>BSBK01007955.1:267500-500000 GCA_027943335.1 Chamaecyparis obtusa
ACCCAATTTACAGTCCTTCCTTGAACAACCTAGGCTTGTCACATTGAGATGCCAGGCCCAAGGCTTAATGCCAAAATTTTCCATCACAAGTGACTGTTCCAAAACCACCCAAATCTTAAAGTGCACCCTTTGAACTATCATTCCCATACAAATTAGGATTTTTGGCTGGTGGGAAGATAGGCCAAATTTCCCACAAAGACCAAACCCTTGGTTATGGAGGGTTTCAGAACAATTTTCACCAATTTTCCTCTAACTTACTCCAAAATCAATGAAATCTCACCAAACTTCCTGCAAATGAAAGTTAATTCATAACACTATTCAAACATGTTCACTAATCTACCCTTCCAATCTGTACATGTTTGTACAATGCCATAAAAGTTGTGGAAGAATGTTAAAATTAGAACATTCACTTGTATTTTCATTCAAAATTGCATAATTGTCTATGCCTTGACCCCCATGAGGCATTTGGAGACATTTTAAAACTTTTGGAACTAATTACAACCACCAATTCAAACCAACTAGTCATTTGATGGAGAATTACAAAAGTTGCACAATTTGTTACAAAAGGTGCATTTTGACATCTTAACTCTAACCAACTCCTATGACCCGAATTACATCATGGACATGCCAAATATGGTTTAAAATATTTAAAAACACCAAATACATGGTTTTCCCAATCCTTTGGGGTGTTTGACCCAATTTAACCAATCAGGTTATTACATGCCAATTCAGGACCTTGAGGCTTTTAGCCTTACAATTTATTTCCAAAATATTACAAGATGACTTCTAATGGTCCATGGGACCTTATTACACAAATATTAACTACTAAAAACCAAAATTGAAAGATGAGTCTCCATGAATCATGGGTTCTCCCACACCACATGACATGGTTTGTGTGTGCCACCTTGGATTGGAAAAAAATCAAATAATGCAAATGATAAAAGAAGATTGGTATCATGGACTCTACAACATGGGTAGATCAGGTTAAATTTTGATGGTTCATCAAGAGGAAATATAAGGGTCTCTGGGGTTGGTTTCATCATCTAAGATTGGAATGAAAACTTTCTTATTTCTTCGTCAAAGACTCTACCAAAGGGTAAAATAAATGAGGTTGATTTTAGAGCCCTAATCCATGGTTTGAATTTGTTCATAGGGTTAGGATAAAAATAGATTGAAATTGAAGGGGATTCAATTGTTGTCATCAATGCTTTCAAATTGGGTTCAATGAGAATTAGAACTTAAATTCTCTTTTGGAGGAAACAAAAGAACTAATTACAAATTTGATTATCTATAGGGTTAATTGCACATACAAGGAAATAAATTTAGAGGCAGATGAAATTAGAAACAATGCAACTGATGACATTAAATTGATTAATCAAGGACATCATAACAATGTTAATTCCCATGTGGAAAGTATGATACAAATCTAAAATTTGAATATCCTTTTGTTATCACCATAATACAATTGTTGAGGCTTATTCTTCAAGGTTGGTAATGTCTATTTGCGTCACCTCCTAGCTAAGTGGCATGTTATTGGGATGGTATATTCATTAATCCCTCGTAGATTATCAATAAGATTAGAAAGGTATCATACATGTGAATCTTCTTTTTGTTTTGCATTTAGGAAGCCTTCCTCACATTACTTCCCTTTCTTCATGTGAAAAATGTTGGTTGTTGTTCTTTTTATTTGTAGAGCCATGGATACCCCAATTTGAGGTTAGCAAAGTGTCAAATGGCCTTCTTGGGGGAATTTTTTTTTATCTTATTTTGAAAGCTATCACTAAGGGGCACAAGAGATTTTTGTTCAATGATAGTTGATATAGAGTAAATCTTGACATATATTCATGATTCTTTGTTAGACCTTGATGGCGTGAAGGTTGATATGCTTCTTTTCTTGTATGAGATATTTAAGGCATGAATCTTGGTGGATGATTTAGACATCATTGTGTGGGTTGATCTGGGGGTAGATATCTCATGGGCCAAGGATAAATTGTGCATTCATGGGGTACATGTTTAAAAATATCCCTTCATCCTAGATTTAGATGACAATAAGCTAAGGTGACATCGCCATTGGCCTTAGTTGGGAGGTATTTCATGCAAAAAACTAAAGTCTTAGAGCAGGTGGATGACCTAAATTGATTATTTTAGTTCACTGACCTAGTTGTGTGTGGTGACTTCTTGTATGGTGCATAAGATTGGGTTATATTGAAGGTTTTATTTTTTGACGTGTCATGTTATGGGTATGTTTGACACTCTTCCCTATTTTGATGTTACTACATAGTGTATGCCAAAAAATTGTTAGAATAATTGAGAGGGGGGGTGAATCAGTTAGATCAGTTATCCTACAATCCCAAATACAAAGATGTAATACTCAAAACAATTTCAATATATTCTAAAGATCGGTAACATAAACTATTCAACTGTCTATGCCTTTTACCGTTTACCAGTTAATTAACTCACTATGACTACTGACCAAATCAAATATACAATATGTAAAGTATGACAATAAAAAAATCATCACAGAAACACATAACATAATGATTTAATGTGGAAACCCTATTAAGGGAAAAACCACCTGGGACCGGTAACCCAAAATAATTTTCACTCTTCTGAAGTGAGCTCGGTGAAGAGCCAACCCTGTTAAAGGTTACAAACACACTGTTAGGTGTGACCTTGTTAGAGGATTTAAGACTAATAGTTATCTTTCAACCATTATTCACTATGGGGTCAATTAGATAACAATGTACATTCCTTGAATGACATAGGGGCATAACATAAGACGGTTAAGTCCACTCAGCTAGGAGATTTTCTGTATCAATGGTTAAAATGAAACAGTAGTTGATCTGATTATAATACAACTCAATTTTATAGATGTTTAGATCTATTCTAAGCCCATACAAATCCTATGATCAATATTTCAATTCACTTCCTCAACTTACTTTCACTTGGTAATAGCTCTTTGACGCTTGGTAATGTTCTGCAGTTCGGTTCTCCTTCAACTAGTCTAATCAGGCATGCATGAAACTGTATTCACGTGAAATCTCTGCAGTCTTCTTTCATCCAACATGTTTCAATAAAGAAACTCACATCTCTTATATAGATAGATAAACCATTAGATTTTTCCACTTAATCTTCTTCATTGATTTTGCCTCTTAAACCTTCCTCAGAAGTTGTGTTGATAACACGTTTCAATTTCATGCTTTAGATTTTCTCTAAATTTTGTCAGTCATGGATCTTATAACTGTAAGTAAACTCAGGTGTGGAAACAACTTCCTATGCTAATCTCTATAGGAGAGTATTGTGCAAATTCTTTTAAATCCTTACAATTTCAGATTCGTTAACTACTTTAACAAAGATATTGCAACCACATACCATACATATAGAAAAATAGAGAGTGACACAATGATATACCCTGGGGAAACCTTTTGGTAAAAACCCCAACACTCCAAAACTTGCACAATGTATTCATCAAAACTATTATAGCTTACAATACACTTGCAATACAAGTTCTTTCAAAAGATTTCTTAACTCTTGAAGACAAATCACGACAGCATAAAATGTTCCAATAATACACTCGCATCACACCTCTTCGCAACCCTAAAAAATTCTTATATCATGCGCTTCACTTTTTAGGGCTACTCCCAAAGATAACCATATTACCATTCTCCGAGAAAATAAGAACCCCAAAAATTTTTTCGGGGCGACGCCCCGAACCCCACGATTGGGGAAGAGTGTACAGTACTCAAATGTATCAGTTGCCACATGTCTTCACCTATCATTGAATCTTCCTAACATATCTCTTACATGTCATAGGAATCCGTCATAACCATTTTAGCCATGATCTCCTTACACACAATTCAAGATGTGACACATCAACATTATTTGCAAGAAATACATTTTACAAAACAAATAATAAGAATAGGAATTATCCAAGGTTGGGACACCTTATTCCTAACATTCTCCCACTTTTCGAACACCTTGTCAGAGCAATAGGAACATAATAGGAACTAACAACTATAGGCCAAAAGGCCCATAGAATCCGAACACCATCTGAACTTCTCAGTGCCCACTGGTTTCATTAATGCATCTACAACATTCTTCACAGTATCTACCTTCTCCAAATTTACCTTTCCATCTTCCACCATATCTCTCACAAAGTGAAACTGCACATCAATGTGCTTCATTCTGGCATGGAAAGTTGGATTCTTTGCAAGGCAAATAGCGCTTTGACTATCACACCAAATAGTAATCTATTCTGCATCAACACCAACATCAGAACACAATCTTCTAAGCCAAATGGCTTCTTTACAAGCATGAGTAGCAGCCACGTACTCAGCTTTTGTAGTGGACAAAGCAACCACAGGTTGTCGCTTACTCATCCAACTAATGGCACCACCAAACATAGTGAACACATAAGCACTGGTGGATCTCTTGCTATCAATATCACCTGCCTAATCTGAATCAACAAACCCACGAATACAAACTAAATGCGGAGATCCAAAAGAGTTACCATGATAACATATGGAGTAATCTGATGTACCCCTCAAATATCTGAATACTTGCTTAACTGCATCCCAATGTACCTGTCCAGGGTTAGCCATAAATTGACTCAAGACTCCCACTGCTTGGGCAATGTCTGGTCTAGTACAGACCATAGCATACATAAGACTGCCAACTGCACTAGCATAAGGTACTCTACTCATGTCCTCCACCTCACTAGGAGATTTTGGACAATCATCTACAGATAACTTTGTTCCCACAGAAATAGGAACACATAGTGGTCTACAATCTGCCATGCTGAACCTGTCCAACACAGACTTCACATACTTACTCTGACTCAACCAAAGTTTTTTGTTAGACCTGTCTCTACTGATTTCCATACCCAAGATGTACCTAGTTGCCCCAAGATCTTTCATCTCAAACTGTGCTGACAACTGAGATTTAAAATCAGAAATCATACCCTTACCCTTCCCAAACAGCAACATATCATCAACATATAATGCAACAATAAGAAGGTGATCATTTTCAACTCTGAAATAAACACAATGATTTGATTTTGATCTTACAAATCCAATTGACAACACAAAGGCATCAAACTTAAGGTACCACATCCTAGGAGATTGCTTCAAACCATATAGAGATTTCTTTAATCTGCAAAGTAAGGATTCTTTACCTTTAACAATGTAGTGCTCAGGCTGTGACATATAAATCTCTTCCTCCAAATCACCATGAAGGAAAGCTGTCTTCACATCCATCTATTCTATCTCTAAATCATATGATGTAGCAAGAGATAATAGAAATCTAATGGATGTCAACTTTGCAACAGCAGAGAATATTTCACCATAATCTATTCCCTCTACCTGTGAATACCCCTTTGCAACCAATCTAGCTTTGTACCTTTCAACACTGCCATCTGCACAAAATTTCTTCTTGAACACCCATTTACAACCAACAGATTTTCTCCCTTTAGGAAAAGGTAAAAGGTCCCAAGTTTTGTTTTTCTCCAATGAAGCCATCTCATCATCCATAGCCTCAATCCAAGAACCTGCATCTTCCATGCCCAAAGCCTCTTTCACAGATCTAGGCTCATCAGTGTTAGTAATCAAAGCAAAAGCACAACTAGAATCTAACATAGAATAACCAAACTTTTCTGGTTGCTTTCTTTCTCTCATGGATCTCCTCAAGGGCTGCGGTTGAGGTTGTTCTTCCTCTTCTTCTGAACTATTAGAGCTACTAGAGCTCTCCTCATCATTAGGCCCAACATGGTCTCTCTGTTCAGTCTTCTCAGGGGTAGGAGGCAACTGAACAATATCTTTTTCCTTTTCTTTTTCATCTGGTTGTAGCACAATAGGAGAAGATGTTAGCTCTCTGAAAATAACATTTCTACTATACAACACCTTACTAGTCACAGGATCCCAAAGCTTGTATCCTTTCACACCAGCACTGTATCCGATGAAAATACATTTAACAGCTTTGTTTTCCAACTTAGATCTTTTCTCCTTTGGAACATGTGCATAAGCTTCACAACCAAAAACATGAAGATGTCTAATTGAAGGCTTCTTACCAGACCACACCTCCATGGGTGTCTTACCAACAAGGGCTGATGTAGGAGATCTGTTAACCAGATAGCAAGCAGTGGCCACAGCTTCGGCCCAAAACCTTTGTTCTAAACCAGCTCCACTAAGCATAATCCTAGCCTTCTCCATCAGTGTCCTATTCATTCTCTTTGCAACTCCATTTTGCTGTGGGGTATAAGGAGTTGTCTTATGCCTCTTGATACCTTGTTCTTTACAGAACTGTTCAAACTCTACTGAGCAAAACTCACCACCATTGTCAGTTCTCACACACTTAATCTTCTTACTAGTCTGATTCTCTACAAGAGCTTTAAATTCATTGAATTGACTAAAGACTTGTGTCTTACTTTTAAGGAAATAAATCCATGTCCTTCTACTGTAATCATCTATGAAAGATACAAAAAATACAGACTTGGAGATTGAAGGAACTTTTACAGGACCAAATACATCAGAATGAATAAGATCCAAAACATCAGAAGATTTGTGAGAACTAGAGTAAAAATGAACACGATTTTGTTTACCATAGACACAGCGTTCATAGAAGTTGAACTTGAGATTGCAATCATTTAACCCCTCAACGAGATTTTTATTTTTCAGGGTTCTGAGACCCTTTTCACCAATGTGGCCAAATCTCATATGCCACAACATTGTCTTTTCTGCAGGAAGCTTACCTTCCAAAGTGTTTGCACTACCATCAGAACCAATAGCCACAGACTTCTTCACTGCTTGTTCAGATGGTGAGGATGAAGAACTATTACATAGAGGAATACATGCATCTAGCTGAAATAAGGTACCTCTCCTAGTACCCCTTGCAAGCACTATCGATCCTCTCATCATCTTGCATCCTTCTTTCGAAAAAACAACTTGCACACCTACATCATTCAACATACTTACAGATAATAGGTTTTGTGCCAAACTTGGAATGTGCATAACTCCGTTGATTCCCTTTACTCGTCCATCAAGAAATTTGATAGTGACCCTTCTGCATCCAACTATCTTTAGGTGAGAATCATCACCCAAGTACACCTTTCCACCATCAAACTCTTCATATTTTGAGAACCAGTTTCGATGAGAGATCATGTGAAAAGATGCACCTGATTCAACCAACCACACATCATCAGATGCATGGGCTGCCAAAGCTGTGATGAATGTATCACCATCTTCTTGAGATCTTTCTGAAGCTGAATTTGAACCTTTCTTCTTCTTCTTTGGCTCTTTGCAGTCTTTACGGAAGTGCCCAGATTTATCACAGTTACAACATTTGCCTTGGACTTATTGGAAGTCTTTGACTTCCCACAGGATTTGGATCTACCCTTATTGTCAGACTTATTGTCATTTTTCTTCCCCCTTTCAGTGGATCTCCCACGAATAGCAAGGGCTTCTTTTTCTGAAATGGAAGCCTTTCTCCACATCTCCTTTGATAGCAGTGAAGACACCACATCATCCATTTTGAAGGTGACTAACGTGCTTTCAAGAGCCATCACAAGATGGTCCCATGAATCTGGTAAAAAACACAAAAGTGTGTAGCAACGATCCTCCTCCTCTAACTTAACACCAGCTGATGTCAACTGTGCAGCCAACAGATTAAATGCATTTAAATGATCCGTTAAGGATCCACCTTCCTCTATTCATAGAGAGTATAACTTCTTCCTCAGGAACAACTTGTTCACCAGAGATTTGGCCTGATACACGGCCGCAAGTCTTTCCCACAAACTATTTGCGGTTTTCTCATCTAGAACATTCAGAAGAACTGCATCGGTTAAATAGAGTCTTATGAGACCCTTAGCTTTACGGTCTTTGATATCCCAATCTGCTTGAGCTATAGTTGCTGGTCTTGTAGCATTTGAAGTCACTTCCCATAGGTCACAATCTTCCAACATGTCTTCCATCTTGAGTTTCCACAACTCAAAATTAGTGCCATTAAATTTCTCCACCTCCATTCTTCCATATGATGAACTTTCCATCTCAATCTGCAAATAAGATTTAGAATGCTCTGCAAAAAAACTCCCACTCAAACTTGAGATTAGCTCAAAAAACCCTACCCAACAACTAGGATCAAAATTTGATCAAGCTCTGATACCACTTGTAAGGAAACTCAGGTGTGGAAATAGCTTCCTACGCTAATCTCTATAGGAGAGTATTGTGCAAATTATTTTAAATCCTTACAATTTAAGATTTGTTAACTACTTTAACAAAGATATTGCAACCACATACCATACATACAGAAAAACTCTAGTGCGGAAACAACTTCCTACGCTAATCTCTATAGGAGAGTATTGTGCAAATTCTTTTAAATCCTTACAATTTCAGATTCGTTAACTACTTTAACAAAGATATTGCAACCACATACCATACATACAGAAAAATAGAGAGTGACACAATGATATACCCTGGGGAAACCTTTCGGTAAAAACCCCAGCACTCCAAAACCTACACAATGTATTGATCAAAACTATTATAGCTTACAATACACTTGCAATGCAAGTTCTTTCAAAAGATTTTTTAACCCTTGAAGACAAATCACGATAGCATAAAACGTTCCAATAATACACTTGCATCACACCTCTTCGCAACCCTAAAAAATGTTTATATCATGCGCTTCACTTTTTAGGGCTACTCCCAAAGATAACCGTATTAGGGTTTTACCATTCTCCGAGAAAATAGGAACCCCAAAATTTTTTTTGGGGCGATGCCCCGAACCCCATGATTGGGGAAGAGTGTACAGTACTCAAATTTATCAGTTGCCACATGTCTTCACCTTTCATTGAATCTTCCTGACATAGCTCTTACGTGTCATAGGAATGCGTCATAACCATTTTAGCCATGATCTCCTTACACACATTTCAAGATGCTGACACATCAACATTATTTGCAAGAAATACATTTTACAAAACAAATAATAAGAATAGGAATTATCCAAGGTTGAGACACCTTATTCCTAACAATAACAAACTTTATCCTCAATCTCAAAATCATTTTATGTCGGCTAAAATTAGCATTTAATACTTTCATCCATACTTGGTTAACAAAGAAATGCGTCGGTGAATACAAGCTCGATTAATACTGTCGCTTGGTATACACAACACTGGCTCGGTGTATACTGAAATCTTCATTTACCAACCACTTTGTCTTATATAGTTTTGCTTCCTTCTTCATAATAGATTAATGCAACATAATCAAGTCAAAAATATGAGATCATAGACTCATCAATAAGTTACCCAAAGTATTCCTTATCCTCATCTGTCATATCCATCTTTCTCCATGTAGATATCTCAATTCTTCATCTTTTCTCTCCTTTAATAGATGTTTAGATGTTTGTGATGTAGGAGCATCCTAGGATTCTTGGAAATCCTATGTCAACCAAAAATATGTTTGTCTTTGAAGGTAGATTACTAGTTTTGATCTTAGTTGGTGGAGTACTTGCTCGGTTTGGGAGACTAGTTGCTCAGTTTCTATGGTTACCGAGGTTGCTTGGTCTCTGAAGAATGCTCGATAACTGAAGGCGTCAATTTTCCTGATGCTTGGCAATAACTAATTTTCTTAGTCATGCTTGGCATGGTCAATTGACTGGTGCTTGATTATTTCCTTTGTTGCTCAGTGTTCTTGCTTACCGACTGGATTATTTGGATGGATCGGCTTGGCCGACTGGTTTTGTTGATTTGGGTTGTGCTCCTCGAGTTATGGTTTGACCATTGGATGTGTGGGGACCTAGATATGGCATGTTGCATTCTTCTATTTGGATCTGATGACTGTTTGGGGACATCTTGGAGAGTTTATTTATTTGTAAGGCTATTTGAGAGCCAATTGATGTTTTGACATTTAATATTTGCATATCCCATAGAGCCTACTTGTGGCTGGGATTTAGTATTTAAGTGGATGTTTGGGTAGATGTTTAGGAGGATCAGAGGTTTAGTAGTGGTGTTAGTAGCCTACGAGCTTTGGATTAGGAAGATTTCTTGGAAGTTTGGGTACAAGTTTAGATCTTTCCTAGATGCCTACCAGTGTGTTGCGTGTTGCAGAGCTGGGCTAGCTGAATACTGATGTTGTGGTAAAGATTTGGACCTTGCGAGATCTTGTAGACTATTCTTGCTTTGTATTTGGCCGTAACCAAGAATGCCTTACAGCTTGACACATTGCATGTAATCGGTGATTTGATGAATAATGATTTATGTTCTTTATTAGATCTGTTGTTGTTGTTGTGTATTTCCGCTGCATATTGGTTTGGCTACAAGGTCAGTTAGTCCTTAATTGGATCCACCAACCTTGGCTGTGTCAGGTGGTATCAGAGCCAAGTTTGTTCCTGTTTGAGTGAAGTCTATTCCTGTTGGAGCCAAGTGGATCTTGTGTGTTTATGTCTGGATCTTGATTTGAAGATGCCTCTGAGGAGAAATTGTGAGATCTCAAAGGAAGAAGCTACTGGAGAATTTAGTCTTGATGATTTTAGGGCTTTACAGAAACAAGTGCAAGACCTACAAGAGGAATTGAGAAAGAAGAAGCCTACCTTGAAAGAGGGTAGTGATGATGAATCTGAGAAAGAAGATCATTTTGAAGAAGCTGTAGAAGAAGCTGGAGATCCTGAAGAAAATAGAATCTTGAAAGCTATGTCTAAGATTGGGAAAAGACCTAAGATTGAAGTTTCTGCATTTGTTGGAAGCCTTATGCTAGAGGAGTTGATTGATTGGATTAATGAGATGCATGAATAATTTGAGTATGAAGAAATATAAGATCATGATAGGGTTATATTTGCAAAGACTAAGTTGAAGGGTCATGCAAATATTTGGTGGAGAGAAGTTCAGTTGGAAAGAAGTAGAAGAGGAAAGGAAAAGATCATTAAATGGAATCGAATGGTTGACAAGTTGAAGAAGCAATTCATTTCAGTGGATTATGAATTAGACATGTTTAAGAAGATGCAAGCTTTGAAGCAGACTAACAAATCAGTGCATGAGTATACCGAGGAGTTTTATAGAATCTTGATTCAGACTGGTCATTCTGAAGCTGATAAAGAGAAGGTTGCTAGGTATGTCTATGGTTTGAGACCTAGTATTCAAGAAGAGTTACTTACTGTGCGAATGAAAAAAATAGGAGATGCTTATCAGATGGCATTAAAGACTGAAGAGAAGCTGAATAAGATGTTTGAAGGAAGATAGAACAATAGGAACCGAGGTGGTAAGACTGGTGAGACAATTGCTGAAAGTAATGTGACAGATAATCCTAAGTCTGATGTGGGATCTAGCAGTGGTCAAGGTACTAAGAATTTCAACACTGGAAAGAGAGGAAGGTGGAAGAATGAGTTCACTAGTACTTGTTATAACTATGGTGAAGCTAGTCACAAAAGTTTTCATTGTCCTAAGAAAAGGGTGGCACTGATTGTTGAAGAGGATATTGTGAATGTTGCAGAAAAAGGTGAGACACTTATCACTAGGAGATTAACTGCATGTGTCCAGGAACCGATGCAAAGAAGAAATTTATTCAAAACTAGATGTAAGTGCAAGGATAAGATATGTAATGTCATAGTTGATGGTGGTAGTTCTGAGAACTTTGTTTCAGATAAAATGGTTAGTAAGTTGAATTTGGAAAGAAGGAAGCATCCTAATCCTTATCAGATTAGGATGTGATATTGTGTGATATATTGCCTATGGATGCTTGTCATCTATTGCTTGGTAGACCTTGGAAATTTGAAATAAATGTGTTGTTTGATGGTTGTGCTAACACCTATGTAGTTAGGCATGAAGGATCTAAACATAAGTTGATACCTTTACAAGAGAAAGGGGCTAAGGGATGTGGAGTTATCAGGTGTTGTCCTTATGACAAACCTAAGGAGTAGAGGATTGATGAACCTATTCCTACAAAGCCTAGTTTGAAAGAGAAGGAGAATGATATATCTGAAGAGTTTGTTGAGATTAAGAGATAGATGGTCTTTCTAATAGAGATAGTACAATAGATGATGACATTTATGAAACAAAGAGATGAAGATGATACTGAGTTGATTGTGGAGTCTGGAGAGGAGGAGCCTTACCGAGGCACTGATGTGATTGGTAGTGGTTAGAGTCAGTTGCTATCTATTACCGACCGAAAGGATAAGCAAAGTGGAAAGAAGAAGAACTTGCTGTAGGGAGAAATGAATGAGGTGAAGACTATTTGGAGTAAAGGACAAGAGGAGATATGGGTGAAGAACAGATTTGGCATACCTATTCTGATTCCCTTGAGACATTCCCAATTTCCTTATGAGAAAATATTTCTTACCTAGGGTGTCTGATGCAGGAGCATCCCAGGATTCTTGGAATTCCTATGTCAACCAAAAATATGTTTTTCTTTGAAGGTAGATTGCTAGTTTTGATCTTAGTTGGTGGAGTACTTGCTCGGTTTGGGAGACTGGTTTCTTAGTTTCTGTGGTTACCAGGGTTTCTTGGTCTTTGAAGAACACTTGGTAATTGAAGGTGTTAGTTTTCTTGATGCTCAGTTATAACTGCATTACTCGGTGATAACTGGCATGGTCAGTTAGTTGGCACTCAATTATTTCCTCTATTGCTCGGTGTCCTTGCTTACCGACTAGATTGTTTGGATGGATCGGCTTGGATGACTGGTTCTGTTGATTTGGGTCGCACTCCTCTAGTTATGGTTTCACTATTGGACGTGTGGGAACCTAGATTTGGCATGTTGCATTCTTCTATGTGGATTTGATGACCATTTGGGGCCATCTTGGAGAGTTTATTTATTTGTAAGGCTATTTGAGATCTGACTGATGTTTTGACATTTAATATTTGTATATCCTATAGAGTCGACTTGTGGATAGGATTTAGTATTTAAGTGGATGTTTGGGTAGATGTTTAGGAGGATCATAAGTTTAGTAGTGGTGTTAGTAGCTTGTGAGCTTAGGATCAGGAAGATTGCTTGGAAGTTTGAGTACAAGTTTAGATCTTTCCTGGATGCCTACCAGTGTGTTGCATGTTGTAGACCTAGGCTAGTTGAATACTGATGTTGTGGTAAAGATTTGGATCCTACGAGATCTTGTAGACTGTTCTTGCTTTGTATCTGGTCGTAACCAGGAAGGCCTTATAGCCCGACACATTGCATGTAATCGGTGATTTGATGAATATAGATTTTTGTTCTTTATCAGATATGTTATTACTGTTGTGTATTTCCATTGCATATTGGTTTGGCTACAAGGTCAGTCAGTCCTTAATTGGATCCACTAACCTTGGCTATGTCAGTTTGTAACTAACTTGAGAAGTACTGTCAAAACTAGTTGACATCAATGACAACATAATGACTGATTTAATTATCTTACATATCATTTTAGTACCTTGGTGATCTCTAATCACTGATCTTCAAGTCATTTAGGTATTTAATCAGTTGTAGTTCATCAATCTCTCACTTTGGCATTGATGGAAACACAAGCAATAGGAAATATGCCATAAATACCAAACATGTATTCCACAACTATGTAAGTAAATGTTGTAGCTTGGTAAGCTCTCCCTCAGCTTGATTTTTAATATGTTTAATCACTACATTACATAACAAAATTATTAGTGCAGACTCTCCTCTACGAATTAGATCTTTTCAGCTCTCAGATTCCTTTTGTTCTTATCAACAAATATGAAAATCTCTCCCTTTCTTTGTGTTCTCAGTAACTAATTTTTTTCATTTTCTTTGTTTGTCTCTCCATTGTTTATCTCCAATATCTCTCCCTTTGACAATAATTTCAAAGAAAAACATAAAACATACAGCTCTGCAATAGCCAAGTAACTCTCTGTTGTTCGATGTAGACAATGTATCTCTGTATACCAATATGCAAATTATCCATTCTCTGTTCACAACCTTATAAATAATACGAAGTGTGAGCTATGTTGCATCAACATGAGTGTTCTTTTGATACGAATAGGTTGATGCAACCTCTAGATCAAATTAGTGACTGGTAGATAGGGGACAGACCCCAAGTCTAGTCCTCAAGTATCCAAAAGTTTCCTTCGGTAGAGGCTTGGTAAATATATCAGCAAGTTGCTCCTTTGATGTAACATATTACAGTTTGACTTGCTTCTCCTATACTTATTCTCTTAAGTAATGATACTTAATATATATATGCTTTGTATTTGAATGCATTACAAGATTCTTAGAAATATTTATTGCACTAGTGTTGTCACAATATATAATCAACAACTCTATGATTACCTCATTCATCCCTTCCAACACTTGTTTGATATAAGAAATGTTTGAGTAGTTTGTAGCAGTAGCAACATACTTTACTTCAACAATAGACTGAGAAATACAAGGTTGTTTCTTACTTGTCCAAGTTACAAGTTTTTCACCAAAGAAAAATGCTCCTCTGGTTGTGCTTTTTCTATCATCTATATTTCCAGCCCAATTTGCATCGGTGTAAACTCTTAGTTCAAATTTGCCTTCTTTAGGATACCATAAACCATAATCCTCTATTTTATTTAGGTATCATACGATTCTTTTCACTACAACCATATGCGAATCCTTAGGATTGGCAAAAAATCTAGCCACAATCCCAACTGCATGTGCAATATCAGGCCTACTATGTACTACATACATCAGTTGACCAATCATAGATCAGTATAGAGTCTGATTTACCTTGGTAGATTCATCATCTTTTGTCAATTTGTAGCATGTAACCATCAGTGTTCCTACTGGTTTATCATCTTCCATGCCAAATGTTCTCAATACTTCCTTTATGTACTTTGATTGTGTGATAAAAATTCCATCATTCTACTGAATAACTTGCAATCCTAGAAAGAATTTAATCTCTCCAAACACTGACATTTCAAATTCCTTTCTCATCTCATCAGCAAAAGATTTAAAAATATGATATTGTCCTCCAAAAATTATATCATCCACATATATTTCAGTAATCAAAATAGTATCATCAGATCCTCCTTTCATGTACAAATTGGTATTTTCACTAGTTCTTACAAAACCAATACTTAAAAGATAAGTATGCAACCTTTCATACCATGCTCTCGATGCCTGCTTTAATCCATATAAAGCTTTATGAAGTCTACATACCATGTCTTTCTAATTTGGATCAACAAATCCTTCTGGTTGTTTTATGTAGACCTCTTCTTCTAGTATTCCATTCAGAAATGCTGACTTAACATCCATTTGATATACCTTAAACGTGTAGCATATGCAAGTAACATGCAGACTCCTTATAGTCTAGCAACAGGGGCAAAGGTTTCACCATAGTCAATACCTTCTTCTTGTGCACATCCCTTGCAGACAAGTCTAGCTTTATTCCTTGTAACTTCTCCATTTTCATTTAGCTTATTTTTGAAAATCCATTTAGTACCAATAACATTCTTATCTTTTGACCTAGGTACTAATGTCCATGTCTTATTCTTTTCAATTCATTCAATCTCTTCATTCATAGCATTGATCCATTCATCATTTTCAAGTGCAACCTTAACATTCTTAGGTTCAAACTCACAAACTAAGCATACATTTTGTCTTACCTTACTTCTTGTCATCATGCCTACTTTCTTATCTCCAATGATTTGATTCTCAGGATGATGTCTTCTGACAAATCTTGCTAGTACTTGATCTCTACTTTTCTCTTCATCCCGTTCAGGTTCATTTGCTTGCTCGACATATTCATCCTGTTCCTCAGTTTCTCTTTGCTATTTCTCAATGTTATTTTCTTGATGCTCAGTTGACTTAGCTTGCAGCTTCGGTAGGTACTCTGGATGTTCAACATAAAAAAATCTACCATAGTCTTCTGGCTCCTTATTGCTTTTCTCATCATTTTTATCATCAAATTCATCAACTCTGACATTAACACTTTCAATCATCTTATTAGTAACCTTATTCAAACACTTGTAAACTTTACTTTTAGTAGAATATCCAAGGAATATTCCCTCATCACCTTTAGATTCAAATTTCCTATTCCTATCATCTTTCAGAATAAAGCATTTGCTACCAAAAATTTTGAAGTAACTTACACTCGGTGTGTATCCAAACCATAACTCATAGGGTGCCTTGTTTGTGTCTTTCTTTAGTTGAACTCAGTTCAGGACATATACAACAGTGCTAACATCCTCTCTCCAGTATACTTGTGCAACATTATTTTCTATCATCAATGTTCTAGCACAATCAACAATGGATCTATTTCTTCTTTCAGCAATCCCATTCTGTTGCATTGTTCTAAGAGTAGAAACATGTCTTTTGATGCCATGCTCATTACAATAGTTAGTGAATTCATTAGAAATAAACTCACCACCTCTATCAGACCTCAAGCATTTCAATTATTTTTTGGTTTCTTTTTCTACTTTAGCCTTGTATCATTTAAACATTTTAAATGCCTCAGATTTTTCTTTTAAAAACATAACAGTCATCAATCTAGTATAGTCATCAACAAATAGAATAAAGTATCTATCACCATAGTATCCCTGCATTCTCATGGGACCACATAGGTTGGTGTGAACTAACTCCAAGATTCCTTTTGTTGAAAAGTCTTTACTTTTAAAAGTAGATTTTTTCATCTTCCCTTTTTGACATTGATGACACATAACATGATCAGGTTTAGTTAGGCTAGACAGTCCTCTAACTTTTCTCTTTTTACTGATCTTTATCATGTTATCAAAATTTACATGACATAAACTTTTATGCCATAACCATGCATCCTCATTTTTCACTAGTAAACAAGAAGTCTCAACATTGTCAAGATAAAATAAGTTACCTTTTGATTGTCCTCATGTTCTGACAAGCTTTCCACTTTCA
The DNA here is from genome assembly GCA_027943335.1 of Chamaecyparis obtusa. Taxonomy (NCBI): domain Eukaryota; kingdom Viridiplantae; phylum Streptophyta; class Pinopsida; order Cupressales; family Cupressaceae; genus Chamaecyparis; species Chamaecyparis obtusa. The sequence goes on from BSBK01007955.1 coordinate 284,309, forward strand.
TCAAAGATTCTCACCTTCTTGTTCTCAAATGCCACTAGGTGACTTGAATTGTTAAGCTGGTCCACACTTAACAAATTGTAATTTAGTCCTTTTACCCAATAAGCATTATCACATCTAATTTTATCATTAATTAATAAAGATCTTTTTCCTTTAACCATGCACGGTGTATCATTACCCATTTTTACTCATCCTCCATTATAATGCTCAAGATGATCAAACTTATCTTCATCACCAGTCATGTGATGCATACAACCACTATCAATGATCCAAGTATCATTTTTACTAACTTTATAAATGACTGCTATTTGTACATACCTGTTGGAAGTATAAGTGGGAAAGTAATACTGAGGGGGGGGGGGGGTGAATCAGATATTACCTACTTTTATCCTTTTCATCTGATAGAACTTTATGCATGATATAGACAAAACTAGATCATTGTGAACAACAAAACATATAAAAAAACATACATGAAATCACTCATAACACCATGATTTTGGTAACCCAGAAACCCTTGAAAGGTAAAACTGGGGTGGGGATGACACCCACAAATCTTCACTACTACAGTAATAAGTTTTGCCTGTTAAGGCTTACAAAATGTGATAAAATCATGATCTACCCTGTGAAAGGCCTGCTCTGTCAAAAGCTAAAAGACTTGTATAGTCTACCTTGTTAAAGGATTTATAAACTTACAACAAAGTAAGCACTTGGTAAAGAGATTTACATAAAGTCTGCTAAGATTACTCGGTTAAGAGATTTACCCTGATACACTGGTCAAAATGTCTTAGTACCTGATCTTTTAGTTTGCACTAGTATGCAGATTACATATCTCCTCTTTACTTTATATTTTGATCTCTTCTATCTGATCTTTCTTGATTCTGTCCTTTCATTGCTTAGCTCGGTCACTGAACTCTGTCTGAATACTTAACTATTCTAAATGTACTTCTTTGATCATCTTTTCATACTTGTTCAATATTTTCTCTCTGATTCACACACACTTTTCTCTTAGTTTAGATCTTGCCCTTATATAACAACAAAAATGTTTTATCGTTTCAAGATCTACGGTTTAGATTTATTTCTATTGCCGCCTAAACTATGCAATTTTATGATTGGCTCTAGGTTTTACATAGGGATCAATGATAATAATATAGATGTGTAATTACCTCCCTAATTACCTCAATAGACAAAATACAAAACATCATTATCACCAAAAATGGTTTACCTCGATCATTGTGCCATTCCAAACTTGTATGTCATTCTTGGCTAACTCGACAAAAGTTATTCCTGGCACTTGGCATTAACTATAGTCAGCATCAGTTAAAATTCTCTATCACTCGATAATCATTGATATATGTAACTCAGCAACAACTATACTCTCGACATATTATAAACATAGTGACCATGACTTTACTCGGCACTACTACTGCTCGGTAAGTATACAATACAAAACTCAGCCTTTACAAAATGACTCGGTCATAGTGATGACCGACCATCATTGCCTAGATATATGACTAAGTGTGAAATACTAATGGTTAACAAAACTATAGAGATCTACAATCTCCCCCTTTGACATTACTGGCAAAAACACTTTGTCATGACATTTGTATTTACAATTACAAAAGTATGTTTGTACTAGCCTAATACTCCCCCTGAGATATATATACATATTCAAAATTTTGTTACCTATCCCCATTCTGTCCTTGTCCAGACTCGTGTCATGATGATTCCCCCTTTTTTTTGACATGACTAATCTCTTCATCAGTAGGTAGCTCACAAATTTTCTCCAGAAAAGGTTTATGCAACACTGTGATCATGTAGAGTGCATCAGTCCAAGCAATTGAAGCAAGGTTCAAAAATTCTATTTGCACTTCTAAATCAACAGCTAAACTACTAAGACTCTCTACTCTGGACAAATGTGGATCACTCTGGATCAATGCTTTAGCCTTTGCTAACTTTCTCTGAATAGCCTCCAGATGTGGTGTCAAAATAGTTTGAATAGAGAGTAGGCGAGAATGAATCTTGCCATCATTAGCCATTAGCTCGGCTAACTTACCTTGTGTCTACATGATTTTTACATAATGTGCAGCACTGGTGTCTACATCCAAGGTTAGGGACTGACTTGTAGCTTTAATCTCTTGCTTGAGAGTATCAAGCAATTGTTGATTCTCATTTGTGAATAGTTCAACATTACATATTTTAGCCAATAGAGACTGTCCATTCACAACTAATCCCTCAGTCTCCTTTACCAATTTTGACAGCTCAACCTGTTTCACTTCTATCTCAACATATATCTTCTCTAGCATTTTTGTCTCAAACCTCCGTTCTGACCATTCAAATAAATTATCACTTTCACAGCTAACTTCATTATTAACTTTCTGAACAATGTGTACAAGTTGTTCCAATATGGGAATGGAACTATTTACATCTGATAAGTCATAGACTTCATTAAATATATCTTTGATTTCATGAAGAACCTATTTTTGCTGATGCTCCCTTCGAAGTTCTGCTTGTCTACTTTTCCTTGTCAATAAATCTTTCATTATTTGCAGTTGCTCATAAGAAAGGTTATCTGTATCCCATTTAGGAATAATAATTACTTCATCAATTGTTACCTCATATTTCTCCTTCTGTGCTCTCGGTGGGGTGCTTCCACTTGACATCTGTACAAGAGCTTTGATTGCCTCTTGTTCCTTTGGCTCTTGTTCTTCAATGAATTTTCCCTTTATACTTTCTTCTCCTTTCCCATTCTCCTCGGCATGAGGACTAACAACTTGTTCATCTAATTTGATTCCTTGTACTTCTATGTTGTTTTCTTCCATAGGAGGAGTTTGAGGTTTGTCTTTTGCTTTGTCTTCTTCCTCGGCAGATTGAGTTAGTGGTACCAACTTGATGGGTTCCTCGGTAAGGCTTGTACAGACTAACTTATCAACAATAGCAACTCGAGGTAAAGTAGGATTCTCATTAGCAAAATGTGTGCTTCTGATGGTGGGATAATCCATGACTTGCAATAGTACAAGGTTACCACCTGGCAGGGGTGTGTCAGTTGCTTTCGTGTTCTTTAAATCATCCTCAGTTAAGAATGAATTCTTAATGGGGCTCTCCTCCCATATGTCAGCAATGTGAACCTCAAATGTATCCTATGTTTTCACTTCCTTAGGAGTAGCAGTCTCCATTTTATTTTTCTTGGTTTCAGGTTCAACAGTTGTTGAAGTAGTAGAATCCTTTCCTTCATCCTAGGTAGGTAACAATCCAAACATTACCTTCCAATTTTTTAAAATTTCTTGCACAACATCTTCAACCTTGTGTTGAAGAATGAGATAGGCTCTAAGTTTAGGATCAAACTTGCCTCTGTATTGCTCAATTATCTATTTGATGTCTGCAGGGGTGAGAGTGGATTCAACTTGTGCTAATGTACTCTCCCTTATTTCCTTCTCTATTTGCAGAGCATACTCCCATTTCTGTGCGGCCCTATTGTATAATTACTTTGGAATTCTATTTTCAATTTGAATTGGCAGCATCTTGAAAATGCATAACATTTCAAGAATAGCATCCTCAACTTTCTCTTTATCTCCAATGCTCATTTTTCCAAACTTTAATCTTTTCACCTCATCTACTGTGGTTGTGCTAGTAATCTTAAAACATAATTCATCAACAGTGAGTTGATGTGCACCCTGTTGTGTAACCTTCCCCTTTATTCCTTCATCACTTTCGGTTTCTTCATCATCATCTTGTGTTAGAACAAGTTTCCTTCTCGGCTTCTTCATAGCCTTGGTTGGTACTACCTTGGGTTGAGCAGATTTTCACTTTGCAGATGCAAGAGTCATCTTAGGAGTCTCGACAGTAGTTCTTCTAGTTCAAGGCCTTAGTGATGGTGTCTCTGACACTTTACGTTTCAACACTCTTCTCTTTGGCGGGGACTCGACAATTACTGGTTTCTTCTCTTCTTCTTCTTCTTTCTCACTACTACTAGTTGCACTTGGTTCATCTTCTCCCAATCCTTGGGTCAACTCTAATGGTGCATCCTTCTCAGATTCTTTGACATACTCTTCCAGATTTTTCACTATTTTCTTTCTTTTCCTCTCAGTGGTGGCAGCCAATAATCCCAAAGAAATCTTGGATTTGGCTTCTTCAAATGTGCCAAAGTAAGGTGCCTTTGTATCAATTTCCTCACCTAAGAGGGCTATGATTGTAGTAGTAACTTCATCTATGTTGAGTTCATAGGGTAATGGCATTAACCATGAAACCCTAGGTAGGACTTCCTGTGCATAGGTAAAGTCTGTGTCTACCAGAAAACATATATCTTTACTATATTTCTCAATCAAAGACACATGGACTCTAGTCCTATTCCTCATCTTCCTCTTAAACTCAATGAAATAATTATCCATTATCCCTTCAAAATCATCACCTATCTGGTTTATAAAATCATTTATTTGAACAGTGATATGTTTCTTCTTATCCCATGTTACATCTCCATGTGTAGGAAAACACTTCTTTGCATAAAAGAATAAATAGATCAGTAGGGAACCGAACTTACACATAGAATTCTTTGCCATCTAGATGGAGTTCAAGTTCTCGGCAAGTTGAGTTAGCTAGAGCTTGGCAAGGTCATATGTGTGCCCTTTCTTAATTATTTTCCATGCCTGGTCCACTGCCATATAGGAGATGCTGTCCAACCGACTGGATTGATATAACTTATGCGAGATGACTCTAATAGTGAAGTCAATTTCTAGATCAGTAATGGTGGAAATTGTCATTCCACGTTTGTTCCAAACTGCTTGGATGTTAGCTTGAATATCCTCTTTTCTTGCACATTTCATCATTCTCTTTCCATCAATTGTAGGGTGACCAGTGACTTTATGTATCATTTCCTTTGTGATTTTCACTGGTCTGTCTTCCAGCCATAACTGCATGTCATGTACTCAACCCGAAATGATCTTTATCCATTCCACTTGAAATTTTGCAGGAAATTTAGGGTATGCACTAACCCTTGATCGACAACAACCTTATGTTCTGGCTTCAGCACTCCATTGACACATAATTTATCATATGCTTCCCTGATCTCATAATCACCAATTTCTCCAATTTTGCACATATAGCAAGACCTAACGTCGTTCATCAATAACACATTCTCCAGAATAGAAGATAGGGCTCCATTCAAATATCCTTTAATAGCATTTTCTGACATTGTCTTGAATACCCTCATTTGCAAACTTCATTCCTTACAAGTTGCACAGTGTAAACTTCCATCCCCTATTTCTTGACTGGTGCGGATGAAGATGATGCCATTTTAAATTGTAATTTTCAAAAAGAAAATATTTGCTCGGTAAAGTACCTTTTTTTCAATAACCCTGTAGATGAATTTTGCCAATGACACGTTGAGAAAATTTGGAATTGCTTTGCTTAATCTGGCTGCACAAACTCTGAATCACTCTCTGAAGTCTCGAATATCCTAGTGAAATGAAACTAACGACAACTTTCTGCTTTATAGAATCCAAAAAAAAAAGGATTAGGGCCTCATAAATGCTTCGTACTAGTTTAGGTAGATTACAACTATCTCGGCAAACTCACAAGCTCAGTCAATATAACCATTGCAATACAGTTTGACATACATATCATTTCAGCCATAGCAGGTGCTCGACATACATTGATAGCTCGGTCAAGACACTGATGCTCGGCATCAAAAATGAAATTCTCTATTTTGCTCAAATATGTCCTAATGCATCTTTATCTATGCTAATGTGGACTTTTTCTCGCTTCTATGTTAGGAACTGATAAAAGATAAGACTTTGCAAGACTTAGTTCTGAACATACCTTTCAAGCTTAATTAGAAGAAGTGTGATCACCTGATCCATTAGATTGGGTGATCGCAGATGTGCTAGCTTCGCTTGAGTTTTCTTCTTCTTTCTTCCTCCATGTCTTTTCCATCCAACTCTTCAGTTTCTCATGAAGACCTTCATTCTGATTATTATCATTGCTCAGCATAGGTGATCTATAATCTTTCTTTAAGTGACCGACCCTGTTACATTTGTAATAGACCATGCTCCCATTCATCCAGCTTTTAGATTTGCCTCTAAAATGAGTCTTCATGCAATTTTCTCTGATGTGTCCATATTTACCACAATAATGGCAATTATACCAAGTGTTGTAATCCCAATTGTAACAGTTGTGCTTTGTGATTGGCTTGGTTTGTTCATTTGATGACCACCTTGGTCTAGATCTGCATTCAAATGCTTTGTGCCCATATTTCTGACAATTGAAGCAACTTCCTTGAAACTTGGGTGTAGAGGATGAATTGCTATCCTTAGATCTACATTCATGTGCTTGATGTCCATGCTTCTTGCAGTTAAAATAATGTCCATTAAACTTAGGTTTAGAATCAGACTTACCATGTTTGCTTCTGCATATGTTGGATGTATGTCCTGGCTTTCCATAGTGATGCCATGTGGGCTTGGTGTTCTTTGGTTTAGCCATCTTCTGTTCTCCATTCATTGATGATTCTCCTTCTTCAGTAGATGAATGTTCATTCAGTCCAAGTCCAGATCTATCACCAGATCTTCTAGGTGATCTTAATAACTCTTCAAAATATTTTGCAGCTTCATTGGGTTTGTTCATCCTTTCATTGATCTCTTTTTTAGTTCTCAAATCATGTTTCAAGTGATCATTTTCAGACCTTAGTTGATTGATTTCCATATCTTTCCTACCCAATTCCTGATTAACCATCCGTAGTTGATTTACCATGTCTAGTTGATTATTGGTCAACCTTTGCATGTCACTTATTCTTTCATCTAGTCTAATTGCAATTTGTCTTTTGTCTTCCTCAACCATTTTCTTATCATCTTCAACTTTTTTTTTTTCTGTTCCACTAATTCACAAAGTCTGACAGATTGAATTTCTTGTTCTCTCCTTAGAGTTCTGATGTCATCATTTAGTATGGTATTTTTCTCCAGTAGTTCTTTTATAGCTTTATCACTCTCGGCAGAGTTACCATTGTCAAATAGTCTAGAGATGTCTTCCTCTTTGTACTGTGGTTCATTTTGTTGAATTGCAATCTCTCTTCTCTTGCTCAAGGATTTCTTCAATTCCCCTCTGGCTGCTTCCAGTTGCTGTAATGCCAATTGTACTTCAATCTTTTGATTCTCAATGATCTTCCCTAGTTTATAAGCTTCCATTGTAAGATCTTTTTCCTCAAGTGGTTAGACTTCCTTAAGAGAAACCTTGCTGCTCTAATACCAATTGTTGGAAGTATAAGTGAGAAAGTAATACTGAGAGAGGGGGGGGGTGAATTAGATATTACCTACTTTTATCCTTTTCATCTGATAAAACTTTATGCATGATATAGACAAAACTTGATCATTGTGAACATCAAAACATATAAAACAACATACATGAAATCACTCATAACACCATGATTTTGGTAACCCAGAAACTCTTGAAAGGTAAAATTGGGGTGGGGATGACACCCAAAAATCTTCACTACTACAGTAATAAGTTTTGCCTATTAAGGCTTACAAAATGTGATCAAATCACGATCTACCCTGTGAAAGGTCTGCTCTGTCAAAAGCTAAAAGACTTGTATAGTCTACCTTGTTAAAGGATTTATAAACTTACAACAAAGTAAGCACTCAGTAAAGATATTTACATAAAGTCTGCTAAAACTACTCAGTTAAGAGATTGACCCTGATACACTGGTCAAAATGTCTCAGTACTTGATCTTTTAGTTTGCACTAGTATACAGATTATAGATCTCCTCTTTACTTTATATTTTGATCTCTTCTATCTGATCTTTCTTGATTATGTCCTTTCACTGCTTAGCTCGGTCACTGAACTCTATCTGAATACTTAACTATTCTGAATATACTTCTTTGATCATCTTTTCATACTCATTCAATCTTTTCTCTCTGATTCACACACACTTTTCTCTTGGTTTAGATCTTGCCCTTATATAACAACAAAAATGTTTTACCATTTCAAGATCTACGGTTCAGATTTATTTCTATTGCCGCCTAAACTATGCAATTTTTTGATTGGCTCTAGGTTTTATATAGGGATCAATGATAATAATATAGATGTGTAATTACCTCCATAATTACCTCAATAGACAAAATACAAAACACCATTATCACCAAAAATGGTTTACCTCGATCATTGTGCCATTCCAAACTTGTATGTCATTCCTGGCTAACTCGGCAAAAGTTATTCCTGGCAATTGACATTAACTGTACTCGGCATTGATTAAAATTCTCTATCACTTGGTAATCATTGATATATGTAACTCGGCAACAACTGTACTCTCAACATATTACAAACACATAGTGACCATGAATTTACTTGGTAGTACTACTGCTCAGTAAGTATACAATACAAAACTTGGCCTTTACAAAATGACTCAGTCGCAGTGATGACCATTGCCTAGATATATGACTAAGTGTGAAACACTAATGGTCAACAAAACTATAGAGATCTGCAATACCTTTCCTCTTCCTCTGAATCATCTTTCATTGCAACAAACACCACCTCAATGTCATCATCTATGTCGGTGTCAGTGTCATCCTCTTTGGCAATGTAACATACCTTTTTACCTTTATCTTTGTGATCTTGGTTATCTTTGTTGTACTTTTAGTTATCTCTGTTATTCCTTTTGCCATAGCTTCTACTTCTAGATCTTTCTCTGTCATTCTCATCTTCTTTCTCGTTTGGGTATCTAGCAGCAATATGACCAACTTCTTTGCAATTAAAACAAGATAAAGGTAATTTACCCTTATATCTTCCTTTACCTTTCTATAGTCTCTAGGCCATTAAAGCTTCAAGTTCATCAAGCTCATCATCGGTATTGCTTTCACTTTCATTCCTTATATTGTGCTTACTACTAGATTTACTAATATTAAGAGAAGACATAAAAGTAGACTCAACAGTTGGTACAACACTGTTATCATAATTGTTCAGCTCAAAAGTGGTTAACTTTCCAATCAGACTATCAAGAGTAAGTGTGCTGTTGGGAATAGATCTCATTTCATGAATAGCAGATATTCTGATTGCATAGATAGGCAAAAGAGTTCTTAGTATTTTACTTACCATAGTGTCTTCATCAATAGAACCTCCTGCACCTTGGATAGCATTAACTACCTCTTTAATTCGGTTTGTATACTGCACTATGTTTTCACCTTCTCTCATCTTCATGTCATCAAATCTGCCTCTCAAGATTTCATCTCTAGCTCTCATCACATTTGCATCACCACAATACATAAGTGCAATTTTATCCCACATCTCCTTAGCATTAGCACAGTCTTTGATATCCTCAAATTTTGCATCAGATAGAGCAACAAAAATCTCTATCATGGTAATGTTATGTTCATGACGGTCTCTTAGCTGATCAAGAGTCAAAGGTCCAACAATGGGTTGTAAGTAGCCATGATCCAGTAAATGTAAAGCAGATTCACCAATTCCAATAATGTGAAGTCTCATATAGCTCTGCCATGTAGCAAAATGATCTTTGTTTAGCTTCGACACTTCTCTCTTATACATCTTGTAATCTTTCTACTTAAGTCCTTAAAACTTATGTCAAAGCAACCAATACACTCTGATACCAATTGTTAGAATAACTGAGAGGGGGGGGGGGGGTGAATCAATTAGATTAGTTATCCTATAGTCTGAAATACAAAGATGTAATACTCAAAACAATTTCAATATATTCTACAGATCGGTAACATAAACTATTCAACTATCCATGCCTTTTAACGATTTCCAGTTAATTAACTCACTGTGATTTCCGGCCAAATCAAATATGAAGTATGTAAAGTATGATAATAAAAAAATCATCATAGAAACACATAACACAATGATTTAATGTGGAAACCCTGTTAAGGGAAAAACCACCTAGGACCGGTAACCCAAAATAATTTTCACTCTTCTGAAGTGAGCTTGGTGAAGAGCCAACCTTGTTAAAGGTTACAAACACACTGTTAGGTGTGACCCTGTTAGAGGATTTAAGACTAATAGTTATCTTTCAACCAACATTCACTATGGGGTCAATTAGATAAAAATGTACATTCCTTGAATGACATAGGGGCATAACATAAGACGGTTAAGTCCACTCGGTTAGGAGATTTTCTGTATCAATGGTTAAAATGAAATAGTAGTTGATCTGATTATAATACAACTCAATTTTGTAGATGTTTAGATCTATTCTAAGCCCATAAAAATCCTCTGATAAATATTTCAATTCACTTCCTCAACTTAATTTCACTTGATAATAGCTCTTTGACTCTCGGTAATGTTCTGCAGTTCGATTCTCCTTCAACTGGTCTGATCAGACATGCATGAAACTGTATTCATGAAAAATCTCTACAGTCTTCTTTCTTCCGACATGTTTCAATAAAGAAACTCACATCTCTTATATAGATAGATAAACCATTTTCTTATCAAACATCAGATTTTTCCACTTAATCTTCTTCATTGATTTTGCCTCTTAAACCTTCCTCGACAGTTGTGTCGATAACACATTTCAATTTCATCCTTTAGATTTTCTTTGAATTTTGTCACCCGTGGATCTTATAAAAATCTTTATCCTCAATCTCAAAATCATTTTCTATCGGCTAAACTTAGCATTTAATACTTTCATCCATACTCGATTAACAAAGAAATGTGTCGGTGAATACAAGCTCGATTAATATTGTCGCTCAGTATACACAACACTGGCTCAGTGTATACTGAAATCTTCATTTACCGACCACATTGTCTTGTACAGTTTTGCTTCCTTCTTCATAATAGATTAAGGCAACATAATCAAGTCAACAATATGAGATCATAAACTCATCAATAAGTTACCCAAAGTATTCCTTATCCTCATCTGTCATATCCATCTTTCTCCATGTAGATATCTCAGTTCTTCATGTTTTCTCTCCTTTTACAGATGTTTGTAACTAACATGATAAGTATTGTCAAAACTAGTTGACATCAATGACAACATAATGACTGATTTAATTATCTTACATATGATTTCAGTACCTCGGTGGTCTCTAATCACTTATCTTTAAGTCATTTAGGTATTCAATCAGTTGTAGTTCATAAAAAAATTGGTCATTTTGATGGTAAGAATATGTTTTGGTGGTCATTGGCTTTCCCTTGTTTTGAGCATGTTGGGTTGTAGTTCACTTGGTGGAGGATGAATGAAGTATGTTTTCATCGTACGCCATTTTTTTATTAGATTATGATTCAAAATTTTTAATTTTTTTTGCATAGGATAGGACACATAATGTTTTATTTATTGTAGGTAGTTTCTACTGGCTGAGCTTTTTGAATTTTGACAATTTTGGTGACAAAAAAAATTCTGTTGTATATGATGTAAATGTAATTTAGCTTCATATTTTATTAATACAAATACCCAACTTTAGTGGTTTATTGAAAAGAAGAAAACAATCTACAAGTGGCATATTATTGTAAGGAATTAATATTCACACAGATATCTAAACTATTATTATAAGTATGTGTAATAAATATTAAGTTGTTGAGAAGCAACATAACATTTAATGTTATTATTTCATGTTATAAATTATTATATTTTGTAAGAGCTCCTATTAATTGTTCTTCACATTTTGTGAATGAATATATTCATATTCAGAATTAGTTTATTATTTATGACTTCTTTCAAATTTATAGGTTTAATGTTGTTGAACTATTTCGAGTTTTATTCATGGTTTTAAATAAATAGGCTAAGTATGAAAAATAACAGGAGCAAAGTAAGCAATCTAATACATGAAATAATCAATATACAACAAATAACTTAGTTGCAATTAAAGTCTTTGAGCTTTATTTGTAGAAACTCAAATTAAATAATAAAAATGCAAAATAAAAATTATTGCAATCACCCATATGAAGAGTAGCACTACTGAGAATCAGAAATATAAATTTGGCACATTCTACCCATGTGCAAGTGACATCTTTAGTGGGAAACCTTAAAATGAATATTATCATGCTCAAATCATGTCAATGATCATGCCATGTATTCTAGGTCTTATACACAAAGTATTAAGGAATTGCACCAATTATCAGTTGCTCCATGTCTATGTTGGTAGCTCATACAAAGAAATAGACTCATACCTTAGTCAATTGTCTTTCCAAGATAACCATTGTAAAATAATATAACGTTGACATTAGTCTTAAGATATGAGTAGAAAAACAAAAAATATAGTTATGAAGTATTCCGTAACATGTTCAAGCCTCTTCCACAATTGTCTCTCAATATTTTTATAAATATCTTCCCACAATGGAGTCATTTACCTACAACAACTCCCCAATATTTGAAATGCAAAAAGAAAGAGATACTTCACATCTAGAAAAAAATATGGAGTCGCAACATAAAGGAATGATACAATTGTAATTCAAACACTAGTAAATTTTATCTTTTTTTTCGACGAGGATTAGTCAATTTTTAGATGACAATTGGTCGACCAAACCACCATAATTGTTGTCCAGGTTTTTTCATCAGTTATTCGACATATTATGCCATCGTCAAAATTGTGACATCTATAGTGGTTGAATTATCGATGGACCTGCTGTCAAAATAATCACTTCAACCTGGAAGAATTATCAGCCATTCCTTTCATCTATGCAACCAATGTTGGTCAAAATTATGAGGACTTATGGTTGGAATAGTCATCGAGTGTATAGAATTCTCGTGGAAATGACAAAACAATGGTGCTCGAAAGTGCGACGAGGGGTGGTAAAAAAAGTGACAAAAAATTTAATTTTTTTTTAAAAATAAAATATATTATCAAATTAGGCATAGAAATAAACTTTTAATTCTTTACAAACACTCACTTCTCTACTCGTGAAGACATAGTCTGGTGTTATTAAACTCTCTATTCAATGCAAAATTGATAGGAAAAGCATTCATTGATTCGTATTATAAGTTTTGATCATTCCATATACTGATTATATTATTTTGAAGTCTTAAAATCAAAGAATTTCAGTCCTTTGATTGGCTATTCTTGTATAGTGCTTGGCGTGCAAACAATCTTTGTCTGCAAGTTTTGATCATTCCATGTACTGATTATAATGGTTGGATATCTTTTTATTAGTTGAAAGTGGGTATCATGGTTCTAAACATCAAGATTTATATGAGAAACATCAAGTTTCATGATTAATTTTCTTGATATGGTAGATTCATTCAATGGGGTTTTCACCAATTCATGGTGTTCATTATTCTAACACTAGACATCATTGTCCTTGGGATAATCTCACTATTTCAAAGATATGAGATCTTTTCATTGCTATCAAAAAATAGATCTAAACATATGTTTAAGAGGAGAGTAGTCACGGTGAAAAAAGAAAAGAAATCAACAACATATAGAAGTAGGTGTTTTTGACCATTGAATCTACGTCATTGGTTTAGTTTGACCTTCACTTAGTTTAGAGAATAGTTTAATATTCTCTACTTAACAAGGCCAACCATGTGAAGGTGGAAGCTCATTTGGCCCCTCCCCCCTCCTAACATCACTCTAAATTCCCCATTAACATCTAATAACATTCATTCATTCTGGCCTCCACTGCATATACGTCTTCTCATAATCTAAAAACTCTCCATCATTGATTCTCATCAATGTACAAATAAAATTGACATAAAATGCTTAATCCCTAATTCAATCTTTGATGAATATAATTGTGACAGAACACTTAAAGAATATGGAAAGCTCACAATGTTTAGAGATACACTTGACTCTAAGTGCCATGTACAATAAAAATAATTTGTCCAATTTGGATAGTAAGTCTAATTTAACTATATATATATATATATATATATATATATATATATATATATATATATATATATATATATATATATATATATATATATATATATATATATATATATATATATATATATATATATATATATATATATATATATATATATATATATATATATATATATATATATATATATATATATATATATGAAAATTGACAAAATAAAAAGCGACATCATAATGAAAATTGAAAATTACAACTTACATTATTTAGCATAAGTTTCAGATGCAACTCCCAAAATTTTGCATACATAGATGTTGGCAAGCGATGATTCTTAGTTGTTGTTGTTGGTATGTATTTTAATCTAAAATAGCAACAACTAAGAATGATCGCTTGCCAACATCTATTGAATACAAGGTACTCCAACCATTACCATCATGATAACTCTCCATGATAAATCCAGTATGCTCTTGTGTGATCCAGTATGCTCTTGTATGATCCCAAACCTGAACGGAGAAAAAGGTATGATGTCAAATGTGTTATCAAGCACTAACCAAATGATCACTAGCACATTTCGTGCATGGATGAGAAACAATATCCAAAGTTTCTAAATTCTAAGAAGAGGTATGAGTGGAGGCCAAAGAAGGGATATTTGTGAAGGTTTTATAGAGCTTCTCCTTACATTATTGAGCTTCTCTTTGTTTTGAGAATACTTTAACATTCTCTACTTAACTGGGCCAACCACGTGAAGGTGGAAGCTCATCTAGCTCCTCCTAGGAGCCTCTTATGACCCTTTACGACATTTTAAGACCTCTAAGATGTATTCTTAGGGATCGTAAAGGGTCGTAAAGGGTCATAAGGGGTCTTGGGACACAACAACTAAGAAACATAGATGTAGGCATCATGGTCACAATTTTTTGGAAACAAAACATAATTGAGTGGTATACCCAGATGATGCAACACAACCACTACTCCTCCAGTTCCAAGTCAACACTGCAGGATCCAAAACCCATAGATAAGGAATAAATTTAGAGAGCAAAGGAGGAGGGACATAAAGACCTAAATAATATAGGGACCCTATATTATTTTGATCATTACGACCCTCCTCCGCTCTCTAAATTTATTCCTTATCTATGGTTTTTGGATCCCGTAGTGTCAAATTGGAACCAGAGGAGTGATAGTTGTGTTGCATCGTCTAGGTATACCATTCAATTATGTTGTGTCTCCAAAAATTGTGACCATGATGCCTAAATTTATGTTTCTCAGCTGTTGTGATATCTACATTTATGTTTCTCAGCTGTCATGTTTATGTGCATGTTCTTTATGTGTTTGGCTTCTCTCCCTCGCATCCAAAATAAGATTTTCCCACTCTGAATCAAGAATTCACGTGCAATAGTTATGTATGTTTTATGAAACACCTATCCACAATAGAATGGGAAGACATCTTTCTACAATAGCCTTATGTTAACCACATTTACACATATGGTCCCAAAAAAGTAGTGCACAAACTACACAAAGAAGGCATCGCAGAAATATGATTTTTGCTTTCTCCATTGAAGCAATCTTGGCAGCACTAGCTGCCTCTCGAGCCTTGCACAAGTTGCACTCATTTCCTACATCAGGTATAGATGTAGATGGGGTAGATGTAAATGTGGTTTCATCGACCCACCAGAAGTATTGACATCCACTATTTCCCTACAATACCAAATGTACATTAGTTCTTCATAAAATGATTAGTTGTCACATTATTTTTAAACATAAAATATAATTACGTATCCAGACCTTTTTCTTATTTGTGCAAACCCAAAGTTGACACCCATGATTACTTGTTGTGCGTGATTTCTTCAACATGCATGGGCAAACACCACATTGACACATTGTAGTACCCCCATAGTTTTCTTTCATTTTTTCAGTGCCATACTCTTTTAGGCCACATTTCATGTGTACAGATCTTATTATTTCAGTGATTTTTGAAGATCCAGATTATGATTATGATTATGATTATGATTATGTTATGATGTCATATGATCTCATATTTAGATGTTAATGTTATTATGAGGTGATGTTTATGTTTCAGTTAGATTATGATGTACTTAACCCATACTTGCATGTGTATGGTGTTCATATGTATGTACTTGTTTTATGTGTCAGTATGGTAGAGGGCGGAGGCGTAGTTACTTGCTTTGTCGAGATCCACATGACCAATTTTATCCTATCATTGTTTGTTATATATTGTATGTACATGCTTTGTTTTGTGATGACAGGTTTGTAGGTATAGGGCATCATCTTCCCTGAATTGGCAGCAGTGAGCGTGCCCATAAATACTCATCTCAATGGTAAAGAGGGGAGGTGACAGATAGACCCAAAACCCTATCCTAAAGCCTCTTTATCCTAAGTGTTGGATAATTATCTATTGTCTACCCTATCCAAATTTATCAGGTGAAAAATTTTGTGGATCCCTTCTTTGAGTTTGTATGTTTATTTGATGGTTATGATTTATTGCTTTTTGAGTATGTGATTTTCTGTAGTCCTGGAAATTAATATTATTGTTTGGAAAATAATATTAAATTTAATTCTTATGTTTTGTATGTCTATTAATTAATTAAGAATCAAATATTAGGATATTTGGTTTTAATTAATTAATTATGTGAAAATAGGATTAGTAATGGTTATTAGATATTAAATAATTAGATTGCATGATTTAATGGTGTTTGAAATATTAAATTATTTAATGAGATTTTATAATAATAACATGTGCTTTATTAAGTTTGAATATGTCTTGTTTCAAGAAGGAGACAACTTGTCTTTAGGAGTCTAAGTTGAGTTGTGCATAATTAAATATATTTTTAATTATTAATTAGCATTTTCTTTCAACTTAAGAGGGTGAGTTTGATTAGGAGTTGTATTGTGAGTCATCTAAGGTTTACATGAATGGTGGAGTTGAATCCCTAATAGGGGGAATTAGTATTCATTTTGGATTCAAGGAGGTTGTTGGAGATGTGTGGAGAGAGCTTTTGGAGATTTTGAGACATTTTTGTGTTCTTGAGCTTTTGGTGTGTGTGTTTGAGTTTCTGGATGAAGATTGTTTGCATCTGGAATTGAGCTTTGCATATACTGTGATTCAGATCTGCAGGATTCAATTCTTTTGTTGTCAGATCTGGGAGTTTTAGCATTTTATAGACATTCTATTACAGTTTCTAGCATTGGAATTGAGGTAGGGATTGGAGAAAACTTCTTGTAATTTCATTTGTAGAATCTTCAGTGTTTTCCTATGCTTGTTTTGAATTGTTGATTTAGATCTGTTTTTAGTTATGTTTTCAATTTTAGGTGTTAGAGAACCCTTAGAATTATAGTTTTTAGTTTTTATTATGACTTGGCACAGTAGGGTTATGATGTCAAATTTTCATGAGAAAATTCACTATAGAAACTTTAGAAAATGAAAAAATTAAACTGGCTATAGTTCAAACTATTGCATAGCTGAAATAAATAAGTGGGTTGTGAAGGAAAAACAATTTTGGTTTGAAAAAATTCAATTTGGGTAAAAAACCAATCTCTGTCAAAAAAATAACAGTCAAAATTAATTTACCACAGTAGAAAGATTTGTTTGCTACAAAAGACAAAAAAATTACATTAGTAAATTTGAAATATATCTACAATCAAATAGGGAAAAGATAGTTTAAGAAAAAGACAAAATATGCTATGACAATTTGTAAATTATCCATATTTCCATTTCTGGAAAAATATTACAGGGCTTGTATATTACCATTTTTGGAAACTGAACCCTTTCTTAAAAAATACAAAGAAAATATTTCCTGACAATACTAATATTTGTATATAAATTCCTTAAATCTATTACAAATTATATTCCTTTGCATTGTTTCTTTTAAAAAATGCTTGCACCGAAATTAAAAAAGGAATAAAAATTATTATTAAAAATAATAATTGATGATTTGCGAAAGTTAAAAAAAAATTATTAAAAAATTTATAAATTTATTTTGGGAAGTGGGGCCCCAAATTCCCATCTTCCCTTACATGTGGAGTACCCCTGCCGCACGGCAGACAGGGTTTGCCACACGAAAGACTAGGTATTGCCGCACGGTAGTGCCTAGCCTGCCGTGTGGAAGGCCTGTCTCATCGGCCGGCGTGGGAACCGGGATGGGGCCCATGTAAAAAGAGGTTTTTTTAGAATTTATAAATTAAATTTGTTACATTGTTTAATACGAAACTTGTAATGTTAATTAAAGTTAGTTTTGTTAATTTCGGCTCATGATGTACTATGTATTCGAAGATTATTCTTATGTAGTCAATCCTGATTTCTGTGATGATTCTAGATGTGTGACTATCTACTTTTTATCTGTCTTTGATCTAGGGAGATCTATGAGCCTAGGGTAGGTTACCTAGATATGTGTTAGGGGGTGGCTTGCAATAAGCATCGGGGCCCAACAAGTGGCTGCCAAGATCACTTATTGTAAGTATTTGTAATCAAGTGATAACCTAATTAAATTAAGGGGAAATAAATGAACCTAATAAGATAAGTTCCTCACCCATGCTTGAGTGCTAGTACAGACTAAGATGGGAATGGAGGTGATGTTGGCCGCCTTGAGAGGTGTGTCTAACATAGTTAATGGCTTTATCTGTACGAGAAGTCATTGATCTGTGTATAGTCACTTGAGTGTCGGGATCCAGAGTGATTACCAAGATGAGACTCAAGATTTAGACGTACATGATGACACCTACCTATGCATAGTCTAGTTATTCTATGTGTTTTGGATGCCTGTAGATTTAGTGAGTCTTACCTATTACTTTATTATGTTTACCTTGAGTTAGAAAGCATTCAAGATTCCTTTGCCTAGTAGTGTATCTTGATTTGGCTTGGTTATTTGAGTGATGTCTGATATTATCTCCTCAACACGGTGGGGTAGACCTTTGTGGTTCTACATGGACGGGTGGTAGTGATTCTTTACCATTTGAGATTCGACGTCCTAGTGCCAGTGCTTGATGGTGTCTTTGCAATTGGACTCCTTATGTTACTTCATCATTGATGTTCTTTACTCATATTCTTTTATTGTAAATCTTGTATTAGAGTATCGCATGAGATACCTAACCTGGATAATGTAATTTAGATGTTAGAGTGATTACTGCATACCCTGTGACATGTGCAGTGGATGTATGTTTATTAGGATTCATAGATGTTCATGGAATGTAATTATTATGATGTAAATGTTGAATTTAATTTATGGAATCTTTTGTTGATGTTATTTTTGGTTGTGTTTTGTTCTTAAGTAATTCTACATCATGGGACCCTTGAGTCTTGTAATTTGTATTGGATGTTGTATCAATGTGAGTAAATTGTAATTGCTTTCGCACTATTGTTTTTCTTGTATGTTAACTTTAGGGAAAAAAATTATTCACCAAACTTAGTAGCATGTTTTAGGTTAAATTCTCTTGGGTTCCTTGGGGGGGTGTTACACACATAGGCACATTGATTGAAGTCATCGATTCTATTTCGAAAAATATTGCATTATCACAAATATTTCATTGTCATTATTTTGTTCATTTATACTAATTATAATTACAATAAAAAGAAACATACTAATGTAGACTTGCACATTTTTTTGGCTAAGTCGAAGTCTTTGGTTTAAATCACTAAACACTCAAAACAAAATGACAAACCAAAGACAACCATGCAATAAAAAGCAATTACTAAGGAACCAAGGAACTAATTATAATTGCAATAAAAAGTAACATACTAATGTAGACAAAATCTCAAATGGGAAGACATCTTTCTAGCCTAGGCCTAGATCCTTCAACAATTAGCTTCATAATAAATGAAGTAGATGAGAGTTGTGTAATTAGCTTCCCAAGAAAAATCTCATAAATCTCATAAAATCTTCATGTGCCCTTTGTGCGTACCTAAATGATATATTTGAAACAAGGGTAAAGCTAAAAGAAGTTAATTTTGCATCATAGTCTGTAGTTGTTGCAGCAGGATAGGATCGGGTGCCACCTTTAGCACAATATGATCATCACTAGACAGGTCTATATATTTTATGATGGTCATTGTATGAATTTGAAGTAGATGACTTACCACTAAAGGTACTAAGGAAACAAGAATGACAACTACAATGACCAAACTTCATAAAACATACAGACATGTCTAGTGATCATATTATGCTGAAGGTGGTGCCTGATGCTCTAGTGCTACTGCAACAAATACAGACTGTGATGCAAAATTAACTATAGTTCATTTAGGCACGCACAAAGGGCACATGAATTGGGGTACACATAGTTCATTTATGATATTTTTCTTGGGAAGCTAATTGCTTAGCTCTCATCTACTTCATTTATTATAAAGCTAATTGCCAAATGATCCAGACCCAGGCTAGAAAGATCAAAACTTATAATACCAATCAATGAATGCTTTTCCTATCAATGTTGCAATGAATAGAGAGTTTAATAATATAAAAACTAGACTATGTCTTCACGAGCAGAGAAGTGACTATTTGTAAAGAATTAAAATTTTATTGCTATGCCTAATTTGATAATATATATACATATATATATATATATATGTATATATATATATATATATATATATATTTTAAAAAATAATTTTTCTGTCACTTTTTCGACCACCCCTTGTCACACTTTCTGTAAGGAAACTCAAGTGCGGAAACAACTTCCTACACTAACCTCTTAAGGAAAGTATTGTGCAAAATCTATTTAAATCCTTACAATTTTAGATTCGTTAAGCTACTTAACAATAATATTACAGCATATACCATACATACAAAAAATAGATAGAGAAGATCGAAACACATAAACACAAAGATATGCTGGTGGGGAAAAACCTTTCGGTAAAACAACCCCACCCCTCCAAAACCTGCACAATGTATTATCTTCAACACAAAGACTGCAACACACTTGCAATGCAAGTTCTTTCAGGAGATGAGAGACTAGTAAAACTTATATCTCTCCCATAGAAGCAGCATCATATATATAGACTCCTCAGGACCCAAAAAAAGGAGTTTGGCATCCAACCACCAAGAACCATGCACAAAGCCACATGTACATAGCTGTTACATGCAATCCCAAGAATAGGTGTCCATCCCTAGAATAGACTATGACAGCTTGTCATAGAATCTGCCAAAAATAACGGTCACAATAGAAGTGTAAGAGAATCTATCATACCAACCTATTTTTGGCATATTCTCTTACACACACCAACCAATTCTTCTTGGGCACCCAAATAGGCCCAAGTCATAAGATGCTCTTACACCTATCATAGCACATTCCTCAAATAGTTCTTATGCCTCATAGGATTCCATCATGACCGTTTCAGTCATGATCTCCTTACGCACAAGATGCCAACACATCAAGTGGAGTGACACATCAACATGCCAACTAGAAATGTACACTCACACTTAATTTCATTATTTGCAAAAAATACACTTACAAAACAAATAATAAGAATAGGAATTATCCAAGGTTGAGACACCTTATTCCTAACACTTTCGACCACCAAGAATTCTATATACTCGATGACTATTTTGACAATAAGTCCTCAAAATCCCATGAACTCTAAGGGCCCAATTCATCCAAAAAATTGATCCCACATGGTTTTTGTCTACTGCTGCAATCAAGTTTCATCTTGTCTGGTTGAATACATATGAAATATTCAACCTAGGGCATCATTGTTCAAAAAGAAAACTAACCTTCCCAACTCTGAGCTTTTGAACTCTTATAAAGCATTTCCTTAACTCACTTTTCACATAGTGGCATTGAATCCCAATGGTGAAAATGTGAGTTAGGGCCACATCTTCCAGCAAAGATTGTTTGCACACCAAGCACTGTACAGGAACAATCAATAAAAGGACTGAAATTATTTGATTTTAAGACTTCAAAACAATATAATCAGTACATGGAATGATCAAAACTTATAATACCAATAAATGAATGCTTTTCCTATTAATGTTTCATTGAATAGAGAGTTTAATAATATAAACACTAGATTGTGTCTTCACGAGCAGAAAAGTGATTGTTTGTAAAGAGTTAAACGTTTATTGCTTGGTAGTTCATTACATTATCTTCTTCGACCATACACACCTCCACACAAGAAGTACTAAAACCAAACCATAGGATGGTCTAGGAATTTAGAAGACATCCTTTATTACAAAGCAAAATAAAATATAGAACTCAAGTCCCAAAGCAAAACTGAATGGTCTAGGTGCCCTGCACCAATACACCCCCCATGTAAGTCAATATTCTAAAGTCCTTGAATCCAAGAAAATGTAAGTCAATAACACCAAATATATCACTTAGAAGTCTTGTGAAGAGTCTTGGAGAGTTTAAGCCTTTTGAAGCACTTTAGAAATATTGAATACATCATTGCTTGCCAACTATTTGATAGAGCCTAGGAAATCATTGGTTCTTCAAGACAAATATTGTTTGCACGCCAAGCACTATATAGGAACAATCAATAAAAGGACTGAAATTATTTTATTTTAAGACTTCAAAACAATATAATCAGTACATGGGATGATCAAAACTTATAATTCCAATAAATGAATGATTTTCCTATCAATGTTGCATTGAATAAAGAGTTTAATAATATAAACACCAGACTGTGTCTTCACGAGTAGATCACATTGACCAATACACCCCCCATCCCACCATCCACACCCATCCAATCATGTCAAGATCTTATGAATCCAAGCAAATGCAAGTCAATAGCACCAAATATATCACTTAAACTCACCAAGAATCTTAAAATCACCAAGACTCTTCAGAAGACTTCTAAGTGATATATTTGGTGTTATTGAGTTACATTTGCTTGGATTCAAGGACTTTAGAATATACTCCAAAAGTGATTATGTAACTAAGGAAGTGAGAGGGAAGGATCTTGATTTAGGTCAATGGATATTTCAACATGATTTTGGACAAGATCTTGACATGAGTGGATGAGTGTGGATAGTGGGATGGGGGGTGTATTGGTGAAGAGTCTTGGTGATTTTAAGCCTTTTGAAGCGCTTTAGAAATATTGAATACATCATTTCTTGTCAACTATTTGACAAAGCCTAGGAAATGATTGGTTCTTCAAGACAAAGATTGTTTGCATGCCAAGCACTGTACAGGAACAGTCAATAAAAGGACTGAAATTCTTTGATTTTAAGACTTCAAAACAATATAATAAGTACATGGAATGATCAAAACTTATAATACCAATCTTGACATGAGTGGATGGGTGTGGATGGCGGGATGGGGGGTGTATTGGTGAAGAGTCTTGGTGAGTTTAAGCCTTTTGAAGCACTTTAGAAATATTGAATACATCATTGCTTGCTAACTATTTGACAGAGCCTAGGAAATCATTGGTTGTTCAAGACAAAGATTGTTTGCACACCAAGCACTATTTATGAACAATCAATAAAAGGATTGAAATTATTTTATTTTAAGACTTCAAAACAATATAATCAGTACATGGAATGATCAAAACTTATAATACCAATCAATGAATTCTTGTCCTATAAATGTTGTATTGAATAGAGAGTTTAATAATATAAACACTAGACTGTGTCTTCATGAGTAGATCACATTGACCAATACACCCCCCATCCCACCATCCACACCCATCCACTCATGTCAAGATCTTGTGAATCCAAGAAAATGTAAGTCAATAACACCAAATATATCACTTAGAAGTCTTGTGAAGAGTCTTGGTGAGTTTAATCCTTTTGAAGCACTTTAGAAATATTGAATACATCATTGCTTGCCAACTATTTGATAGAGCCTAGGAAATCATTGGTTCTTCCAGACAAAGATTGTTTGCATGCCAAGTACTTTACATGAACAGTCAATAAAAGGACTGGAATTATTTTATTTTAAGACTTCAAAAAAGTATAATGAGTACATGGAATGATCAAAACTTATAATACCAATCAATGAATACTTTTCCTATCAATGTTGCATTGAATAGAGAGTTTAATAATATAAACACCAGACTGTGTCTTCATGAGAAAATCACATTGACCAATACACCCCCCATTCCACCATCCACACCCATCCACTCATGTGAAGATCTTATGAATCCAATCAAATGTAAGTCAATAACACCAAATATATCACTTAGAAGTATTGTGAAGAGTCTTGGTGAGTTTAAGCCTTTTGAAGCACTTTAGAAATATGAATACATCATTGCTTGCCAACTATTTGACAAAGCCTAGGAAATCATTGGTTCTTCAAGACAAAGATTGTTTTCACGCCAAGCACTGTACATGAATAGTCAATAAAAGGACTGAAATTCTTTGATTTTAAGACTTCAAAATAATATAATGAGTACATGGAATGATCAAAACTTATAATACCAATCAATGAATTCTTTTCCTATCAATGTTGCATTGAATAGAGAGTTTAATAATATAAACACCAGACTGTGTCTTCACGAGTAGATATCATTTTCTAGGATGATTTGGAGGAAGAAATTAAAAACAAAGAACCCAAGGTGAGACGAAGCTCACAAAACAACAAGGGGACGCAACCAATAGTAGAGGTGGTTATAATAGGGGTAGAGGCTCAAGAAATTTTTTTAGAGGGAGATCTAGTGGCCAAGGAAGAAGATCTTATTTCTCTTCAATGAAGTGTTACAATTGTCATCATTATGCACATCCTGCATATAGATTTTTTGAGAAGAGTTCTTCAACTCAAGGTCAAGAAAAAAGAGTAAGTTATGTTCAATAAGAGACCTCAAGTAACAAGATTTCTGAAGTGGAATTGGATTCAGAGGTAGGATACATTATTATGATTAGAAGGACTCTCATCAAAGAACTAATCAAAGATGAACCAAGCCAAAGAAGGTCTTTGTTTAGAATCAAGTGCAAAATCTTAGGTAAGGTTTGCAAGATTATTATTGATTCATGCTCCACTAATACTATAGTTTCTAATGAGGCAGTTAGAAAACTTAATTTGCAAAGAATCCCACATACTAACCCCTATAGGGTCACTTGGTTGAATAAGGGCCAACATGTGTTAGTCAATGAGAAAGGTTGGGTAGAATTCACCATAGGGAGATATAATGATAGGCTGTTGTGTGATGTCTTACCCATGGATGATTGCCATATTTTATTGGGAAGACCTTGGTAGTTTGACAGGTAGGCCATTCATGATAGAGACAAAAAATATTAATCTTTCAAGAAGGATGGAGTCACATAAAAAATTTGTCAATCATTAAAGAAGGGGAAGTGAGATTAGTAGGACCTAATGTGCTCTTGGTAGGAGAAAAAGAGTTCTTGAATACATTAGAGGAAGGTGAAGGAGTGGGATTTTATTTAGTATTGAAACCTAAAGATGAGAAGGTGGACAAGAAGGTAGAACTACACATATAGGTGCAAGAGCTACGAGGTCAATACAAGGAGATAGTTAGTGATGGAAAACCTTCTACCTTACCTCCTAAGAGAGCCATTAGCCATCAAATAGACTTCATTCCAGGAGCCTCACTAGAAAAAAAAGCTTCCTATAAGATGAACCCAAAACATAATGAAGAAATTAAAGGACTTCATAGGTAATGTGTTGTGGTATATCTTGATGGCATCTCAACTTTCAGAAAGAGTAAGGTAGACCATTTGATGCATTTGAAAATTGTGTTACAGAGATTGCATGAGGAAAAGCTAAACATAAATTTGGATAAGTGTGAGTTCATGAAATAGGATTTGGTGTACCTTGGATTTGTTATATCATAAGGGAACTTTAAAATGGATACTAGAAAGGTGGATGCAATAGTAAATTGGCCTACACTTAAGTCTTCTATAGAGGTAAGAAGCTTCCATGGTTTGGCATAATTTTATAGGAAGTTCATTAGGCAGTTTAGTGAGATATGTGCACCAGTCCTAGTCACCATAAAAGGTGGAATGAAAGATAAATTTTAGTGAAATGGGTAGGAAATCAGGGGTTTTGAAACCTTGAAGGAGAAGATAGCCACACAACCTATCTTGGAACTACCTAGTTTTGAAAAAATATTCACTATTGAATGTGATGCCAACAATATTGCTATAGGAGAAGTCCTAAATTAGGAAGACAAAAAAATGGCTTTCCACAGTGAAAAGATAAGTGATGCCAAAAATAAATACTCCTCATATGACTTGGAATTGTATGCATTATTCTAAGAACTGAGAAAATGGAGACACTACCTCCTCCATAAAGAATTTGTGGTATATATAGACAATCATGCTTTGAGCTTCCTAAACTCTCAAGACAAGCTAAGCCACAAACATATGAAGTGGGTAGAGTACATGCAAGATTATACTTTTATAATCAAGCATACAAAAGGGAAAAAAAGCAAAGTTGCAGACACTTTGAGTAGAAGGCCTTTGAAAATCCAAGAGGTACAATTAAGGAGCATTGGTATAGACAATTTCAAAGAATTTTACCTGGATGATGAAGACTTCACTTCTCCATATAAGGTATGTAAAGAGTTTCAAAATTATATTCACAATGATTACTTTAATTATACTCTTCAAGAAGGTCTATTATTTATGGGAGGACTAATTTGTGTGCCTAGAGGTTCAATGAGAGAGAACCTAATCCAAGAGAAACAAAATGGGAGTCTTAGTGGTCATTTTGGGATAAATAAGACTCTAGAATTGGATTAGAGGTACTACTACTAATATTGTTGGTGAGTTTAAGCATTTTGAAGCACTTTAGAAATATTGAATACATCATTTCTTGCCAACTATTTGACAGAGCCTAGGAAATCATTGGTTCTTCAAGACAAAGATTGTTTTCATGCCAAGCACTGGACATGAATAGTCAATAAAAGGACTGAAATTCTTTGATTTTAAGACTTCAAAACAATATAATCAGTACATGGAATGATCAAAACTCATAATACCAATCAATGAATGCTTTTCCTATCAATGTTGCATTGAATAGAGAGTTTAATAATATAAACACCAGACTGTGTCTTCATGAGTAGATCACATTGACCAATACACCCCCCATCCCACCATCCACACCCATCCACTCATGTCAAGATCTTGTGAATCCAAGAAAATGTAAGTCAATAACACCAAATATATCACTTAATCACCAAGACTCTTAAACTCACCAAGACTCTTCAAAAGACTTCTAAGTGATATATTTGGTGTTATTGACTTACATTTTCTTGGATTCAAGGACTTTAGAATATACTCCAAAAGTGATTATGTAATGAAGGAAGTGAGAGGGAAGGATCTTGATTTAGGTCAATGGATATTTCAACATGATTTTGGACAAGATCTTGACATGAGTGGATGGGTGTGGATGGTGGGATGGGGGGTGTATTGGTGAAGAGTCTTGGTGAGTTAAGCCTTTTGAAGCACTTTAGAAATATTGAATACATCATTTCTTGCCAACTATTTGACAAAGCCTAGGAAATCATTGCTTCTTCAAGACAAATATTATTTGCATGCCAAACACTGTACAGGAACAGTCAATAAAAGGACTGAAATTATTTGATTTTAAGACTTCAAAATAATATAATTAGTACATGGAATGATAAAAAATTATAATACCAATCAATGAATGCTTTTCCTATCAATGTTGCATTGAATAGAGAGTTTAATAATATAAACACCAGACTGTGTCTTCACAAATAGATTTCATTTTCTTGGATTCAAGGACTTTAGAGTATACTCTAAAAGTGATTATGTAACGAAGGAAGTGAGAGGGAAGGATCTTGATTTAGGTCAATGTATATTTCAACATGATTTTGGACAAGATCTTAACATGAGTGGATGGGTGTGGACCTAGTGCAGCTTCCCACCTTATACCACCTCATTCAACACTCCTTTTCTCATGGACTATGCCAAAATGATATGTGTCGGTAGGCGGGATATATGTATAAAATTTGACTTGTAAATAACTGTAACCTGACTAGATCATTTAAATTCATCAATGATCTAGTCGGGTTATAGTTATTCAATCACTTCTGTGATATTCAACCACTTATTCAACATTTTTTACAATGAAACCAAAAGTAGCATCAATTTAACCTTGAACTCAGTTGATGAGGAAATAGAGAACCCACCCTTAGTTGACTGGTTGCTCTGTGTCTCTGGAAATTCATGGGCCACTTCTAATGGTGTTCATGTCACTTCTAATGGTGGTCTGAACACCATTAGAAGTGCAGAGATTAGGGTTACAAACCCATGACAAATAAAAAGAATTTGGGAAAAAAAATGTACCCTTCATTAAGCAAATGCCAAAAAAATTGAATCTCTTACCAAGGCTGTAATGAAATGGTTGAAATCGAATGCCTATTCCTCTTGATGCTTGCTCGGGTTTGAGAATATTAATGTGGAAGAGAAGGAGATGCCACAACTTAAAGGCTAGATGCATATAGGGGGTGTCGACATAAAAATTCCCTCCTTTTACCCTCCTTCACCACTCCTTTGCTCGCGGACTATGCCAAAATGAAATAAAAAGAAATGTGTCGATAGGCAAGATATATTTATAAAATTTGAATTTTTTTATTTTACTTTTATTCCCATGTTGGTTGGAATTATGACCACTCTTTAGTGTCATAATTCCAACCAACACGGGAATAGAAGTAAAAAAAATTCAAATTTTTCTTCTATAAACCGACCATGGAAAATCATTTTATAACTTGGTCGAAAATGTTGGTCTAAAAAGTGGGTCAAATGTACTAGTGAAAACCTTCATCTCATATACTTTTGTGCACCCATACATATATGCCTAGCAACAATACTCTACTTTCAAATAATAGACCTCATGTGAGGTGACTATATGTTGTGATCAAGAATAAAATGCCAAGACTCTATAATTGCCAATTTTTAGTACCAAGAATTCTCACTGCCTTGTTGATATCCTCAACAAATAGGAATTGAAATAGAAATTCCAACTATGAGTATATACTTTTCCTAGCAATATTTTTTCCTTCAAAACACCACTTGATGGAACCCTGCAACCTGGACGATACTCTTCATGGCAGTAGGAATCTTTGTACCTTGGAAAGAATAAAACCACAAGCTTTCCAATGAATATTTTATTTCAACCACTGACATTAATCACCAAAAAGGATCTTAAATCTTTCAAATTCTTTTGATTGGAATATAAGTGGTTTCAAAACTTCAATCTTCAAAGAAATCACCACTAATTATAAACTATAGTTGCCTCCTTTTATAAGTCGATGCATAATATATAAAGAAATACTTAGTTTTATACTCATGCACAAAGGTATTTCAAAATATTTTATTTTCTCAGATAATCATCTAAATAATATGAATATTCAATGGCCAATATTTTATTACATGGAAATGCCAAAATATCAATATTCAAATGAATGTTTTTTCTATCAATATTATAATCTTAAAAAAAAATTCTTTTAATTCCCAAATAAATAAATCAAATATTTGTATCCATTTTTTTCCAAATTTGTCTCCAAAGGGGACTTACAAATTTGAAGCAACATGTAAGTACAACATGAGATTTCTTGATGATATCTCCAACCTGAATTGGGTTTTCATCCAATTCAAAAGTGGTCCCTGTAGAGACTTAAAAATGACTTGTTGCTTGAATGCAATGACATTACAGACATTCCTCTTAATTTATTAAATAATATTTATTATTTAATTAAATTATGTCTTTCTACTTTAATCTGAATTCAAAATCATCATTTTTCCTTAATTTCATAATTGAGTGATTTTAATTAATTACTTGAATTATTAATCGTCCAATCAATATTTCATCAATTATTCATCTATAAAATAATTAAATAATTAATGTTATTTAATTATTCCCCATCTCATTATAATTAATTAAATACGCATATTTAATTAATATTCCCTCTTTCTTATCATTGCATTTATATAATAACTTAAATCAAATCCCTCTCATAATTAAATAAATTATATTTATTTAATTATATTAATTATTCCTCTAATAAATAAATATTATTTATAATTCTCACATGTGCAAGTAAATAAATTATTTTATTTATTTAATCGTGATTTATTCTTCCAAAGCTAACTCATATTGACTTTCAATTCACTCATCACTTACAATTCTTGACTATTCAGTCCACATTGTTAATTCCCCCCTCAACAATCAGTTAAGTCTTTAATCATTTCAGTCTTCTAATCCATTCAACCAGTTAACTCATCCATGCAATTTATTATCTCACCAGTCTATTCAGTTATCTCTTTAATCAAGTCAAGTCATCTCTCCAATCTATTTATTGATAGATCAATCAATTCCGTTAAACAAAGAAATTAATTGAGTTGAACTCCCACTCACTATGAGTCAACTACTCAATCATAGTCAATGAACCCATCAATCAAGCATTCTTATAAATAGAGAGCCTTTTCTCATATTTTGGAATCCAAAATTTCTTTGAATTCTTATGTTGGACTAGCATGATTTTGAGCTCAACTCTGAGAGCCCACATTACATAAGAAGGAGAACAACAAAGAAAGAATTATGGGTTTGCATACGCTTTTATGTTATTTGATTTCAATATCTTGATTTATGTATGCAATTCTCTTGTTACCTTTCCTCTTTTGATATTAGAAATACTAATTGCTCTAACAATCTCTTTGTGGTTGAGATTTCATGTGTTATTATAGGTTTCTACAAATCCCTATTATATCTGATTATACTGCCTAAAAAGCATTGTATCGAAGAGGGACAAAATGTAGACACCAAAAAAATGGCTTATTGCTTGAACACAATGACATTACTGATATTCCTCTTAATTTATTAAATAATATTTATTATTTAATTAAATTGTGTCTTTTTACTTTAATCTAAATTCAGAATCATCATTTCTCTTTAATTTCATAATTAATTAATTAAATTATTAATCATCCAATCAATATTTCATCAATTATTCATCTATAAAATAATTAAATAATTAATGTTATTTAATTATTCACTATCTCATTATAATTAATTAAATAAGCATATTTAATTAATATTTTCTCTTTCTTATTATTACATTTATGCAATAATTTAAATCAAATCTCTCTCATAATTAAATAAATTATTTTTATTTAATTAAACTAATTATTTCTCTCATAATTAAATATTATTTATAATTCTCACATGTACAAGTAAATAAATTATTTTATTTATTTGATCATGATTTATTCTTCAAAAGCTAACTCATACCGATTTTAAGTTCACTCATCAATTACAATTTTTGACTATTCAATCCACATTATTAATTCCTCCCTCAGAAATCAGTTAAGTCTCTAGTCAATT
Source organism: Chamaecyparis obtusa (assembly GCA_027943335.1). Taxonomy (NCBI): domain Eukaryota; kingdom Viridiplantae; phylum Streptophyta; class Pinopsida; order Cupressales; family Cupressaceae; genus Chamaecyparis; species Chamaecyparis obtusa. The sequence goes on from BSBK01007955.1 coordinate 315,302, forward strand.
CAATCTTCTAATCCACACAATCAGTTAAATTATCTCACCAGTCTATTATGTTATCTCTTTAATCAAGTCAAATAATCTCTCCAATCTATTTGTCGACAGATCAATCAATTCTATTAAACAAATAAATCAATTGAGTTGAACTCCCACTCACTCTGAGTTCAACTCCTCAATCATAGTCAATTAGCCCATCAATCATACATTCTTGATTGAAACCCCTAACATATTATAAATAGAGATCATTTTCTCATATTTTGGAAACCATAATTACTTTGAATTCTTATGCCGATATGATCTTGAGCTCAATTCTAAGAGCCCACATTGCATAAGAAGGAGAACACAAAGGGAGAATTTTATGGTTTGCATATTCATTGTTCTTAGAATGATTTCATATTGATTATTGTTTATGCTTATTGTTTATCTTACATCCTTTCTTGAATATCAAGAATACTAATTTCTCTAACAATCCTTTGTGGTTGATATTTTCTATTTTATTGTAGGTTTTTATAGTTCTTATCATACCCGATTACAAATGGTGAACCCAACGTGAAATTTGGTCATATCTTTCAAATCACTTGGAACCTTTTTATGATTTTTTTGTAGATTTGTGCTGATAAAAAGAGGTTACAATCCAAAATTTAGATTTTTTAAATTTTGGTATTTTTAAAATAATTTTTTATGATATTTCATAAAAAATCATTTCTAGGTACAAATCAATGTTTCTTTTTGAAAAAAAATCATATTTTTGGAAAGGTCTTGAAATTATACATGGGGACTATTCTCTATAATTTTAATTTTGATGACAAATATTTGAAAAAACTAGATATTTTAAAATTGGCCCGTTTTGATAAAATGGGTTCCTAGAGAACAAATTAAGGAATTATGCTATGAAATTGTTTTTGCGGATTTTTTTGACAAAAGGAAACTATAGTCCAAATTTTAGATTTTTTAGATTTTTTAGATTTTTTTTTTTAATAATTTGTTTATGAGATTTCATAAAAAATATTTCTAGACACAAATCAACGTTTCTTTTTGAAAAAGTTACATTTTTGGAAAGGTCTTGAAATTCTACAGGGGGCCTGTTCTCTTTGATTTTAATTTTGATGAGAAATATTTTAAAAAAAAACAAAAAAATAAATTTTAGAAAACTTTTCCTTTTGTGTGCAAGTGTAGGTGATAATCATTTTATCAAAAATATTATTTCAAAACTACAAATGATATTTGCTTCTCTTTTGTCTAAAATATCATTCTCTATGGTAAAAAAACACATTTTCATTGTTAAATTTACACACTTGATGTAATGAAAAGACTTAGTGGGCTACCAAAATATAAGAAAGTTAAAGTCCAATTACCCATAGAACAACAAAGAAGAGAGAGACAGATCAAAGAAAATAGCGAACCAATTTGCATATATGCACTTAATCGATTGGAAGTGGAATTTGGATATGTAGGGCTCTTTAACATGTACATAGACAAACTGATTAGCCTATCTGATAAATATGATAATCTGCATGTTGATATGAGTACTAATTATGACTATCATCAAAACTAATTGCTACGTCTTTTCGGTACTAACTTATTATTTTTAGCATGTGCCTCGGAACTAGAGTTATTCTTTTAATCTAAAATTGATTTATTTTGGTGCTTTTAAATGAATAATGTATCAATGAACATCACATTTTAGATCTTTTTTGGTGCTTAAAGTTGACATGTGGTTAAAGAATTGAACAAGGCAATGAATATTTTGATATTGGTGCACCTAAAATTGTACAAGGTTAATCTTATATCATTTATTGATCTAAAAATGAACTTGCGTGCATGTATGGATGATTCAAATTAGCAAACAATTGGATTTTTGGTGCTTAATTGTCATGCCCAAAATATTCATGCAAAAACGTAACAATTTTTTTTAAAAAATCTAGTTGTTGAATGATAATGTTCATAGGATTCAAGGACAGGTCGACTATAGCTAGACTATCCATAACCTAGGGTTACCAGGACAACAAGTCAAAAACCAATAATGTCCACTAAGGGATTTCACTAGCTTCCAATTCCTCCATCATGAAAGGAGAATCTACAAAGGATACCAAGCTTGCTATAAGGACTATAAATGCGTTGATAAAACATTAGAATATCCCAAAATACAAGGTGAATTGAGGGTTGCAATATAAATGACCTTCTAGTTGCAAGGTTGAGTTGACTAAGGATAGCTTGTCGAGTGACATCTCGAGGTATGAGTCTAACTGTGTAGAGGGTCTAGTCTCGAGTCGGAAGATAACTCAAAAGGTCATTGGGTCAATAATGAGTTGAACTTCGGGTGTACGGATCAGTTGAGCACATGATTGATAGGTCAAGTTGTCGTAGGTTTAATTATAATCTAGGCGAATCTACATTATCATATTGTAGGATGAATGCTCTTAGTTAAAAAACAACTAATAACATTATTAAATTTGCTAACTTCTAAAAGAGTAGTCTATAACCTTACTTAATTGTACTAATAACACAATGACAAAATTCATAACTAACTTAACTTAACTAAACAATTTGTTATGATATAATATTAAAATAATAAAAGAATTTTAACTATGCCAATGTCATTTGTTTAAGCATAATAACAACATTAAAAAAAAGCACATTAACCTACTTAAAAAACAAAGTGCAATTAACTAAGTTAATTATACAATCAAGTAAACATACTGAACTAAATGAAACACAACTTAAATGCGTTAAATATAGTAATTAACTTAAATTAACTAACCTAATTTGTTAAAGAAAATAAATAAATTCTAATAGAACAAATTAATTAGGTCAAATTAACTAGATTAATTCTAAATTTAAAACAATTTCCTTTGTCCATAATTACTAAATTGAATTTATCTAAAATAAATTCCTTCATTTAAAATTTAACTAAATTAAATTTATATAAAATAATATTCAAAATAAATTAAACTTTATATTAAAAAAAACATTAATAAAAATCAAATCAAACAAAATAATTTAAAAACTTTTTATAAAATATATTTTGTTTTGTTTTAAGTCCCTTATGGGACTGGCGGGACCCGCCTGTCGTGACAAGCGGTACCTGCCACGGAAGGGCCCTGTCACGACAGCGACCCTTTCTTGGCAGTAGCTGCATAGGGGTCGAGGCCCTTGGGGAGTGCCCCCCCCAAATTTCTTAATTATTATTATTTTTTAAATTAGTTTTTTTTTTTCAAAAGGCAACTTATTTTTAAAGAACCAATGCATGTGTATTTCTTTTGTTGATAAATAGATATATATTATTTTTTTAACAAGTGTCTTTTCATAATATTGTCATGTTTTATTTTTTTGTTTATATATTTTTTAAAGCTTTTGGGGTGGCGAGCCAGGTGGGTCCCACCCTCTAGCTTGCACTTGCAAGTAGAGTAATCATCTTTTTTTTAAACATATTTAATTTTTAGCTCATCCTAATCAATATTATATTATTTTTTGCTTATTGTCTTTGCAAGTGGATGAGAGGAAATAGTTTTTTAATGACTGTGGTAAAGGAAAATGTATGAGAATTTTTCCCATACATTTTCCAAAGAACTATAGGTTTCTATTTGAAGTATTTTCTTTGTTTTTTTTTTTTTTCTGCACTTGCTTCTTGATTGATTTTATCCATTGATTTTGTCTATTGATAACCAATACAATGTAAGGTATTACTTGGTTTAAATGTATACTATGGATTTGATGGAACTTTTTGAAAGATTTAAAATAATACTTTCAAATAAAGGCTACCATAACATTAATTCAACTAACTATTGAACATCCTTTCTCCTTGTTATTCACAAACAAGATTACTCATTCTACATAGTATTGAATTACAATGCTGATGAGAGATTGTTTAACAAAACTTGAAAACACTACCTTTCAACTTCAAGCAAAATTTCCACATTGAATTTCCATTGAACCACAATACAAGAAGTAATAAGGAAACTATAGTTTTGAGTAAATATACAACATTGCACAATGAATTTATTACAAAGAGAACCAAAGACCCTCCTTCCATGACTCAAGATACATCAAATACAATGTTACGAATACATGTCTTTGAGTGATATCAAAGCAACACAACATGATACATTTTTTCTTCCACAAAAGCACTAAAATGAATTTCTTCCAAGCTTTTCTTCTTGCAAAACATGATCTCCAAACCTACAAATAAAAGGCGAGAACCATGGGAAGCTCACCTCCCAACCAAGGTCTCAAGGAGACCACCTCCGAGCTTGGAGAACCAAGGCTAAACATGTATACACAACCAAGTGCTCACAAACAACATATATGCACAAGACAATAATTAACTCCCAACCAAGGCTTCACAAATGAGTTATCCAAAACCCATTGAAGTAGGGTGAAGGTGGGATTTTCCAAGGAGGAGAATGCCATTTCCTATTCAAGTTTTCAACAAGAGTTTTTCTATGCCTTTCCAAGGTTACATGGACATTCCTTCCATATACAAATTTTTTCATTTCCATTCCAAATACAAATATTTACACATGGCTTCATGGAGCCCATAATCTATGAAATTATCCCTCTTCTCCAAGAGAAGAGACTCTCACTACAATGGAGAGCCCAACTAACCCCTTCACCCAAGGACACTTTTTCCCTTCCCAAAGGGTGAGTAATGCCTTAGAATCCCATGAACAAAACTCCTAAAACCAAGGAAACAAAGAATGATGCAAAACCCAAATGCAATCCCCAACCCAACACAATGACAACAATATTTACATACAAGAACACCATACAAAAATTACATGTTCATTCAAAACAACAATACACAAACTAGAATGCAAGAGCATTTCTTCATGGCAAGAATCCACCAACCTTGGTCTAAGAAAAATGGCAAGAAGATAGTTGAGAAGAGCTCCTTATCCTTTGTCTTTTTCCTTTCTCCAAACTTAATTGTCTCTAAAGTTAGAGAGTGGGTGAACACCCACTAAGTCTCTCCAAACCCCCTAAAAAGACCTCCAAAAGTGTACTCAAGACCTAGCAATAAATGAGACATGCCCTCTAGTCCTTTGGTCTTCCCTCTTGTCCCCCCTCTTAATTGTGGGTTTAGTAAGGAGTGTGGGGCAAGTTAGATGCATGTGGCCATCTCCATTTTCGCCATTTTTGAAAAGTAGGCTTTTTGGAGGGCCATAATGGTGTTTTAGGCTTTCCCATAGGTAGAAACTAGCCCCCAACTCATGGTACCCCCTTAGGGTTAGCTAATTTTGGCCAAAAATACACTCTAGGGTCACTTTTGACCCCTCTGAAGTACCCCTAAAGTTCAAATCCGAGTTCCAACTGGATGTGATCCCTACAAGACCTCTACATGCAAGTGGGATGAATATAGTATCTTATAAGGTTAGTGAATTCTTGCCCAAGCCCTAATTTGACATGTCACCATCCACATGGACCATACAAGTGTCAAGTGACACCAACAAAATACACATCACATTCACAATGACACGTCCTAATTAACAACATGAATTTACACTATTAACACACATTCAAATTACGTTTACAAACAAGATCATATTACAATGAGGTTTAAATCTCTTAATCAGATTAAACCTTGACTTTACTTAATTCACTGTGTTTAGCCTTGATTCTCTAAATAATTCCACGGTTCTCTTTCCTACACACTAAACTCAAGCATCAGCAATCCAAGGCAATAAAATCACATGCAAATACATACATACATACATACATACATATATATATATATATATATATATATATATATATATATATATATATATATATATATATATATATATATATATATATATATATATATATATATATATATATATATATATATATATACTGTTCATAATTAGCAACATAACTCAATATGTAGAATTCAATTCCTAATTAAAATTTTCATTCGATAATGTTTAAACATAGTATCTTCATAAATCATCATGACATATTATCCATACTATTTCCTAACTTACAACATCATCCATGAAATAACCACATCTAGTCACATGGCTATGCATGTATATCCAAAATCAACATTATGTCCTAGGTCCTAATCCACATCAAAATGTAATCCATACAATATAATCATCATCATAAAACATAATATCACGAGTCTCTGTCAGAATAATAATAAAAAGTGTATCAAAGTATCAAAACATGGAGTATCCAAATGTGAATGAATCAGTAATGCTATGATGGGTCGGGGTGAGGCCTCACATCCTCCCCCTCTAGGCATGAACTTCCTCTTGGAGTTTATCAAAAAGGTACAGGTACTGTGATCTCATCTATCCTACATCTTCCCATGATGTCATGACCTCATCATAACAATCCCACTAGACCCTAACCTGGTCCAGCTCTCTACCTTGAAGTGCCAGAGTCTGTCAAGCTAAAATGCATATGGGCTCCAAGGCTAACTATCCATCTGATTCCACCTGTAAGGAATCCCAATCTATAATGTGAGACTTGTGATAAACATATTTCCATAACACAGATACATGAAAGACATCATGGATGTGTGGCAGGCTGGGTGGAAAAGCTAGACAATAGGCAATTGGTCCTATCCTCTCCAAGATCTCAAAAGGTCCAACAAAGCAAGGTGCTAAGTTAGAGCCCTTTCCAAAATGGATTGGACTCTTATGCAGGTGCACTCTCAAGAAAAACCTATCTCCGACCATATACTCTCAATCAACCCTCTTCACATCTGCATACTTCTTCTGTCTGTCCTGAGCCTCTCTAAGATGTTGTCTAATCAAAACCACCTCCATCTCCTTGACCAACTAAGGCCCAATAGATACTCTATCCTCAATCCTGTCCCAACTCAATGGTGTCCTGCATGGTCTACCGTACAAGGCTTGATATGGCAGCATACCTATAGAGGAATGCTACCCATTATTATAGGAAAAATCAACCAGATGAAGGTACTCCTCCCACTTGACTTGATGGTCCATCACATACATGTGCAACATGTCCTCTAAAACTTGATTAACCATCTCTATTTGTCCATCTGTCTGAGGGTGATATGCTGTATTGAAATTCAGCCTAGTGCCCAATGTTGCCTGAATCTCTCCCCAAAAGGAGGATGTAAAAAGTGAATCTCTATCTGAGATGATCTTACAAGGAATGCCATGAAGTATGACAATGTCCTGCAAGAACACCTGTGCTACTGCTGGCACTGTGAATGTGGTACGAACGGGTGAGAAGTGGGTGACTTTGGTCAACATGTTGACTATCACCATGATGGCATCATGAAAAAAAGAGGACATAAGGAGACCAACAATAAAATCTATGGAGATAGTATCCCACTTCCACTCTAGTATCTCATGTGGTTGTAGGAGCCCACTTGGATGACTGTGCTCTACCTTCACCCTCTGACACTCTAGGCATCTAGCAACTATGCTAGCAATTTGTAATCTCATGCCTGGCCAATGATACAACTGTCTCAAATTGGCATGCAACTTCTTAACTCCCGGATGAGCTGCATAAGGTGCTTTATGAGCCTCAAACATAATAAGCTCTCGCAGGTCACCTATAGAAGGTACATAGATGCATCCCCTATGGTGTAGAAGGCCATCAGACTCTAAAGAATACTCTACAAATAACCCCTCAAGAGGTCTCTGAGAATTGATAAATTGATAAACCTCTACATATAATCCATCCTTTGGAAAGTGACACAAAATGCATTCTCTCAAATCTGTACTAGAAGTCATAGATGAGAGCTCATGTTGTCTCCTACTCAAGGCATCTGCAACAACATTCTCTTTCCCCTTGTTGTAATGAACATAAAAATTATACTCACATAAGAACTCCATCCATCTCCTCTGCCTAGCATTAAGATTAGTCTGTGTAAAGATATACTATAGGCTCTGGTGATCTGAATGAAGCTCAAATTGGTGACCTAAAAGAAAGTGTCACCATCTCACTAAAGCATGAACCACCACTGCAAGCTCTAGGTCATGAGTAGGATAATTAAGCTCATGAGTCTTTAGCTTTCTAGACTCAAAAGCTATAGGGAGACCATCCTACATAAGGAATGCTCCTAAACCATCCAATGAAGCATTGGTGCATACAAAAAATTCTTACAAAGGATCTGGTACTCCTAAAATTGGTGCACTAGTGAGGGCTCTCTTGAGCTCCTGAAAAGCTCTCATACTTCTCTATCCACTCATACTTCTTCCCCTTTCTTTGAAGGGAAGTGATGGGATGAGCTACTCTAGAAAACCTACCACAAAGCATTTGTAATAACCTGCTAAGCCCATAAAGCTTCTGACCTCAGTGACACTAGTGGGTTCTACCCAATCCATAATGGCTCTAATCTTTGATGGATCGACAAAAATCCCATCGCCGGATATAACATGACCAAGATAATGCACCTCGGGTCTAAAGAAAGCACACTTTGACAAGCTGCCATTTAACTGATTCTCTCTCAAGCATTGCAAAACTTGTCTCAGATGCTCCTCATGCTCCTCCTCATTGCAAAAATATATCAAAATGTCATCAAGGAACACTACCAAAAACTTATCCAAGAATGTACAAAATACTCCATTCATGAGGCTCATGAACACAGCTGGAGCATTTGTGAGGCCAAATGACACCACTGTGAACTCGTAGTTACCATACCTCATACGAAAAGATGTCTTGTGAATATCACTCTCCACTATCCATAACTGATGGTACCTTGAATTCAGATCTATCTTTGAGAATACACAGGCACCCTGCAATTGATAAAATAAATCATCGATCTTGAGGAGTGGGTATCGGTTCTTAATTGTTACTTTATTCAACTGTCGATAATCAATGCACAATCTAAGTGATCCATCCTTCTTCACAAAAATCACTAGTGCACCCCAGGGTGATACACTAGGTTGAATATTCCCTTTCTCCAAGACCTCTTCTAATTGAATCTTGAGCTCACTGAGCTCATGTGTGGTCATCCTCTAAGGTGCTCTAGATATGGGCTTGGCTTCTAGCACAAGGTCTATATGAAAATCAATGGCCCTAGGTGGCAGCATACTCGGTAGCTTAGAAGGAAATACATCTGCAAACTCCTAAAGAATAGGATAATCCTCGAGTGAAGCCTCCCCCTCTAAATCCTCCTCTCTATCACTAATGGTGATGGTGAATATCTAACATCCCTTCCACACGCACCACCTAAGCTGCATAGAAAAAATCATGCGAAGGGATACGGGTCTCTATACCCCAAATATCACCATAGAGGTACCATGATCATCAACACACTCAATCCTCTTTTGTCAACAATCCATTTTGGCATTGAGGGCATATAGCCAATCCATGCCAAGGACTACATCATAAGAACCTAGAGGGGTAATGTAGAGATCAGACATCATGATTAAGTCTCCAATATGAATCTGGAAACTATGAACTAAGGAACTAACATACACCCTAGCCCCTGAGGCTAACTCGACCTCCCAACCAACATCTTGTCTAACTGCTACCAGCCCGCAACACTCCACTACATATGGAGATATAAAGGAGTCTGTGGCTCCTAAATCAAACAAGATAGAAATACTGATACCCTAAATCATACCTTTGGCCTCTATGACCGTGGCCTGATGCTCAGCTTGGCGGTTATCAAACACTGCAAATACTCTATGAGACCTACCCATATCTCCAACTGTTGGCTCTGAGGTAGCCCCTCTCTGACCACCAACTGACTATCCCTATGGGCACTCTCTCACTATATGACCCATACCACTGCAAGTGTAACATGGCCCTCGGGTCTGAATCTGCACTCCCCGTGTCCTAAGCTGTTGTGATCATCTAGTCCTACTGGAACCACTATATTCGCCCCTAGAGGACTGTTGAGTCCTAGCTGACTGTGCCTGAGGGGTTTGTGTCCTCTGCTCCTATCTATGACCTTGAGATTGCCACTATTTGGGCTTAGAGCTCTGCTGTCCCTATGATGATTTATGCCTAGAGTCCTACTGTGGTCGCTATTGTGACTATTGGCCCTTAAAGGACCCTGCTGAATGACTCGGATTCCCCTTCCAAGGGGTTTTTTGTTGTCCTGACTACTGGGATGAGGGGTTTCAGTGCTGAGATCGATCCCAGGATTCTTGCCTAGTATGAATATCCTCAGCTACTAAATCCCACTCAACTACCTCTTTGAAGGTGGTAGGAAAAGCTAGACGAATTGGTCCCTAAAGAGATGCATTGAGACCCTTGATGAAATGATGCATATGTAGCTTCTCATCCTTCATGTAATCCACATAAGGAAGAAGCTTAAGGAATCTACTCTCATATTGCATTACGGTAAGGCCTCTCTGCTGGAGGTCATGGAACTCCTCAATCTACCACTGTTTGAAGTGCTCTGATAGGTATCTCTCTTTGAATCTACTAAGAAAAGAATCCCATGTGAGTGTATCTATATCTACACCACCCATGGCCTCCTCCTGCTACCACCAAGTGGAGGCTCCCTCTCGAAGAAGGTGAATGGCAAGTCTCACCTTTATATTGCTCCCATAGGAATGCAATCCAAAGCATCGCTGTAAGCTCAAAATCCATGCCTCTGCTCTACACCATCAGTAGCTCCTAAAAATAGAGGTGGTTGGAGTCTCAATAACTCCATGATCTAATCCCTGATATCGTGGGCCTCTCTCTGAACTACATGAGCACCCAAGTCACGTGGGTGCTCTATCTGCTGTACAGACTCAGCCTCAAAATATGTGTGACCCTCAGAATATCTAGGTGGAGGATTCCTACTCCTCTCTTTGGTAGCTACTCTATCATTTCTTGGGATATGTGCTTCCCTTTCAGGAATCTTCTACTCTAGCTGTGGGACTATGGGTGGTAGTCTCTACTAAATCACCCTGATTAGATTTTGAAGGATGTCTAGAATATCTTGGTTAGGGTTCTGAGGTGGTGGAGGTGGTCCACCTCCCTGTCTTGCACCAACATGTGCGGCTCTACGACCCCTGCCTTGTCAGCCAGCTCGTGTGATGACATGTATCCTACACAATAGTTTAAGTTTAGGTGAGTTGAAACGTAATGGGTTTAGGTTCCAATGTTAAAACCTAGGCTCTGATACCAAATGTCATGCCCAAAATATTCACGCAAAAACGTAACAATTTTTTTAAAAAAATCTAGTTGTTGAATGATAATGTTCATAGTATTCAAGGATAGGTCGACTATAGCTAGACTATCCATAACCTAGGGTTACCATGACAACAAGTCAAAAACCAATAATGTCCACTAAGGGATTTCACTGGCTTCCAATTCCTCCATCATGCAAGGAGAATCTACAAAGGATACCAAGCTCGCTATAAGGACTATAATTGCGTTGATAAAACATCAGGTTATCCCAAAATATGAGGTGACTTAAGGGTTGCAATATAAATGACCTTCTAGTTGCAAGGTTGAGTTGACTAAGGATAGCTTGTTGAGTGACGTCTCGAGGTATGAGTCTAACCGTGCATAGGGTCTAGTCTTGAGTTGGAGGATAACTCAAAAGGTCATTGGGTCAATAATGAGTTGACCTTCGAGTGTACGAATCAGTTGAGCACACGGTTGATAGGTCAAGTTGTCATAGGTTTAATTATAATCTAGGCGAATCTACATTATCATATTGTAGGATGAATGCTCTTAGTTAAAAATCAACTAATAACATTATTAAATTTGCTAACTTCTAAAAGAGTAGTCTATAACCTTACTTAATTGTACTAATAACGTAATGACAAAATTCATAACTAACTTAACTAAACAATTCGTTATGATATAATATTAAAATAAAAAGGAATTTTAACTATGCCAATGTCATTTGTTTAAGAATAATAACAGCATTAAAAAAAAAAACACATTAACCTACTTAAAACAAAGTGCAATTAACTAAGTTAATTATACAATCAAGTAAACATACCGAACTAAATGAAACACAACTTAAATGCGTTAAATATAGTAATTAACTTAAATTAACTAACCTGATTTGTTAAAGCAAATAAATAAATTCTAATAGAACAAATTAATTAGGTCAAATTAACTAGATTAATTTTAAATTTAAAACAATTTCCTTTGTCCATAATTACTAGATTGAATTTATCTAAAATAAATTCTTTCATTTAAAATTTAACTAAATTAAATTTATATAAAATAATATTTGAAATAAATTAAATTTTATATTAAAAAAACATTAATAAAAATCAAATTAAACAAAATAATTTAAAAACTTTTTATAAAATATATTTTCTTCTATTTTAAGTCCCTTACGGGACTGGTGGGACCCGCCTGCCGCTAGGGTACGCCTACCGTGACAGGCGGTACCTGCCACAACAGGGCCCTGTCACGGCAATGGCCCTGTCTTAGCAGCAACCACATAGGGGTCGAGCCCTTGTGGAGTGGGCCTCGCGGCCCCCCCCAAAAAAAAATTTCTTAATTAATTTTTTTTAAAAAATTAGTTTTTTTTTTTCAAAAGGCAACTTATTTTTAAAGAACCAATGCATGCGTATTTCTTTTGTTGATAAATAGATATATATTATTTTTTTAACAAGTGTCTTTTCATAATATTGTCATATTTTATTTTTTTGTTTATATTTTTTTAAGGCTTTTGGGGTGGTGACCCAGGTGGGTCCCACCCTCTAGCTTGCACTTGCAAGTAGAGTAATCATCTTTTTTTTTTTAAACATATTTAATTTTTAGCTCATCCTAATAAATATTATATTACTTTTGCTTATTGTCTTTGTAAGTGGATGAGAGGAAATAGTTTTTTAATGATCGTGGTAAAGGAAAATGTATGGGAATTTTTCCCATACATTTTCCAGAGACCCGTAGGTCTCTATTTGAAGTATTTTCTTTGTTTTTTTTTTGCACTTGCTTCTTGATTGATTTTATCCATTGATTTTATCTATTGATAACCAATACAATGTAAGGTATTACTTGGTTTAAATGTATACTATGGATTTGATGGAACTTGTTGAAAGATTTAAAATAATACTTTCAAATAAAGGCTACCATAACATTAATTCAACTAACTATTGAACATCCTTTCTCCTTGTTATTCAAAAACAAGATTACTCATTCTACATAGTATTGAATTACAATGCTGATGAGAGATTGTTTAACAAAACTTGAGAACACTACCTTTCAACTTCAAGCAAGATTTCCACATTGAATTTCCATTGAACCTCAATACAAGAAGTAATAAGGAAACTACAGTTTTGAGTAAATATACAACATTGCACAATGAATTTATTACAAAGAGAACCAAAGACCCTCCTTCCATGACTCAAGATACATCAAATACAATGTTACGAATACATGTCTTTGAGTGATATCAAAGCAACACAACATGATACATTTTTTCTTCCACAAAAGCACTAAAATGAATTTCTTCCAAGCTTTTCTTCTTGCAAAACATGACCTCCAAACCTACAAATAAAAGGGGAGAACCATGGGAAGCTCACCTCCTAACCAAGGTCTCAAGGAGACCACCCCCGAGCTTGGAGAACCAAGGCTAAACACGTATACACAACCAAGTGCTCACAAACAACATATATGCACAAAACAATAATTAACTCCCAACCAAGGCTTCACAAATGAATTATCTAAAACCCATTGAAGTAGGGTGGAGGTGGGCTTTTCCAAGGAGGAAAATTCCATTGCCTATTCAAGTTTTCAACAAGAGTTTTTCTATGCCTTTCCAAGGTTACATGGATATTCCTTCCATATACACATTTTGTCATTTCCATTCCAAATACAAATATTTACACATGGCTTCATGGAGCCCATACTCCATGAAATTATCCCTCTTCTCCAAGAGAAGAGAATCTCACTACAATGGAGAGCCCAACTAACCCCTTCGCCCAAGGACACTTCTTCCCTTCCCAAAGGGTGAGTAATTCCTTAAACTCCCACGAACAAAACTCCCAAAACCAAGGAAACAAAGAATGATGCAAAACCCAAATGCAATCCCCAACCCAACAAAATGACAACAAGATTTACATACAAGAACACTATACAAAAATTACATGTTCATTCAAAACAACAATACACAAACTAGAATGCAAGAGCATTTCTTCATGGCAAGAATCCACCAACCTTGGTCCAAGAAAAATGGCAAGAAGATAGTTGAGAAGAGCTCCTTATCCTTAGTCTTTTTCCTTTCTCCAACCCTAATTATCTCTAAAGTTAGAGAGTGGGTGAACACCCACTAAGTCTCTCCAAACCACCTAAAAAGACCTCCAAAAGTGTACTCAAGACCTAGCAATAAATGAGACATTCCCTCTAGTCCTTTGGTCGTCCCTCTTGTCCCCCCTTTTAATTGTGGGTTTAGTAAGGAGTGTGGGGCAATTTAGATGCATGTGGCCATCTCCATTTTCGCCACTTTTGAAAAGTAGGCTCTTTGGAGGGCCATAATGGTGTTGTAGGCTTTCCCATAGGTAGAAACTAGCCCACAACTCATGGTACCCCCCTAGGGTTAGCTAATTTTGGCCAAAAATACACTCTAGGGTCACTTTTGACCCCTCTGAAGTACCCCTAAAGTTCAAATCCGAGTTCCAACTGGATGTGATCCCTACAAGACCTCTAATGCAAGTGGGATGAATATAGTATCTTATAAGGTTAGTGAATTCTTGCCCAAGCCCTAATTTGACATGTCACCATCCACATGGACCATACAAGTGTCAAGTGACACCAACAAAATACACATCACATTCACAATGACATGTCCTAATTAACAACATGAATTTACACTATTAACACACATTCCAATTACATTTACAAACAAGATCACATTACAATGAGGTTTAAATATCTTAATCAGATTAAACCTTGACTTTACTCAAATCACATGTGTTTAACCCTGATTCTCTGAATAATTCCATGGTTCTCTTTCCTGCACACTAAACTCAAGCATCAGTAGTCCAAGACAATAAAATCACATGCATATATATATATACCATTCATAATTAGAAACATAACTCAATATGCAAAATTGAATTCCTAATTACAATTTCCATTTGGTAATGTTTAAACATAGTATCTTCATAAATCATCATGACTTATTATCCATACTATTTCCTAACTTACAACATCATCCATGAAATAACCACATCTAGTCACATATCTACGCATGTATAGCCAAAATCAACATTATGTCCTAGGTCCTAATCCATGTCAAAATGTAATGCATACAATATAATCATCATCATAAAACATAATATCACGAGTCTCTGTCAGAATTAAAAAAAAAAGTGTATCAAAGTATCAAAACATAGAGTATTAAAATGTGAATGAATCGGTAATGCTATGATGGGTCGGGGTGAGGCCTTACATTAATATGATTAACTTGGTGTCTTGAATTATTGGTGTGTTTGCACAATCTGTTAGATTAGAAACTATTTTTATTTATAGAGAGGCCTTTTTGGGTGATCACTTAACCCAACAAAGGATGACCTCAAACTGGAAAATCCTTTTGTTCGGTATATAAATAAGACTCTAAGAAAACTCTGGTCTTATCTCCTTAAGCTTGGGTGAGGTGTGATGATGATGGTCTGGATCAGGTGAAGTATCCCTAAGGATCCAACATGGTAACTAAGCTCTTTAATGAGTCACACATGTACAAAATGATTAGGGAGACACCAAAGAACTTACTACAACCCTGTTAACTAGAGGCTATGTGGCTCACATCCAAACATTTATCTTATTATAGTGAAAGGGAAGGTTGAAATAGAATCTCCCCCCAAGATTCTCATCATATATGTCCTAAATATATTGTGAAAGAGATCTTCATTAACACGACAATAATACCTAGAAAAGGAAAAATCACAGACACCTTCAAGAGGGCTTTTAATCTCTAGTTGTGTGGTAGATATATTATGTGAGATGAAAAACATCCAAGCAAGGGGCCTATAATATTTTAGATGTAGCCAAATTTTACCTTAGATTAAACTCTTTGTATACTGCTTTCATTGTGACAGACTTCGTGAAAAATTACAACTTGAAAAAGTTGTTGAACATACATAGAACATTTCTTTCTGAGTTAGTCTTGTAGCTACACAATGATTTTGAGTTTTTTGAGTTTATACATCTCCAATATTTGTCCTACAATATTGCTCCTACAACATTTTCCCTAAAACTTTGGTCCTACAACATTGGTCCTATAGAATTTATCCTACAACATTGGTCCTACAACATTTATCTTACAACATTGGTCCTGCAACATTTATCCTAAAACATTGGTCCTATAAATATATATCATACAACACTATTCCTACAATATTTTTCTTATAGCATTGGTCCTATAAAATTGATCCTACAACAATTTTCATACAACATCGGTCCTACAACATTTGGTTCTAGAACACAATTTCTACAAACATTACACTGATATTTCATCTTGGTTCCTTGTGATCGACATACTTGAATAGGCATATCTTAGAATCTTGCATTTTCGCATAGTCATCATTTTTAGTCTCAAAATAATAAAAAATATAACTTGCATATCTTAGGATTAAAGTATTGCACTCCATAGATTCATTTTTCAAATTAGAGGGTGGATTTTCC
Source organism: Chamaecyparis obtusa (assembly GCA_027943335.1). NCBI lineage: Eukaryota > Viridiplantae > Streptophyta > Pinopsida > Cupressales > Cupressaceae > Chamaecyparis > Chamaecyparis obtusa. The sequence goes on from BSBK01007955.1 coordinate 331,802, forward strand.
TAGAACATTCCTTAGTGGTCTTGCATTTTATCTTGACATTGTCAACACCATCTTTATTTATTGGCGTCAACATAGGAACCTTATTATTTTGGTTAAATTTTTTCTTAGATAGACACTATTTCCAAAATTTATTAGTTTTGTCCTACCTTTTCAGTGTCAAGATAGTCCTCAATATCATTTGGGTCATTCCTTAGAGGGTTTACCTTCGATGTTTCCAGAATCTCTCTTAGGGTAAAGTAGTTATACCTTAGACATCATTTTCATTCCTAGTTCGTATTAGCATCCAAAAATCCCAAAATCCAAAAAAAAATAGTTTCCCTTATTATTTTTTGCATTTCCAAAATAAAAAATCCCAAAAAATAGAGTTCTAATCCAAATATCCTAGTTGTCTTGAATATACCTTAGTATTCAACCAGGTGTCCCTTCTAATTTAGGACAACCCCAAATAAGTCAAGGGGTGCATCTAGAAAAGTCTGAGTATTCAATGTTTACAAACCTCTTCAACAAAATTATGGAAAATGTATCAAGCAAAAAAACACCTCAACAAGTCCCAACACCTCAGCAAGTCCAAGAACTCCAACATATCGAAGCACCTCAATAAAATATAGCACCTCAAAAATTCCTACCACCCTAGCAAGTCCCAGCTCCTTAGAAAGTCATAGCACCCCAACAATTCCCAACACCTCAGTACGTCCCAGTACCTTAGAAAATCAAAGCACCTAAAAAAATCCAAGCAACTCAATAAGTCCAAGAACCTCAACAATTCCAAGAACTTCAACAAAATCAAGCCCCTCAACAATTCCAAGCACCTCAGCAAAATCAAGAACCTCAACAATTCAAAGCACATAAAAAATTCCAAGCATCTTAGTATGTACCACCACCTCATGTTACTATAACACAAATGAACATAAGATATATACCCCCGGTATAATCTGACACCACCATTGAACTATAGGACCTTATTCATTGGTCCAAATCCAACATCATTCATACAACAACCTAATGACACATTTTATCAACAAATCCAAACCCTCCAAAAATACATTATCAACCTATAGACAAGCACCCCTAAGAAGCATTACACAATGAAAAAACTTAGTCCTTATCATTTTGATAGGATGATACATATGCCACCTTTTCCACACAATTTCATCACTCCTAAATTTGACAAGTATAAGGAAAAGGGTGATCCTCATGATCACATACAAGAGTTTTTCATGGCTTGCATGGAAGTCGCTCATGATGACACATATCTTATGAGACTCTTTCCATGCAGTCTTAGAAGGAAAACCATGGAATGGTTCTCTAGACTCCCTTCTCAAATAAAATCATGGAGTGAATTGGCTGAAAAATTCATATCCCACTATTCACACAACATTGTTGTTACCAATTTTTGCTTCATCCCAATTGGCAAAGTTGGGTAGATGTTAACCAGGTGGAGGGTACATTTGATCCATTTCAAATTTCAAATTTTAGTTAAGTGTTTGAACTGAAAATAATGAATGCAAAATAGAAATTTTTTTTTATTTCATTCATATGTAAAGCAGTCCAAAAAGAATATTACAAGTTCTTTTTCCAATAATTCTTTCGTTTCATTACAAATGAAGAAAATAAATTATTCCACACAAGTTGTGGATGTCTGTAAAAAAAATGCATAAAAGAAAAATATAAGGAAACAAGTATATATTTAGAGAAACGGGTAAATGCCCATCATTGCCTATAGAATGAAAGACTGTAATTGTGTTCTAGATCAGCTGGCTCCAAACAGCTCGCCTCATGTCTTCAGTTGCACTTGCAAGAGATGGTGAAAATGGTGTTTTCTAAAAGACTAAACAATGAAAGACCGAGTCCCTATTTCTACAAATTAACTAGCCACACAAGTGCCTACAATTAGAACTAAAGAATCAGAGCAACATGCTTTAGTTAACAGTTTGTTTAATATGTGCAGCCACTGAAGCAAAAAAAACTAGTGCACTTATATACTAATTGCATTATTCAAGAGAAAAGTACATAAATGAGAAGAAGAAGAAATGATGGAATGGATGCTAAATCTGGTCATAATCAAATAGATATCAATATAAGCATCTACAAGAAATTTCATTATATGTATTGGAAAGATAAAAGATTAACATAAAGGTATTCAAAGCTTCAAGCCTGAGTAGTAGTTATGTTACCAAAGAGAACTTGTGTTTTATGGTAGTCAAAGCAAAAAATCTAAACCTTTTATCTTTATGTGCATGATCATAAAGAAATAGAAGTACAAAACATTAATGATCACCATACATTAAGGAACAATACCATCTTGTTAACATGATGGCATATTTTACGATGCAAATAAGATAAGTAAGATTTATAGTCAACATCAAAATCTAGATATTAAAGTACACTTGAGACATTACTAGCAGAGTAGCTCTGAGCTATAAAAGTTAGAAAAAAACTACTTTCATACAGTTATGAGATTATTCGTTACAGGTATAAGATACAAATCTGAATTTGTAACATCAGAACAACTATATGTTTTCATGAAAGAGAAACTATATAGTTCAAGATCAAGCTATATAATGCTAATCAATCAAAGGAGTAGATGATATCATTAGGTAAAAACAATGTTTCTATCCATATGAGGATTAAAATGAAGATAAGAAATAATGTTATAGAAATGAAAAACACTACTTCTTTAAGATCCAATACATCATATGCAAAGACAATTATACTATAGCGATAGTTATGACTTATGCTATAGTAAAATAGACAACAATAGTAAACCTCTCATTGTTCAAAGTATCACTAAGAATAACATGTTCGGGCATAATAGTTCAACATTCTCAGAAAGAAAAGGGTGGAATTCCATTTTCAGCTATCTTGGAGATGAATGAATGTCAAAATATCTTTAGAACATAATACATGAACTCAAGGTCATAGGTGACTTGTATGTTTACTTTTCATATACCAATGACCAGCAAAGTAAAAAAGCATATACAAATAGAACATCATTTTTTATGCAAAAAAGTTTATGTTCATAGAAAATACAATCATAGAAACATTTACCACAAGGGTACAATGCTAGATTATAGCCTCAGATTAAAGCACAGTAGACAATTTTGTTCAAGAAATGATGTTAAAATTCATAAAGGTACATATAGCTAGTAAGCATAGTATATGGAACATTCTAAGGTGAAAAGAAAGGACAGATCTAGGAAGAGGAGCAAAATTATCATTATACAATTCAAGTAGTTGATTCAAATACAATAAAAATGATTTAGCTTTTATTATATATGAGAGATAGTTTCTCTCTCATATTTAGAGGATGGTTGCAAAATAACATACACTTGAAGGTTTACCATCTCAAAAATATACTATGTTTAGCTAAAAAAAAGGGTTTTAACATCACAAGAAAATAGATGGAGAAAATACATTAGAGCTTGTAGATGCTCAGATCAATAATTCTTAGTAGGAGCAATGATCAATTTCTAAATCACAAAGAAGTGTTATGGTTGTACATTTAGATTTTATTATTAAAAACTTACATGGAAGTGCAAAAAATAAAACTAATATAATTTATTAGAAGGAACAATGATAAAGACATTATCATTCAATAGTTTAAATGTACACATGGAATACATTACAAAGATTCTATATATGCACATGAATTTTAGAGATCCTAACTCTAAATTTTGGCGAGGAAAACCCCAATTGCGTACAGTATAGAAAACTCATAAAAATGTGTAGGAGCGTTGAGTGTCAAGTGAAGGCTAAAACCCATAAATAGAAGCCCTCAATGCCAAAAGTCACAAAAAATTAATAGGGCCATGAAATGCACATGAAATAAGAAAAAGTTATGAATCACCATTAAGTGTTAAACAACAACCACAATTTGGGGTTTTGTTGCAAAAGTAAATAATTCTTCTAAAGTGTCCACAGTTACAAGTAATGATTTATAAAGAGAAAAAATTCAAATTCTTAGGGAAGAGTCACAACTACACAATACCCAGCTTGAGATTTGAAGATCAGAATACATAAAAGAAAATCCCTATTTGGAAAAAAATCAGTGTTAAAAGAACCCTCTTAAATAAGAGATAAATCAAAGAATGTCTAGATCAAAGCCCAATGCGTAATAGAGTGCCATATATAGAACAAGAGGCCATTTCAAATTTTCAAACATAATTCTCAAGGCGTAGTTAATTACACATGTGTACATGTCCAAGATATGCAAAATAGAGTCTCTGTATTGTAGCAACAAAATCACCAAACCCTAGGGGCACCACCACAAAGAAGAGTAATTTTTTATAAAAGCCCAAGCCCAAAGTGAAAAAATGAAGATTGATTAGGGTTTGTACCCTAGTAAGATCAAATGGAGAGAACCACTTTTTGTGAGTTAATTGACTCAATGTGCCCCAGGTTAGATGAATGGCTTTAAGCCATTAAAGAAATAAACTTATATCTTTATTTTAAATAATATTTATTAGATAATAAATTTAGAATCTAATGGATATTATTTAAAAAGGTGATATTCATTAGTTTATAAATTTATTGTCTATTAAATATTATTTTGTATAAAAGATAGAATTTTATTTATTTTATTGCATGATAAAATTGTAAGTTAATGTTGTTTAAGTTGTAAAATATAAGCTACTTAATCAATATTAATCTTAAAATGCAAAAAATATAAGGATATGTGAACTTGGAGTCTCATTTTGGGTGAGGAGGGAGTCATTTTAACATGTGTCTATTTTTTAGCATTGGTGGGTTTTTCTTTTATGGACTTGGAGTTAATCTTTCAATGGATGGAGGCTGATTTTTTCAAACTTGGATTTCTTATGGGAAGGAGGATTTTAATTTTTCTCAGCAATTAGGGGGCAGTTATGCCCTTTTTTTCAAGATGACTAGAGCCTCATCATAATACACACTTAGCTCTTAATTTAGCCATGATAGTATTTTTTCATAGTCTTGCAATTCTTTCAATTTATGAAATATAGAACAAAGACTTCTCCACAAAAGTGTAGATGTTTGGTCATCTTCTAAACTTAGCTTGGTTTTTACAACATCAAAAATTCCCTCTTTGCAACACTTTGTCATTCATCTCAAGAGTTTCCAAGATGGTAGGATTTGGTCTTTTCCCCTTTCTTGCAACCTTTTGATTTTGCATGATAGCTTAACAGAGTTTCCAATCATGCATACACAGAGATATTTTAAAAAAACTAAGAAAAGAAAGCATTGATCTTTCATTTCTAGATCCCCAACAAAGTCACCAAAAATGTGTTAGTGAACAGATTTTTCCTTCAACAAAAAATATACAAATTGACCCCAAAATCCTACAAAGAAGAATAAATGTTACTAATAGTTGGATAAGTGATCATTGGATTGATAATTTTCCTCTAAATTGAGAGGTACAACTCCCTCTTAAAAGATGTGAAATGAATTTTACAATACTGATATGCTTTTCACTAGAAAGCAATAAAGGCATCAACATCTACCCATAACCATGAGATAAATAGAAAAACTAAGATTTAGATTTGAATAAATACATGAAAAGAGATATGTACATATCAGTCTTTCCCACACTCATGAATGAGAAAACATAAAGAAGGAACACCAAACTGTTTAATAAATTGTCTCTCTGTGAAACCTACCTCAGACCAACATAGTTTTACTATTTTAATTTCTATGCTTTCAGTGATTATTACTTGGACATACTTTGACTATTGAGACTCTTATGTATTTGAGGATCTGTTGAATCCTATGTTATAGGTTCGGTACCTAGTTATGTAATAAGGGTACACTCGAGATACTTTATGTTTTAATTTAGTTTTAGTTTATGATGATGTCATATATGAGAATAATTGTGTTGGATGCAATTGTGATGGAAATTTGGTTTAGGAAACTAATGATATGTTTATTTAATTCAATCACATACATAGTTTATATACCATGTAGTATTGATGATGTCTTATGTTTTTATATCACGTTATTTTGGACCTACTGATGTGTGCAATGAGTGTGTAGGGATAGTTGACCATGGATCTAAATCGGGGACCTCAAGTTGGAACCTATGTTATTCTGTGAATTCCAAGGTCCTATTTGTATAAAGAAATATGGAACTCATTGTATAAGTTGTTTATTCATGAATGTGGTTTGTATATGTGTATTTAATTCAGTTTAAGTGAATGTGATTAAGCCATGTCATTTGTTTATTTAAATTGTGCTAATTTCGGTAATTGTTGTAATTAAGTGTTGGCATGGCTAGTTAATTATATCATGATTAAGTGTAGGGTTAACTAAGGGTTTACCTTAGTGTAGTACCCAAGCCGACCATGGGTTAGGAAGTTTTTAGAGGGTCAACTTGACTTAGAAATCCGTGGGTAAACTTTAGGTGGGGTTTAGGAGGGTCTTTTGGGCTCCCATAAGGTAACCAGGGTCAATTCCAGCTACCCAGGTTGGTACCCTAGGGGTTAGGGGTAATTTTCAACCCATTAAGATCCTTAAAACATATTTATTACTCCCCTAAAGTCTCCTTTTTGAAGTTGTGCGAATTTGAAGAGTTGTGTGATTTTGGTTAACATCTCTTTTCTTTCCAAATTTGCATTTAACTCCATTAATGGAGAAGCAATGCAAGTGGGAAGAAATGGATGGTTGGGTCTTCCTCACCTTTGATTGGTTCCTATATTTTTGGAGGTTTTCCTATATAGAGAAGGTTTTAGGAAGAGCTCGAGTGTTCACCCACTCTCTACTTTAAGAGACATTTTTCAGAGTTTGAAGGAACTTAGGAGGGAATTGCTTGGAAGGATAGCTCATTTCAAGAATTCAGATTCAACCTTAAGCTTGGAACAAGGTTGGTTCCTATGTTAGTTTAATTGTTTTTTTCTTGGCATGAATGAAAGCTTGGAGCTCCATTAATGGAGTCCTTGATATTTTATGGTTTTTGCTTGAAGTTTTTAGTGTGTTTATTTGTTATTTTTAATTTGTAATTTCATTTGTGAATGAGATTCTTCAATTCACACTCACCCTTGGGAGGGTAGAGTAACCTTGAAGGGGGTGGTAGGAAGTGACTCCAGGATTATGCAGAGTCTCCCATGTGTGGAGGTATAAACATGGGGTTCTTGATACCCATGATGCCAAGTATGGCCTAAGGGCACCTGGGGGGCATAAGGAGGATTTTAGACTACATCTTGTGTAGATGATCTTTCCAGGTCCATGTGTGGCTTGAAAATTTTATTTTTGATACTTAGGCTTCTCCTCCTGTGTTAGTCCACCACCACCCCTGTTTTCAGGAAGGCCTCTTGGAGACCTTCCTCTTATTTAACCATATTGGGAGTTTCTCATGTTATTGTGTTTAGATGAGTTTCTATGAGTCTTTGTGGTTACCTATTTGTTACCCATTCCATTCTGGATCCCCTAGCTTGGGGGTGGCCTTGAAAAGGCCTAGGTTGGGAGGTGAGACTCTATGGTCAACCTCATTCTAATAGGATAATAGCTGGATGCTAGGAGCTGGTAGCATTGTTTAGATATGAGAATTGAAATCAAGGATTTCCTTTGTAATCATACATTTGGTTTTGCAATTTCGTTGTATTTATTTTATAAATAGAAATTAAGGATTATGTAATATTTGGTTATGTATTGGAAGAAAGATTTATGGGATATTATTTATGAATAAATGGATCATGTTGCTATTTAAATTCTTAGTTTCCATTAAATTTAAATATATGAGCTATTGGGAATTAGTAATTTATGAACAATTTTATGATATGATGTTATTTTGATTGGTGCAATTAAAATTAATGTTTATGGCATTAAATTTTGTAAAAGATGGAACTTATAGATTTATAAAATTTATTTAAAATTCCAATTGCATGTAATGAATTTGATTTATTAAATAAAATTTAGCACTTTCATTTTTTTATGCTCATTGGAAATTTTAAATAAATTTAAGTGTATGTTGATTTTGAAAATTAAACTTTATTTTATACTTAGAATTTTTTTCAAATTGTCACAAAAATAAAAATGCCCAATTCAAAAATCTAATTCTTACAATGTATAAACCTATTAGATTAGAATGCAAACATGTATTTAAAATTTTAAAAAAATTCTATATGCTTGCTGTTTCGAAATTCAGTAAATTAAAAATTCATTAGTCTTTAAATTATCATTTCCAAATTTTCAAACTTACATATATATATAATAATAATAATAATAATAATAATAATAATAATAACAACAAAGTATGCTTTGTTATTATTATTTTTTTTAAATTCTTATTGTGGCTCATTTTTGCACTGAGCACATTTAAAAAAAATTAAAAGAAATGTTTATTGTTTGGGGTTTGGGGAAAATTTCCCCCTCACCACCCCTTCCTTGCTACGATGGTGGATGGGCAGCGGTGGCCGAGCGGTGCCAAGCCCCATGCTAGAACTGTGTAAACAATGGTGGGCGGGGATTAGCGGTTGTGCCGCACCCCCTGTGACCCCCCACCATACCTCTCTGCCTCCTCCTTTCCACACGGCGGTGCCACCTGTGCGTGCACCCGCATCCAATCTCGCCCTCCCCAACTTTGAACCCTATAAAAAATAGGGTTAACTTATGGATTAAACAATTAATTTAAAGGTTTGAAATATATAAATCTTATTTTTAGCATGAGTCTTTGTTTTTTTTAAAATAAAATAAAAGGAAACTTAATATATATTTTAAGAAATAATATATTAAATTAGGGTTTGATCTTTTATTAAAATAGATTTGTTTAATAAATTTAGGTTGGTTTATTAAATAAGTTTTATTTAATATGATTTGTAGCATGCAAATTTATAAAAAGGAGAGAATGTTTTTTTAAAAGTTTTATCTGGAATTTTTATTGGGAAACTAAATTTATTTTAATTAGATTTAATTTTAAATTTACTTAAGATTAAATTAGACTAAGGTAAATCTAATTTGTTTTCTTATAGTCCAAATGTTATTAAATAGGGGTCATTCATTTTATATTATTATAAGTTGGAGGATTTATTTTTACTTAGGAGGCTTAATTGGGATATTAATTTAACATTTGAAATGTTGGTTAATTAAATTAACTTAAGTTATTGGTTAATTTTGGATTTAGGTATTTAAACTTTAGATTAATTCCTTGATACATTTATAAACATTGTAAATGGGTCGAGTAATTAAATTTAATCGATACGTTCAAATCAACATTAATATTTCAACTGGATCAACGTATTCATCGATAGGAGTTTTTTAATCACATCTTATCATCCCTTTTGGAATTTTAAAACATTTGTGGAATTGTTAGTCATTTTCGTACACGATTGACTTTTGGTCAACCCTTAGTCAAACCTAGGTCAATCACCTTGGTTTACATGCACAAACTTTCCATGTTAGGTAATGAACTCTTTTAACTTAGTTGCATGTTTATCAATGCATGGTTGACTTTTTGGTCAACTCTAGTTGACTTTAGCCAATTGCCTCATTTTGCATACCTATCAAAGCATGCAGGTTAGGGACCCCTATAGGATAGTTTGGAAGCTAATTTGTGTAGTTTGGTCTTTGGTCAAACTTGGTCAACCATCACTGGTTTGACCATTGTGGTATTTTTAAACACTTAAACTAATTTCTGTTAACCATTTCCCTTTGCATCATTTTGTGTGAACATAGAAATTTGTGTTAGTTTGTTTTAGACTCTAGCTAATATAGTTGCATTTGTGTGTGTGCTAGTAGTTAAACAATAGGTTTTAGAAAAAAAATTGTAGTTGTGTTTTGCTCTACCTTTTGGGCATCACACTCTCCAAACTCACAGATTTGAAAATATAATTTCTCTGCTTGCAATAATGGAGTGCGTATTAAGAAGATTACAAAAGCATTCGGAATCTATAATCTAAAGAATGCACAAATTTACATAGGTAAAATTCGCATTGCTTTATTTCCCAATACAATATGGAATGCACAGACCCAAATCCCCTATAGAAAACAAAATAAAAACTCATGAAATTTGTTCCGCCTATTACAATATTTTTCTTTTTCCAGGATCTCCCAAAATTTTCCAAAAAATAAGAACCCTTGCTTTCTCAATAACCTTCTCTTTAATAGAAAATTCAGGAAAACTCTCTATTCCCGTAACTTTTCAGTTTTCATAACTGATTCTTGGAAAGATTTTTAACTTATCTCTTTTAATCCTCCATATTTTTCCCGATAACTCTCTTTTGACAAAAAGAGTTTCTTTTTTATTATAATATTTCTTACAAAATTTCACTTTGGAGCATATCTTTTGACTTTCTTTTTGCTCATGTCAAAATTAGAATTTTCATGGAAAAAGTCCATAAGAGGGTGCATTTTCTTGGGACATTCCTATAGTGGTTTTGCATTTTATCTTGACATGCTCAGCACCATCTTTATCTACTGGCGTCAACTCAGGAACCTTATCATTTTGGTTAAAATTTGTCTTAGATAGACACTATTGCCAAAATTTATCACATGTGTCCTATGTTTTTAATGTCAAGATAGTCATGAATATCATTTGAGTCATTCCTTAGAGAGTTTACCTTCGAAGTTTCTAGAATCTCTCTTAGGGTAAAGTAGTTCTACCTTAGACATCATTTTTCATTCCTAGTTTGTATTAGAACACAGAATCCAAAAATCCAAAAAAAATACTTTCCCTTATTGTCTTTTGCATTTCCAAAATAAAAAATCCAAAAAAATAGAGTCCTAATCCAAATATCCTAGTTGTCTTATATATACCTCAGTCTTCGATTTTCATTCTACCATATGTCATTCACACAATATATGGACCACCCCAATTAAGGACAACCCATATTGGGGGCACCTCAATAACAACATCCTAGAGTTCTTCAACCAGCTGTCCCTTCTAATTCAAGAAAACCCCAAATTAGTCAAGGGGTTTATCTAGAAAAGTCTGATTATTCGATGTTTATAAAACTCTTCAAGAAAATGATGGAAAATGGATTAAAAAAAAACCACATCAACAAGTCCCAACACCTCAGTAAGTCCAAGAACTCTAGCAAATACAAGCACCTCAAAAAAATCTAGCACCTCAGCAAGTCCTACCACTCGAGCAAGTCCCAGTTCCTCAGAAATTCATAGCACCCTAGTATTTCTTAACACCTTAGTATGTCCCAGTACCTTAGAAAATAAAATCACCTCAACAAATCCAAGCACCTCAGCAAGTCCAAGAACTTCAAAAATTCCAAGAACTTAGTAAAATCAATCCCCTTAACAATTCCAAACACCTCAACAAAATCAAGCTCCTCAACAATTCATAGCACATCAACAATTCCAAGCATCTGAATATGTCCCACCATGTAATACCCCTCCCATAGTTTGCTTTTCAGTTTTATTGCCAAACTCTTTTAGGCCACTTTCATGCGTGCATTATTAATTTCAGAGATACTTGAGAATATGAATGTATGACATTATATTAGATAATTGTGAATTAGATGTCTTTGGTTATTTTCATGTTGATTAAATGTAAATGATGATGTGATATATATGTTATGGCTATTTCATGATGATGATTTATATGTTAGAATATCATTGATGCTTATGGTTTTACTGGTCCCATACTTGCATGTGTATGGTTGGCATGTATGTTTTATATTTCTGTTTGACGTGCTTGATGTGGTTGAGGGACAAAGTCATAGTTACTTTCTTGTGAGATCCACATGATCCACATGATCAACTGACCCCCTCCATTGTTTTTTATATATTTATACATGTATGTACATTCTCGCCTTTTATGTAGGTTTATAGGTACCGAACATCGACTTCCTTGAATTTCTAGGATGAGCGTCCCCTATCACAATATCTAAATGGTAAGAGAGAGGAGATAACACAAAAATACAAATCCCAACCCAAGCCATTGATTTTCCTAAAATAATGGACAAGTATATATTTTTTACCCATCTGAATTGGTCAAGGTGACGTGAATTCGTGAACCCTTCCTTGGAGTTTGTTGATTTTTTTGTGTTGCGAGTCAAGTAAGTTTGTGTTGTAAATTATTTGATTTAAAATAAGTAAATTAAGATTAATTATGAGATTAGAATAATTACATTTTATGAATATGGAAAATATTAAATATAAAGATATTTAATTATTAAGAGTTAATCAAATACCTTTGTTTAATTAAGATTTAATTAAAAGTCTAAATTTGGAATAAAAGGATTTAATTAATTATTAAATCCAAATATGAAATTAAAAGCATAATTGATTTATTTAATATTTAGTTTTGAAATTGCATAGTTATTAATGTGCTAAAATATTAATTGATTAATTAAATATTAATATGCAATTTAATTTACACATTTAGTTAATAAAATTGAATTAGAAATTTAAAGTTAAAGATGAGTTAGGAGTTGTAATTGAAAAAAGTTCATATTTTATTATTAAGTTATAATTAATCATGCAAAGGGAATTGATAAAAACTAGGTGGAGAGTTGAGTTCTGATTTTTAGGGATTGCATGTTTTAGAAACCCTAAGGGGAATAGGCTTTCTCTATGAGAGGTTTCTGGGTATTATTTCCATTGCATCTATCAAGGTTTGGAGGAGCTCTCTTGGGTGAATTTTGGAATATTATTGAAAGCTTGAAATTTTTGAGGTTGTATTGGATTCTTCTTGTTTTTGAATTCAAACATTGGTTGAGGTAGGGTTTGGAACTTTTTATTTTGTGAAGTCCTTCATTCGAAAAGATTGTTTACTTTGTGTTTGGAATTGTTTATGTGGATGAATTGAAAATTGGGTTTTTGTTTTTAATCAAGTTTGTTTCTTTGATAAATTTTCGAGTAGTTTTGATGACAAATTAGATATGGCATTTTGTTGGGGTTGTTTGAAAACCTAGGAAGAGGGTTTAGTAAACGTGTGAGTTTTTCCTAGTTAGGGTATTTACCCAGAAATGATATCTATAAATTGCCTCAATAAATTTAATGGAAATTTAGTTGATTTAGATATGCATGCAAACTGATGTATATGTGAAAATCTTATATAAGTAAAGAAGTGGGCTTGCTGTTTTGGTTCTAAATAATTCCTGATGGAAATAAAATAATGTAAAATAAAGTTTTTTTTTTGTTTGAAAAGAAGAAGAAGAAGTGAGCTTGTTATTTTGGTTCAAAATAATTCATGATGGAAAAAAATAAAAATAAAATAATATAAATAAAGTTTCTTGTTTTAAGAAAAAACAAAAATAAAAAAAATATTTATATAAAAATAATAATAATGAAAGGGGGGGACCCCATCCCCCAACCCCCTCGGCGGCCTTGGGCAGCCGTAACAGATGTAGTTGCTGCCATGACAACGACAACTGCTGCCGCATGGGCAACAGGGGGTGGACCAACCCCCCTTTTTCACATATGAACTTTATTTTTAATTATTTTATTTTAATTAAATAAAAAATAGTTTTATTATATATTTTTATATATTATTGAATTAAATTTAAATTTAGTTTTTATATTATTAATATATATATATAAATTTATATTATAATTATTATTAATTTATTTAATTAATATTTATTATTGATTTAATATTAACATTAATTAATTTATATTAACTATTTTTAGATAAATTTTATTGTTGGTTTAAAAGTATTTGATTTATACTTCTATATGTAGATGTTGTTTTATTATTATATGTGGGCGTGAATTTTTGGTGAAATTGTAGTTGTTATTAATTGATTTAAACCTTATTGGTCAATTTTATTTGAAGGGGTTTTTAAGTAACTTGTAGGAAATGAACACCAGAGGTGTTGGTTTTGGTTTTGGTTTTGTTTTCTCTTAATGCTTTTGTGTGCATGTTGTAATGTTAGTTTTGGATTCAATTATTTTATCCAACCAGTTTTCTAAAGCTCTTTATTTTGTGAACTCTTTGAGAGAGTGGTTACAATATTTTGGTTTGAAGACCAGTGCGTGTCCCTGATATCCTTTTGTGGTATAGAATTTGTTCACATATACTTTTATAAGACCTATGGGGTTATTTATGACTTGTGAGCCTAGGGGAGGTTAAATAGGTGCATCTTAGGGGAGTGACTTATAATAGGGGTTTGAGACCCAAAGTGATCAGTACCAGGGTAACCTATCATAAGTTTGTTAATAAGTGATAACATGGTAATTAAAATTTGGAGAGTGCATTAAAAAGATAAATAGTGATAATGCCTCGCCCATGCCTTGATCACTTGTATAGGCTAAGGATGGGAATGAGATGATACCTAGAGAGTAGGTATGATTAGAATTCCTCATTTTCATGAGAGGGTATTCTAGTTCCACGTGGGTTGTATTAAGGGTCTGGGGACCAGAGTGGCCAGTCCAGGGTAACTCAATGCTTGAGGGTCCGGGGTCCAGTGTGACCAGTCTAGGGTAACTCAAGTAGATGACCATGTGATGACACTCTCATAATTTGTAGCCTAAATCTCCTCCGTAATTTTTTCATTTTCCTCTGGTGGTGTATCTTTGTTATTTCAATATTAGCCGATGGTCTATTTTTAGTATTTGATGATGAGTATTTGCTCGATAATATGGTATTTTGTATTTTGGTACGTGTTCACATTTTGATATTTATTATATTTTCTTTATCATTAGTTGGTGGTACCTTTTGAGATATAAATCCTTCACAATTCATTGATTAGTTATTTTGATTGGGTTTAATATCAGAGTGAGGTTTTTTGTTATCTCCTTAGTATGGTGGGAGTGGACCTTTGGTTCCATGAGGCCAGGTGGTAGTGTTTCTTTTACCATTTGAGATTCTGACATTCTTGTAGTGGTGTTGGATGATGCTTGTTTTTGTTATCTTATTGTTCTTCATTAGAGGTTTGCTCATATCTATCTTATGGTGTTTATATTTATACCTTGTATCAGATGTGATTCCTTTCAAATATTGTACTATACTTTGTATCTGGTTATTATGACATACCCTGCAACTTGTGCAAAGGATGTTATTTCATTATATGTGTACCTTATGGTATTGAATGTACTTGTTATTCATTTGTATATGAGATATTTGTAATTATAATTAATCTAAGATATTTAAATTAGTAATATGTAATTCTATGTCATGGGACCCTTGAGAATTGTTAACTGTGATTGAGTTGTACTTATGTACTTGTTTATATCTTTTGATTGTATTTCTTCCATATTGTTATCATTATTGTTTGTAAACACTTAAGAAAAAATAATTATTTTATAAACATAGCAGCATGTTTTAGGTTAAATTCTCTTGGGTTCCCTGGTGGGGCATTACACTTGGTATCTGAGCCCAAGTTTCTACACTAGGAACTCTAGGAATTTGTATGCCCACTAGATGTCTAAGTTGTCGAAAACTTGAAATAAAAACTTAGATGTACATAAAAATATGTGTTTAAAACTATTATTGTAGACTAGGATTTGAGCGTGCACCTAAACCTGTTTTGAAGGCCAAAGACAAACAAACGTCATAGCATATTATCAAATCAAATTTAATGGTAAACAAACTAAAATCAAAGCCACCTCAGTTTAAGCCTAAAACGGATGCGCCCATGCACCGTTTGATATGCTTGGATATAAATGGATGTGGGTGTGCAAACTCAAGCACTTGGAGCATGCAAAATAGGATGATTTGAGGTTGATGAAGACCCAAAATGACACAAAATAGGTATGAGGAACCTATTTTGTCTCAAAGGCCTCAAGAACACACAAATATGCAAAGCTAAAAGATGAACTAAGATTGATTAAACAAGAAATGAATCTATGTTAATCCCATTAAGCTAATTTAGAATGATGAGTTTATGCTTATGCTAGAATGAAAATGACATTATAACTTTGCTATTGAGTTTGAGAGTTGAAAGATGATTTGCCTTAGGAAGTGAGGGTATTTATAGGATTTCTAAAGGCTTGGGGTAGGAGGAATGAATGGCCAGGATTGAAATCCTTAAGAGAGGCCAAGATTCACTCAAAGGGAAGCACATGGATTGTGCTAGTTCTCAGCCAATCAGGAGGTGACACATGTCACAAGGTGAGTGGATGAAGAGAAGGGCAAAGAGGAGTCAACAAAGGGGGCTCCAAGCTCATAACTCTCCAAATAAATGCTTGTAAGAGCAATGAATGGGCTTTAAGAGGCTTTGAAGACTTTGGGGAAGCAATAAATGCTTTGTGGTTGAGATATTTGGAAGGAAAGACTTTGCTTTGGTTTAGGAAAGTCTTAAGCTTGGTTAGGATTGCACAAAGGTTTAAGGGTAGGATTAGGATTAGTTTAGGACAAAAAAAAGGATTAGGATGGGTGAAGAGGGTGGATTTGAGAAGATTCTAGAAGAGTCTAGATTTCTCCTTAGTTTCATGGAATAAAAGTTATTCATTCCAAAAGCTTAAGTTTTAGGAATATTTATTAAAATATTTTCAATAAATATGAAAATTAAATATTTAACCTTAATTAAATATTTAACCTTGGGATTAGGGTTAGAAAAGATGGGATTAGCCTTCTAATCAAAATTAAGAAGGGATTAGAAGATTTTGGAAGAGGTTAGTGGTCTAAAGGAAATTGGCCAAGTTTGGGATAAAAAATAAATTAAAAATAAATTAATTTATTTTTGAAGTTTTTGGTCAATTTATTAATTAAATAATTAATAAATTGGGGATAATGTCCAAATCACATTTTTAGGCTAGATTCCTTAATTAAAGATTTTTAATTAAGAGAGAGGGATTTAATGCCATAAAAATTAATTAATTAATTAAATAATTAATTAATTAATTAATTAATTAATTAATAAATGATGATGTCATCAAGGATTTTCAGAAAACAAAAATAATTTATTTTCTGAAGGATTTTTCGGTGTCTACATTTTGCCCCTCTTTGATGCGATGCCACAAGTGGCATGGCATCAAAGACAAGAAAACAAGATGCCAAGGCTAGAATCAGAAGAAGAGGGTATGACGCCCGGGTGGACTAGAAGAAAGAGGATACATGCCCCGGTGGGACAAAATCATGGAAGATGCGCCCAGTGGGACAAGGAGAAAGATGGATTACACCCTGGGACAGAGTGTGCCCGGCGGGACGAGGAAGGAAAGGCCTAGGAAGAAAGGGGAGATAAATAACCTCACTTCTAAGAACAAATATGGATGATATGCAAGATGAGATGGAAATGCAAGATGCAAGATGCAGCTGTATGCAAAGATGCAAGATTAATCTATATGATAAATGCAAGGGACCAGATAGCTCCAAGTGCAAACGGGAGTGCATAGCCTAGATTTAATATAGCTATGTTAGAGACCTGCCAAGGATACTGGGATCACGAGGCCTGTCAACAACGTCGCAGAGGACTGATGAGGACTGACGCTAAACAAACACACAAGGTTGCCCCAACATCACACATGAAGCGCAGAGGCGACATGGCGGATCCGATGCTGAAGGAACCACAAACACACAACTGACTCACAGGCAGAAGCGAAAGATCAAAAGACCTTGCCCCAGATTATCCGCACACGCAGCACACCGTGATATAATGAATCGTGGTGACCCTGGTGGGATAATGAGAAGCCAAAAAGATTAACAAGACCCAAAGGACAAAAATCCAAGATCAAAATGATAACTCCAAAAAGACATCCTTTGCCAAGGAGAGAGATTAGGTTTGATTGATGGTGGGAAGATTGGTCGGACAGGAGGAACGATATATCCTCAAGGACCAGGATGGAAGATTAGGTCGGACAGGAGGAACGATATATCCTCAAGGACCCATGGGTTGGTGAGAGAATAAGTGTAGTTGTTCGCTGGCAAAAGCTGAAGTTCAAGGAATAATCACGGATGAGCAAGGATAAGTCGACAATTGATGTTGCTGAAGCACAAGGCCCGAGTGGGACTAAAAGTTTTCTGAGGCTGGGGATGGGACAAGATATTTGATCAAATGCTGCTGCAGGATAGACAAAGGCTATGTACAACAAGGAGGAACGATATGCACAAGGGATATGTACAGAAGCTCAGGATTGGGGATAGGAAGATCACACTCGGCGGGACTCTCACTAGGACGGAGACAAGAAGGATAAATACAAGGAGGACTGCGCTGTACAGGAAAGGGAAAAGGATATGGTACAAGATATGGTACAAAGCTTTGGAACAGGATATGGATTGCAGATGGGTTGGAGGAAGATGGAAGCTGAATGCTTGGAAGATAGGGGAGATGAAACTGCTGGGAGATCTGTTATGGATGGAGGAAGAGGACGGTAGCTGAAAGGACAACTGAATAGATAAATAGCTCAGTTTACTATGTTGGCGCCTGTTTGCCAGGTTTTCACCAACATACTTGTCCAAGGCGCTTGAATTGCCAAGTTTTCACCGTTGGACGATTATTTTCTCTTTCTCTTTTCTTTTTGCTTTTTTCTTTTTGCTTTTTTTCTTTTTTTTCTTTTTTTTTTTACTTTTTTGCTTTTTTTTTTTTTGCTTTTTTGAATGTTTTTGGATTTTTTGATATATGCAGGATCAGGTTCAGGCATAGAACCTCTTTAGATGGATGATGTTGATAGGATCATTCAAGGGCTCGCCTTCTGGTGTTGATAGCTGATAGGCTCCCGAGCCAAAGGATGCGGTGACAACATAGGGGCCCAACCAAGTAGACTCAAACTTGCCTTTATTTTCTCTATTTTCTAGGACCTTCTGATTTTCTTTAAGAACCATGTCACCAACTTGGAATTGTCTAGGATGGACCTTTTTGTTATAACTCCTTTTGAGTCGATTTTGGTATGCCACCAGGTGATCGTAAGCTTGCTGTCTCTTTTCATCTAGCAGATCTAGCTGTGTGAGCCGGGCCACACGATAGTCTTCATCAGTTGTATAGTTCTTCATGGAGACGCGCAAGGATGGGAGCTCAACCTCGATCGGTAGAACAGTTTCAGCACCATATACAAGAGAGTATGGGGTGGTGCCTGTGGGAGTGTGATAAGAAGTGCGGTAGGCCCAAAGGGCGGGATTAATTTGGAGGTGCCAGTCACGACCAGAATCATTGACAACCTTCTTGAGGATTTTCAAGATAGTTTTGTTGGTTGCCTCAGCTTGGCCATTTCCTTGAGGGAAATATGGACTGGAGAAATGGTGATGGATGTGGAGTCTGGCACATAGATCATCCACATGCTGGTTTTCAAAAGGTGTGCCATGGTCTGTGAAAATGGTAGATGGTATGCCGAAATGGCAAATGATGTGGTAAAGGATGAACTTGGATATTTGGATGCCAGTGGTTAGGGTGAGCGGAATCGCTTCAACCCATTTGGTAAAGTACTCTGTGGCTGTTATGATATACTTGTGTCCATCCGAAGAGAGGGGGGTGATCAAGCCAATGAGGTCGAGGCCCCAACATGAAAAAGGCCACGGTGGTGCAATAGGCTGTAGATCCTGTGCTGGTGCATGTATCAAATTGGCATGCTGTTGACATGGGAGACATTTCTTGACAAATTCACATGCATCATGTTCCATTGTTGGCCAATAATATCCAACTCTAATCAGCTGCTTTGCTAGAACCATGCCACTCGTGTGGGCACCGCAAATTCCAGCGTGAACTTCTTGTAAGGCTAGGATGGCCTCGTTTGAGTCTAAACATCTAGATAGGACATTGTGATACCCGCAACGATATAGGGTGTTGGCTACAAGAGTGTAGCGGGAAGCTCTACGAATAAGGTTTTGGCGTTGGTTATTGGTGAGATGGGGAGAAATGATACCATTTTTTAGATATGCATGGATTTTGTGGTACCATGGGGATTGAGGACCAACCAAGACACATACCATGTCTGCATCGTCATTCTCATAATCTGGAAAGTGTAGCTGCTCGACTAGAAATTCATATTGTGTTGCGTCACGTGGGATTTCCAATAAGGATCCGATGGTTGCCATTGCATCTACTGCTTTGTTTTGAAGCCTTGGGATCTGATTGAATTGTAGATGTAGGAAATGCTCTTTCAGTTTATCCACCAGTTGCTTGTAGGGTAGCAATTTGTCGTCCTTTGTCTGATATTCATCTAGGACTTGTTTGATAATCAGCTGTGAATCTCCAAATACTTGTAATTCTGTGATGTTCCATTGGATAGTTGTTTTGAGACCTAAGATGAGTGCCTCATATTCTACAATATTGTTAGTACAGGGGAATCCCAACTTGAATGATTTTGGAATATAGTCACCTTGAGGTGTGACGAATAGGATTCCTGCCCCAGAGCTATGGGATGTGTTGGAACCATCAAAGTATAGTTTCCACATGGGCTGCTCTTCAATCATGCATAAATGTTCATCGGAGAATTCCATGATTAGTGGATAGGCATCCACCAGTGGTGCTTCTGCTAGTTGATCGGCAATGACTTGCCCTTTGATTGCTTTGCGATCTACATACTGAATGTCAAATTCGCTGAGTAACATGACCCATTTTGCCATACGGCCTGTGAGGGTTGTCCTTGATAATAGATACTTAAGAGGGTCCACCTTTGATATGAGCTTGATTGTGTGGCTAAGCATGTAATGTCTAAGTTTTTGAGTGGCAAAGACCACTGCTAAGCATGCTTTCTCCATGGGTGAATAGTTAAGCTCATAGCCCACAAGAGTGCGACTGATGTAGTAGATAGCTCATTCTCTATTTTCATCATCATGCTGTGCTAGGAGTGCCCCTAGTGCTATAGCTGTTGTTGAGATGTAAAGGATGAGTGGGCATCCTGAAACCAGTGGTACTAGGATTGGAGCATTAGCTAGATACTCCTTGAGCTTATCAAAGCTTCTTTGACATATGGGATCCCACTTGAAGTTGGTATCTTTGCATAAGAGATGTGAGAATGGTTGGCACTTGTCCGCTAGTTGCGAGATGAACCGCCGTACTGATTGAAGCTTGCCCTGTAGGCTTCTGAGCTATTTGAGATTTCTTGGTGGGGGCATCTCCGTTATTGCTTTTACCTTTTTAGGATCGATCTCTATGCCTCATCTAGAGACGATGAAGCCTAGAAGCTTGCCAGATGTAACACCAAAGACACATTTCTTAGGATTAATCTTTAAGCCATAATGATTCAGACGATCAAACACACGTTCTAGGATGTTGAGGTGTTCATCCCTTGTTTTGGATTTTGCAAGGATATCATCCACATAGTCCTCAAGGATCTTGTGGATCATGTCATGGAAAATGGCTGTCATTGCTCTCTGATATGTGGCTCCTACATTCTTTAGCCCAAATGGCATCATGTTGTAGCAGAAGGTACCCCATGGGGTTGTGAATGCTGTTTTATGTTGATCTGCTTCTGCTATATGAATCTGATTGTAGCCGGAAAAACCATCCATGAGTGATAGCATTTCGTGACCCGCTGTGAGGTCTACAAGTATGTCTATGTTTGGCAATGGGAAGTCATCCTTAGGGCATGCCTTGTTCAAGTCCCTGAAATCAGTACAGATTCTGATGTCGCCAGAAGGCTTTGTGACTGGCACCATGTTAGAGATCCACTCTGAATAATCTATTGCTCTGATGATCTTAGCTTGGAGGAGCTTCTCAAGCTCTACTTTGACAAGCAATGCTACCTTTGGATGCATTTTCCTTAGCTTCTGCTTCACTGGCTTGACGTTTGGATCTACTGATAGATGATGAACAACAAGGTTTGGATCAAGCCCAGGCATGTGGGTGTATGACCATGCAAAGTTGATGATGGATTCCTTGAGCAAGGCGCTGAGAGCCATTTCTTCTCCTTCTGTTAGGTTGACTGCAATGTAGGTGATCCTTAGACATTCTTCTGTTCCCAAGTTGATTGGCTTAGTTTCCTCTATGATGATCGGCGACTGCTCTGGTCTATAATCTTGGATAGGGGGAAGAGGCAAGGCTTCATCTTCTAGCGCCTGAATTGCCAAGTTTTCACTAGAAGATACGCCCTTTATTTTTACTATTTTGGAATCAAAATGTGCCCCAAGGGGGTTTTCACATAAAGACTCATGATGTTCTTTTGCTATTTCATTTTTGCGACTAAAGCTTGCCTCTTCCCCAAAATATCCTTCTGGGTGAAGCTGATAGACAGAGGTTGATGTTGGATCCTGTTTGCTTGCTGGATCTGATGCCCCCATGAATTCTAGGAGTGCTTGTGTGCTTTGGAACTCATCGATGTGTGTGATGCTTGGTTGGTCCCAATCTATGAGGTTGGAGTTTGTGAGGGGAAGATCTATGAGGTTAATGGAGAGTTGTTGGAGAACAGAAGTCCCCAGGAGGGTGTCGTCGGCAAAGATATCGTCGTAGGATCGGATGTCTTTCTCTTCGGGGATGTCTTCAATTTCCATGAGGTCATCCTGGCTATTCGAAAAGTTCACGTTGGTCATGTTAGTGCCCGCAGTTGTGGTATTGGGCTCTTGTTCAAGCAGGCGAGGGGTATTAAAGCCAAGTCCTTGCTATTCTAGATTTTGGGATGGTATGATAGGAAACAAATTTCCGTCCTCTTGTGGTCCTAGACCACCACCTTGATAGTTATAGTGTTCTGTGACATTTTTGTAGGGGATTGGGTATTTCTCTTTGAAGTACTCAAGAAGTTGGGTGTCACGTGATGGGGGATCTTTGTATAACCATTTGTTAATATCTGGATCCATTTCTTTGCTGTTGATGGTACCATGAGACTCAAAAGTCATGTTTCCGATTTGCTTGAGCTTATAATGTTCCTCAACAGGCTTGTTTTGACAACTTGGGCGCCCTTGAGTATGTGGATCACGTGGAAGAGCTCCTACAACAAATGCATCACTGAGGCTGTATTCGCCACAACCCTGGTTGTTGATCTTGACGGATGATAAGGTGGAAGAGAGAATGGTCTCTGGATCGCGATGGGATTGGGATGAGCTAGCAATAGAAGTACCAATATCGGTTCCAGGACAATGAGTAGAATGAGGGAAAGATGCTTCCATCGCAAGGCAGTATGCGAAGGGGTTAGGGTCAGTGTGGATGGTAACCTCAGTGCCTTGATGTGGAAACTTGATGCACTGATGGTAAGTAGATGGTACTGCTTTAATGGAATGGATCCATGGATGACCGAGGAGGATATTGAATGGTAGGTCAAGATCAACAACGTGGCAGAGAGTATCTTGCGTTGCTAGGCCTAGCTGGATAGGCAAAGTTATAGTACCTTCAGAGGTACGCTCCAAGTTGTCATATGCTTTGATAGTGATCATCTCATGTTGTATGTCGGCCTCCGTGAACCCGATCTTCTTGATGAATTTTAATGTGCACAAGTTGAGGGCTGAGCCATTATCCACCAGAACTCGTTTGATGGCGAAATCCCTGACCATGACAGCAATGCGGAGAGGGAGAGTATGGTCAGGAGCGACATCTGGTATATCAGATTCTTTGAAAGACAAGGCACATGCTGCTGATAGGTGTCCCACAAGAGTTTCAAACTGAGTTGTGTTAATGTTCGTGGGGACATGACCTTCTTTTAGAGCTTTGTCCAGGATCTCCTGATGGATGGGTGATGTGCGGAGCAAATCCAAGATAGATATTTGGGCTGGTATGTTTCCAAGATGCTCTATGATATTGTATTGTGCTCTTGGTGCATTATGCTGTGTTGCGCGTGCATTTGATGCTGGCCTGGTGTTAGACTGTGCTGTGGATGCAGTAGATGTTGGCCTTGGAGGAGCAGCTGATCTCGGAGGAGCACCGGCAATAGTTATCCTACCACTGCAGGTAGTTGCAGCACATTGTCAATCTGGCCCTCTGATGTGGATGGTATTGATGGTGGGCTCATCTTGGATGGGCTCAACTTGAGTTATGCATCCGACATACTTGTCATAGTTGATGTAGGCCGCTGTGTGATCTTCTTGCTTGCCTTTGCCATGATTTTGGGGCTGATTGGCGTTGGCTTGATTCTTCCCGGTATCATGTTGAGGGAACACATTTTGATATATTTGCAAACCGGCGTTGGGTGAAGCTTGAGCTGGTGCATCGACCTGGATCTCCTTGCAATTAATGAGATCCTGGATGTAGTTCTTAAGCCGCATGCACTTCAATGTTGTGTGCCCCTTCACATGATGGTAATCACAGTATTCATTTTCTTTATACCAATCAGACTTTGGTGCATTGTCATCCTTCTGTGGGATGGGCGAATATGTGATCATATTTGCCTTGGCTAGCCGATAAAAGATCTGATCCAGAGGCTCACCCAAAGGTGTGAAAGTCCTTTTTGGATTGTTCTGATTGTTGGGTTTGTTCTGCCTTGGGGCAACGTTAACTGCATTAATAGGATTGCCCTGACGTGCTAGCTGTTGCTATTGGTATTGCTGTTGATACTATTGCACAGGTGGTTGATGAGCTTGAGGAGGCTGCTGGTAAATAGGTGCTTGATATGCGGGAGCTGGGGGTTGCTGATAGATGGGCGCTTGTGGTGGTTGGTATGTTTGAGCTGGTGTAGGACTAGCCACAATGAATTGTACATTCTTAGTGTCAGTGGCTCCATCTGTAACAACATTCTTGTTACGATTCCAATAACGGGATTTATCATTGTTGGGTTTGTTTTTGGAATCATCCTTGAAATGACGAATAGTGCCTTTGTCTAGGAGAGCTTTCTCGATGCCTATGCCCTTGCTCTTGATGTCTTGGTATGTCTGGAGATAGTTCATTCGCATGTGATGGGATAGCTTTGGATGCAGGTTATCAATGAAGATCTTTGTTAGATGCTTCTCTGGCGGCTGATATGATAACCTGGTTGTAAGATTCTGCCATCTTTGCAAGTATTCTGCAAGGCTTTCTCCGTCTTTCTGCTTTGAGTTGCATAGGTCTAGCAAGGACAACTCATTCTCCACATTATGGGCATAGTGTGTGATGAACTTATCAGAGAGTTCAGCAAAGGTTTTTATTGTCCCATGTGGTATTTTGTAAAACCACTCAACAACAGTTCCTCCCAAGCTTTTGGGAAACAGGCGCAGGAGATAGTTATCACTGTAAGCTACTTCTTGGCACGCCATGTAGAACTCTTTGATATGGTTTACTGGATCTCCTTTCCCTCGATACTTGTCGAACTTGGGCATCTCAAAATGCTTGGGAAAAGGGATAGTTGCTATGGAGCGATCGAAGGGATATGAGCACACCTCTTTGAACTTGTACGTCTTATTCTCTGTTCCACTTTGTAGCTCTTTTAGAGCATTTTTCATTGCTTCCCACTCAGTATTGAGTGGCGAGGGAACTGGAACTTCTGCTTGTGATGGAAGCTGTGGAACTGGATATGGTGCTTGCTGTGGATAAATGGGTTGGAACTGATTTTGGGGCAATGGTTGCTGGGGATATTGCTGGTGTGGCATAGGGGGATATTGTGGTAAATGATATGGAATCTCTTGATGTTGTTGGGCTGCTTGCTGTTGTTGAACTGGCGGTTGTTGTGGGACTGCTTGCTGATATTGAACATTTGGAACTTGCTGTTGTAACTGATGGGTGGGAACTTATTGTTGCTGGGGGATGATAGGGATTTGTTGCTGGGGTTGATAGCAAGGGACTTGCTGTTGTGGAGGAATGATGGGTGTTTGCTGAAATGGGACATGTGGTTGCTGTGGGGGAGGCTGTTGGAACGATGTTGCTTGTGGGTATGATGGTGGTAGTTGCTGAGGTTGGCTTTGGGTTTGGCTGATATAAGCTGGGTGCATGCCTGCGTTACTTAGAGGTGGAACAGATGTGGGAAAGCTAGAAGCAAAGGGTGATGGGGTAAGATAGCTGGGAAAAGTTGGCTGTTGAGGTGGTGGAACTTGCTGGAAGGTATTTGGGATTTGGGACGAATAGCTTGAAGCCAGCGGTGGTTGGGGTAGTTGCTGCTGTGCTGCTTGGGTGAAGGCGGTTTGTTGACTTGCAACCATAGATGTAGGGGATTGAGATGGGATCCCCCATGCCTTCATTTCTTCTTGTGTAAGGCCCCACTGAGAGCTTGTGTTAGGGTGCACTGCAGCGGATGATGGAATGGTAGGAGCAACGGGAGCTTGGGACATGAATGATGGTTGCGAGAAAGGAGCTTGTTGAGGTTGTGGTTGAGCGGATGCTTGTGAGGAGGAAAATGAAGGAAACACCTAAGAGAAAGATGAGGTTGGAATGGGGAGCGATTGTGCTAACCCCAAAGAAGAAGGTACGGGTGCTTGGGGGGTGAAGGGTGACGGTGCTCCTTTGATGGTGAAAGGCGTTGCTTGACTTACGGATGGTGGCGAAGCTTTTGGTGTAAAAGCTTGCGTGAGAGGTGGAAGCTGACTTTGGGTTAAGTGTTGGATTTGAGCTTGGGCAGCCATAGCAGATGATGAAGCAAAAGGGGTATGAGATGGAGCGGATGGTGCTGCAGCTTGTGTTGTGGGACTGGCGAGGCTTCCTTGCAAGAAAAGGGGAATGTTGGAAATCTCTTCGGGTGTTTGCATGATAGGATCAGGAAATGATTGGACAAACAGAGAATACGCTTGTGCTGGAACTTGGATAGTTTTGATGGGGATGCGTGGATAGAGAGATGGTGGGATGGAGGTACTTTCTGGCAGGTAGTGAACAAACGTGCTTTGCTGATGTTGCGGTACAAGGGCATTGGTTGCTGGTGGGCTTTCTGGAGGATTTACAAATGCTTGGTTTGATGAAGGGATGTTTGGATCTTCACATGGGTTACTGGCTTGGATCTGGGGATTGTAGGTTATCATGGCGTTGGTGAAAAGTTTGGGATCGGATGAGGTTGTTGGTGGATAAGGATTCATGCTTCTTCTTTTCCGAGATCTGGTCTCAACAGGCATGGAGATGCAAGTGATAAATGGATGCAAGATGTTTGGCTAAAAGATGTTGATGGATGCAAAGTTGATGAACTTCTAAAGATGATGACTTTCTAGGATGCAATGCAAGGATAGGGATCAAGATGGCGATGATGGAAGCTGGATGAAACTGATATGGATCAAGATGGTGGAGGAAAGATAGGTTGCTGGTGGAAAGCTGGTGAAAGATTACTGAGTGGTCAACAAATGAGCTGCTATTTTTCCCAAAAGGAGGATCAGAGATATGATGGGGTCAACCTAAGATAGACTGATGATCTTCGGTCAACAAGTTTCTTATCAATACACTCCAATCTCTTGCTCGAGATGATGGCTATGCAAGGACAAGGTTTGATTTCTTTATGACAACACATTGTGCCAAAAAAGAGGATGATGGTCTCTGATCTTGGATATAGGATAGGAACAACCCAAAAGGGTAAACACTAAGTGTTGGTGGAACTCTGGATTTGGAACAAAAGATGATGGATCTGCTGGAAAGATATGGAAAGCTGATGGGGGGGATGCTGGTGGAAAAGGTATTGAAGGGTGAAGGGACAAATGCTCTATCTAAAGGGACAATGCAGATGACAAGGAATGATTCTAGAATGCTGGTAGGAAGATGAATGCAAATGCAACTTTATGATGTTTTGAAATGCAACTAAGGTTTTGATGCTCATGCAAAGGGTGAAACTAGGATGAAACCAAGATGCAAGGCTGTTTGAGACAAGATTTCAAGATCTGAAGATGGAACAAGACATGAACAAGGATTTTTGGCTAATCTTCTGGCTCAAGGTTGACAAAGTGATGGTTAACTCAGAAATGGAAGGCGAACTGTTTGATGCGGGCGTTATGGGCAATGTTCTCAAGTTTGGTTTGGGACTTCTCCTCTACTTGGGTTGCTTGGATAATGGATTGATAGGTCTTGGTGTTCTTCTTGATAACTTTTCACTCTTGATAGGCTTGGGATTTGGGCAACTTTGCTTTAGGATGTTTGTTCTTGCTGGGCATCACTTGGAAAAGAGGCTTCTGATTTTGAGGCAAAGGTTTCCAATGGCAAAATTTAAAGTCAAAGCAATCTCCGCAAGGGACAAAGCAACCCTGCGGGATACAAACAAAGGCAACTGACTCTGACAAAGCTTTGAAAGTGTATGTTTCAACAAGTGTTTTCACGGAGTTTTTGACTGTCAAGCACTTCAAACAAATCTACCTAAGGAAGGTGAGTATCAAAATCGCTTGCCCACAGCTTGGTATCCCCTAGAAGGGAATACAAATGGTGAGTAATCTTGAGGTGACCCGGTAAACCCCTTGGAATCGGTCCTTGCACAAGGATTTTGATACTTTCAGATGTAGATAGGGTAGCCTCTATTTTATCAGGTTTTTAATAGTTCCGTGGTGTCTCCATACCCAATTTTGCTGATCATCCGTGACTCACTTAAGAGCCTTGCCAATAATGCTGGGGGAGAGGAATGTTTACCATCCCCAGACACGTGTTTGGCATGAACGCCCAGCGATTAGGAGATATAAGTGATTCTTTTGGACTTCACTTATTTGTATACCGGCCGGGGGGGATACCGGTTTGAGGTCGTTCTCCGAGGAGGAAGCGCTTCTCCTTGGACAGGCCTCGCTAAAAGCAGAACAGGTGAACTTGTCCAAGTTCAGATGTTCCACGTTGCTTACTCTAACAAGGCTTATGCAAGAATTGAAAAACTCCTACATGCACATCAAGTAGATTTTGTTCATTTTCCCAAATTTGATTAAGTGATGTTTGAACTTTAAAATGAAGACACTCGTGATTAGATTTTGATTTGTTCCTTTCCTCAAAATGTAAATGAATTAAACGTTTGCAAGTTCTTTCCTTTTGTGCATTCAAGATTTGATTAGCGAGTTGATTTAAGAACTTTGAAAAAGCTTTGTTCTATCCCTTAGATCACTCAAGATTGAATTTGTTTGCTTGCTTTGAAATCTGAAACAGATGAGGGAATAGAGTTGTTTGTTCCTTTAGTGCATTCGAGATTTGGTTTGATTTTCAAATTGACAATGACACTTAGGACCTAAGTTCATTCCTTTAGTTTCATTCGAGATTGAGTTTGACCTTTGCTGTAATAAGAGAAATAAACAAAAACCAGTCCCCAGAACCTCAAGACAAAAAACCAAAAAGCGACACTGTCCAGCTTATAGGCGACGCTGGAAAGTTCAGAGGTGACATTTAATTCTTATAGGCGACATTCTGTACCTAAAAAGGTGACAGATAAAAAATCAGAGGCGTGATTTCTTTCGTTACAGGCGTGATTTCATTACAAGAAGGCGACAGAAGAGAATTCTGGGATGGAACAGAAGTTGTCGATCATAGGAAAATCTCAGTTATGCAGGCGTGAAAACAGAGCTCATAGGCGTCATTTCTTTCCTCAAAGGCGTGATTTAATTGCATGAAGGCGTGACTGAATTCTTTGTAGGCGACATTTCTTTTGATGAAGATGACATTTCTTTGTTTGAAGGCGATATTTAATTGCTGTAGGTGTCATTTCTTTTCATGAAGGCGACATTTCTTTTATTTCCTGCAAAATACAAGCATATAAAGTATAATTTCATCAAAATGATTGTGGTTTGAGTCCCACCGGGCGTGCCAGAATGTAGACTAGGATTTGAGCGTGCACCTGAACCTCTTTTGAAGGCCAAAGACAAACAAATGTCATAGCATATTATCAAATCAAATTTAATGGTAAACAAACTAAAATCAAAGCCACCTCAGTTTAAGCCTAAAACGGATGCGCCCATGCACCGTTTGATATGCTTGGATATAAATGGATGTGGGTGTGCAAACTCAAGCACTTGGAGCATGCAAAATAGGATGATTTGAGGTTGATGAAGACCCAAAATGACACAAAATAGGTATGAGGAACCTATTTTGCCTCAAAGGCCTCAAGAACACACAAATATGCAAAGCTAAAAGATGAACTAAGATTGATTAAACAAGAAATGAATCTATGTTAATCCCATTAAGCTAATTTAGAATGATGAGTTTATGCTTATGCTAGAATGAAAATGACATTATAACTTTGCTATTGAGTTTGAGAGTTGAAAGATGATTTGTCTTAGGAAGTGAGGGTATTTATAGGATTTCTAAAGGCTTGGGGTAGGAGGAATGAATGGCCAGGATTGAAATCCTTAAGAGAGGCCAAGATTCACTCAAAGGGAAGCACATGGATTGTGCTAGTTCTCAGCCAATCAAGAGGTGACACATGTCACAAGGTGAGTGGATGAAGGGAAGGGCAAAGAGGAGTCAACAAAGAGGGCTCCAAGCTCATAACTCTCCAAATAAATGCTTGTAAGAGCAATGAATGGTCTTTAAGAGGCTTTGAAGACTTTGGGGAAGCAATAAATGCTTTGTGGTTGAGATATTTGGAAGGAAAGACTTTGCTTTGGTTTAGGAAAGTCTTAAGCTTGGTTAGGATTGCACAAAGGTTTAAGGGTAGGATTAGGATTAGTTTAGGACAAAAAAAAAGATTAGGATGGGTGAAGAGGGTGGATTTGAGAAGATTCTAGAAGAGTCTAGATTTCTCCTTAGTTTCATGGAATAAAAGTTATTCATTCCAAAAGCTTAAGTTTTAGGAATATTTATTAAAATATTTTCAATAAATATGAAAATTAAATATTTAACCTTAATTAAATATTTAACCTTGGGATTAGGGTTAGAAAAGATGGGATTAGCCTTCTAATCAAAATTAAGAAGGGATTAGAAGATTTTGGAAGAGGTTAGTGGTCTAAAGGAAATTGGCCAAGTTTGGGATAAAAAATAAATTAAAAATAAATTAATTTATTTTTGAAGTTTTTGGTCAATTTATTAATTAAATAATTAATAAATTGGGGATAATGTCCAAATGACATTTTTAGGCTAGATTCCTTAATTAAAGATTTTTAATTAAGAGAGAGGGATTTAATGCCATAAAAATAAATTAATTAATTAATAAATGATGATGTCATCAAGGATTTTCAGAAAACAAAAATAATTTATTTTCTGAAGGATTTTTCGGTGTCTACAATTATATTATGACTATACATCATGTCTTTATTATTCTTGACTAAATTGAGATATTTTTCTTCTATTTGGATGTTGTAGGAAAAGATGGTCACTGAAACTAGATTTTTTGGTGGAGGCCGTGGTAGAGGACGTAGGAGTAAGCTTCACAACTCTCCTATGAGTCATAGAGCTTAAAGTTTGCATGAGGATAGTGGTGAGAAACATGGTAATTTTAGGGAGCTTAATGCTAGGCAGATACTTCAAACTATTCTGGAATGTCTACCTATTCATAACAGGGATGAGAGGGAAGAGTCACACCATTTTGAGAATGAGGAGAGAAAAATATCCAGGAGTCTTAGGAGGAGGGACACTATAGTTGATTAGGGGACTGCAAAGGCTAACTCGATGAGAGACATCCTTAGATCGCAACCTCCTCCCTTTAATGGTCTTGGTGTTGGTTTTGAGGCAGAGACATGTCTTATCACATTAGATCATTGTTTTTATATACATAAATTTGATACCAAAGTTAAGGTGAGGTGTACAATCATGCACCTCGAAGGTTTTGCATCTACTTGGTGGAAGATTGAGGAGAAAAATCTTGAGCTTAGCATGGATACTATCACTTGGGGTTATTTCTTGAGGACTTTCAAGAAGGCTTTTTATTTGATCAATGGCAACAATAGTGCGCAAAAGAGTTCCACAATCTACAACAATTATCTATGAGAGTTCTTGAATATGAGCATCATTTCTTCAAGCTCAAACCATATGCAGGTTATAATGATAAGTCACCATTGATGGTACAACATTTCATTAGAGGACTTAATGGTCATATCATTGGGGGTGTTACAATTTTTTAACCTATGTGATGAAGGGTGCTCCCCTTAATACCACAAACACATAATAGAAACAGAGAAATAACAACAATTTGCAAGAACAGAAAATGGACTTCTTATTATCTCCACAAGTGTGGAATTCCAAATTTCAGAATTACAATATGCAAAGCCACATGGGCATTCCCTTTACAATATTCTGTAGGACAAAGCCTCAAATTTATTACCCAGATCTACCCAGAACTATCCCGAACTGCCTAAGACAACACTACAGCCTTCGTTATATAGGCAATTTTCCACTGCCTGGGAAGGTTCCAGAATTTTTAGCCAACAAGGCCGACCAAACTTAGAATTATTTTATTTTTTATTTTATTACATCAAAGCCGGCTCAAAATAACTTTTGAAACCCAAACATAAATTTTGAAGGAAAATCATTTTCGGCCATTTTAGGTGACCCAACTTCCGGAGACCATAAGTCATCACCCGTTGACCAGATTGACTATTATAACCCCATTTCGAAAAGGGCATGAGGAGCTCTACAATATTTAAATTAGGAAAGCTTCATTCAATTGAAAATTTGACCTCATCTGGGGCCTCTAAAGCCTTCAAAATTGAGTTCAAAGTTTCTGTACCCTGTTTCCAAAATTGAAAAGTTTCAATATCTTCAAAACCAGACTTGATCTAGCAAATGAAAATTTACAGGCATGTTGATATGACTAAGATGAACCTCCAACTATGAAATCAGAACATTCCGAGATCGTATGACCAACTTACTAAAAATAGCAAGTTTCCATAAATAGCAGCTCTACACAAGATAGCCCTTATTGAAAAGAAACCAGAAATATTTTTGGGTGATGCAAGATTGCTCTTACACCCAGGATGCTCCTGCATCACTATGACTCTCAGGGATGTGGTCATTAAGGCTACTTTGGTGGAGGCAAACTTGGCTAGAGGTCATTGGTGTTTAGTCTAGTGGTCCTTTTTCAGGGCCTAAGGGTAATCAATCCTAAGGAGCATAGAACTCTAGGAATCCTTCTACCTTCTCAAAAGGTAATCATAATCAACAGAATAGGAAATTCTTCCATGATACTAGTGGTGGTTCCCAGTTAGGGAACTATCACAACTGGCAACATAGTATGCACAATCAGAATGATCAACCAACTTCGAGTTCACATCAAGATTTTAGTGGAGGTAGTTTCCAACAGGCCAGTACACCTTCAGCTGGGAGAGGTGTTAGTAGAGGAGGTTGTTTTTCTTGTGGGCAACATGGTCGCATTGCTGTCAATTATCCTCAATGATCAACACAATTTTCAGGACAGAGGCTAACAACTTCTGAGCCTACAGTTGGGGATGTTGGTAAATCCCACAAGGTGTTTGCAGTTGGGAATGATCTGTAGAGTTCATACCATGAAGTAGGAAAGGGTCCAATGGGACCCACATGTTGAGTCTTTTATGATTTAGTAGG
This sequence comes from Chamaecyparis obtusa, assembly GCA_027943335.1. Lineage (NCBI taxonomy): Eukaryota > Viridiplantae > Streptophyta > Pinopsida > Cupressales > Cupressaceae > Chamaecyparis > Chamaecyparis obtusa. The sequence goes on from BSBK01007955.1 coordinate 364,792, forward strand.
ACACATCAAGATTATAAGATTTGTATCTCTATTTTGTTTGTAGGCTTCCAGGAGTAAGCCTAATTTTAGGGGAGGTGGATGTAAAACCCCTCCCATAGTTTTCTTTTTCATTTTTATTGCCAAACTCTTTTAGGCCACTTTCATGTGTGCATTATTTATTTTAGAGATACTTGAGGATATGAATATATGACATTATATTGGATACTTGTGAATTAGATGGTTTTTGTTATTTTCATGTTGATTAAATAAAAATGATGATGTTATATATATGTTATGGTTATTTCATGATGATGATTTATATGTTAGGATATCATTGATGCTTATGGTTTTACTGACCCCATACTTTCATGTGTATGGTTGGCATGTATGTTTTATATTTCTGTTTGATTTGCCTGATGTGGTTGAGGGATGGAGTCATAGTTACTTTCTTGCGAGATCCACACGATCAGTCGAGCCTCGCCATTTCTTGTTATATACTTATACATGTATGTACATGCTCATTTTTTATGCAATTTTGTAGGTATCAGACATCGACTTCCTTATATTGCCAGGATGAGCGTGCCCTATTGCAATATCTCAATGGTAAGAGATGGGAGTTAACATAAAAATCCAAATCCCAACCCAAGCCATTGATTATCCTAAAATAATGGACAAGTATCAATTTTCTACCCATCTGAATCTGTCAAGGTGACGTGAATTCGTGAACTCTTCCTTGGAGTTTGTTGATATGAAGTTAGTTGATTTTCTTGTGTTGTGAGTCAAGTAAGTTTGTGGTGTGGATTATTTGATTTAAAATAATTAAATTAAGATTAAATATGAGATTAGAATAATTACATTTTATGAATATGAAAATATTAAATATAAGGATATTTAATTATTAAGAGTTAATTAAATACATTTGTTTAATTAAAATACTTAATTAAAAGTCTAAATTTGGAATAAAAGGATTTAATTAGTTATTAAATCCAAATATGAAATTAAAAGAAAAATTGATTTATTTAATATTTAATTTTCAAATTGCATAGTTATTAATGTGCTAAAATGTTAATTGATCAATTAAATATTAACATGCGGTTTAAGTTGCACATTCAATTAATAAAATTGAATAAAAAATTTAAAGTTAAAGATGAGTTAGGAGTTGTAATTGGAAAAAGTGCATATTTTATTATTAAATTATAATTAATAATGCAAAGGGAATTGATAAAAACTAGGTGGAGAGTTGAGTTCTGATTATTAGAGATTGCATGTTTTGGAAACCCTAAGGGGAATAAGCTTTCTTTATGAGAGGTTTTTGGGTATTATTTACATCACATCTATCAGGTTTTGGAGGAGCTCTCTTGGATGAATTTTGAAAGATTATTGAAAGCTTGAGATTTTGGAGGTTGTATTGGATTCTTCTTGTCTTTGAATTTAGGCGTTGGTTGAGGTAGGGTTTGGAATTTTTTATTTTGTGAAATCCTTCATTTGAAACGATTATTTGCTTCGTGTTTGGAATTGTTTATGTGAATGAATTAAAAATTGGGTTTCTATTTTTAGTCAAGTTTGTTTCTTTGATAAATTTTGGAGTAGTTTTGATGAAAAATTAGATCTGGTAATTTGTTGGGGTTGTTTGAAAACCTAGGAAGAGGATTTAGGAAAACATGTGAGTTTTTCCCATTTAGGGTATTTACCCAGAAATGATAGATAAATTGCCTCAATAAATTGAATGGAAATTTAGTTGATTTAGAGATGCATGCAAACAGATGTATATGTGAAAATCTTATAAAAAAAGAAGTGGGCTTTTCGTTTTGGTTCAGAATAATTCCTAATGGAAAAATAAATAAAAAATAAAATAATTTTTTTTAAAGAAGTGGGCTTGTTGTTTTGGTTAAGAATAATACTTGATGGAAAAATAAAATAATATATATATATATATATATATAATACATTTTTTTGTTTTAAAATAAAAATAATATAAAAAATATTTTATATAAAAAAATAATAATGAAAAGTTTAACAAAATAATAATAATAATAATGAAAGGGGGCGGGGGGGGGACCGCATCCTCAAACCCCCCGGCAGCCTTGGACTGCCAACAACAACCGTAGCTCCTGCCACGACAATGACATTTGCTGTCGTGCAACAGTGGGTTGCCTATGACAACCACTGCTGCCACGGTAGCAGTGCTGCCACACAAGTAGTAGGGGGTGGGCAAGTCCCCCTCCCTTTTTCACATATGAACTTTGTTTTTATTTTTTTTTAAATTATTTTGTTTTAATTAAATTAAAAATATTTTTATTATATATATTTTATATATATTATTAAATTTAATTTATATATATATATATTAATATTATAACTATTATTTATTTAATTAATATTTATTATTGATTTAATATGAATATTAATTAATTTATATTAACTATTATTAGATAAATTTTATTGTTGGTTTAAAAGTATTTGATTTATACTTCTATATGCAAATATTTTTTTATTAGTATATGTGGGCGTGAATTTTTGGTGAAATTATAGTTGTTATTAATTGATTTAAACCTTTTTGGTCAACTTTATTTGTTGGGTATTTTTAAGTAAGTTGTAGGAAATGAACACCAGAGGCGTTGGTTTTGGTTTTGTTTTCTCTTGATGCTTTTGTGCATGTGTTGTAATGTTAGTTTTTGATTTGATCATTTTATCCAACTAGTTTTCTAAGGCTCTTTATTTTGTGAACACTTTGAGAGAGTTGTTACAATGTTTTGGTTTGAGGATCAGTGCGCATCCCTGATATCCTTTTGTGGACTGGAATTTGTTGACTATACTTTTATAAGACCTATGGGGTTTTTTGTGACTTGTGAGCTTAGGGGAGGTTAAATAGGTGCATCTTAGAGGAGTGGCTTACAATAGGGGTCTGAGACCCAAAGTGGTCAATATCAGGGTAACCTATTGTAAGTTTGTTAATAAGTGATAACATAATAATTAAAATATGGAGATTTCATTAAAAAGATAATTAGTGATAATGCCTCGCCCATGCCTTGAGAATTTGTATAGGCTAAGGATGGGAATGGGATGATACCTAGAGAGTAGGTATGATTATGATTCCTCATTTTTATGAGATGGTATTCTAGTTCCACATGAGTTTTATTGAGGGTTCGAAGCCCAGAGTGGCAAGTCCAAGGTAACTCAATGCTCGAGGGTCTAAAAACATGTGTGACCATTCTAGGGTAACTCAAGTAGATGACCATGTGATGACACTACCATAGTTTGTAGCCTAAGTCTCCTCCTTAATTTCTGAATTTTCCTTTGGTGTTGTATCTTTGTTATTTCAGTATTACTTGGTGCTTTGTTTTTAGTTTATAATGATGGGTATTTGTTTGATATTCTGGTATTTGGTGTTTTGGTACATGTTGACATTTATTATCTTTTCTTTATCATTAGTTGGTGGTACCTTTTGAGATAGAAAGCCTTTAGGATTCATTTCTTAGTTGTTTCGATTGGGTTTGTTATCTGAGTGGGGTTTGTCGTTATCTCCTTAGCATGGTGGGAATGGACCTTTGGTTCCATGAGGTCAGGTGGTAGTGTTTATTTTACCATTTGAGTTTCTAACATTCCTGTAGTGGTGTTGGATGATGCTTGTTGCTATTACCTTCTTCTTGTTCTTCATTGGAGGCTTTCTCATATCTATCTTATGGTGTTTATATTTGTACCTTGTATCATATTTGTTTCCTTTCATATACTGTACTATAATTTGTATTTGGTTATTATGACATACCCTGGGACTTGTGCAAAGAATGTTGTTTCATTTTATTTATACCTTATGGTATTGCATGTACTTGTTATTCATTTTTATATGAGATATTTGTAATTATACTTGATCTAAAATATTTAAATTAGTAATACATAATTCTATGTCATGGGACCATTGAGAATTTTAATTGTTATTGAGTTGTACTTATGTACTTATTTATATCTTGTTATTTTGTTGCTTCCATGTTATCAGTATTGTTTGTAAACACTTAAGAAAAAAATTAATTCTGTAAACATAGAAAAATGTTTTAGATTAAATTCTTTTGGGTTCCTGGGCGGGGCATTACACACCACCTCATGTTCCTATAACACAAATGAATGTAGGATATATACCCCTATATAATCTGGCACCACCACTAAATAATGAGACCTCACTCATTGGTCCAAATGAAACATCATTCATACAACAACCTACTGACACATTTTCTCAACAACTCCAAACCCTCCGACAACAAGTTATCAACCTGCAGATAAGCACCACTAAGAGGTCTTACACAACAACATACCTTAGTCCTTATCCTTTTGATAGGATGATACATATGCCACCTTTTCCACAAAATTTAATCACTCCCAAATTTGATAGATATAAGGAATAGGGTGATCCCTATGATCACATACGAGATTTTTTTATGGCTTCCATGGAAGTCGCTCACAGTGACACATATTTTATGAGACTCTTTCCACACAATCTTAGCAGGACAACCATGAAATGGTTCTCTAGACTCCCTACTCGAATAAAATCATGGAGACAATTGGTCTAAAAATTCATATCCCATAATTCACACAACATTATTGTTACCAATTTTTGCATCCATCTCATTTGGTAGAGATGGGTAGATGTTAACTAGGTGGAGGGTACATTTGATTCATTTCAAATTTCAAATTTCAATTAAGTGCTTGAACTGAAAATAATGAATGCAAAATAGAAAAGAAAATTTTATTTCATTCATATGTAAAAGTAGTACATAAAGAATATTACAGGTGTTTTTTGCAATAGTTCTTTCATTTCATTATAAATGAAGAAAATAAATTATTCTCCACAAGCTATGGATGGCTCTCAAAACTGTAATACCCCAAAAATGGGCTATAGGTTCATTAACCTCCTATATCGACACAACGAACGAAATCGACATCAAAGTCCTAACCTAAGGTACATCAACACATTATCGAATCTTAATTGATCATCCTAAATTCTGCATCAAGGAATATTCTTTATTCCTATTTATCCTAATTATCTTTGATTTAATGATTATTTGGCGATAAATCCTATTTATCCTAAAGTTTGATTAATTGAATATTCTGAATATTTAATTAATTAGATTTAATACTGCCACTTAATTATTTAATTGGATTTAATTATATTTATTCCTAAATAGTATTATTTCATTTTGACAATAAATCAAATATCCTATGACTAATTGATTAAATTCTTATTTAATTAATTAATGTCAATTGTCAAATTTAATAATATAGTTTTTGAATAAAAGTTTGATTTAATAATTGATTAACCCATAAATCAATTGTTATATTTTTAAAATCAGTTAAGTGAGGATAAATCACTTTATTTATTTAATTAATTCATAATTAATTATGCACATCCAAAAAAATAGTTGAACTTTAAATCAAAAAATCAATTCAAGTTGTTTTAAAAAATAAACTCAACTCTCTTTTGAGTTGAAAGATGATCTCAACTTCTGATTTAAATCAAAAAGCTGATTTGCATGATTTTGTGAGTTAATCTATCTCTAAATTTTTGATAACTCAAAAATCAACCTGAGTTTATCAAGAGTGATTTATGGCTTTTTCCATGCACCTCCAAAGTCCTAGATTTCGATAAATTAAGGCCTCAGCTCTTCATTTTGGATCGAATCCATGAATTGCATCCTCACGCTGGCGAATTGGTGATCGAAGAATCAATCTTTGTGAATCAAAGCTGTTGTGAGATTTTCATTATTTTTGAGCATTCATATCATTTAGCATATCATTGATTAGATTAATTGCATGTCATATTAGTTTCTCATATAGGATAGATTTATATTAGTTTATCTCATCTTATTGCATAGAAAATCCAAAAATATAGATTAATTTGCATTCATCTCATATCTAGATTCTACATTCAAATCCTTCGTTTAGGTGTCCTCAAGGTCACTGATCTCAGTCCAATTTGAGAATATCATACTCACACCTACTAGAAGGCAGTAAATCATCTAGTTAGATTAGTTTCCATTTCACTGCACGATTTTGATTTATGCTAACCTCTAATATTTTACTGAAGTGTTGTGTCTACAACTAGGTACAAAATTCACACACACAAAAACAATACAGAAAAATAAAATATAATAAAATAAGTATAGATGCAGAGAAAGGGGTAAAGGTCTGTCATTCTATAATTGTGTTCTTGATCAACTGGCTCTAAAAAACTTGCCTCATGTCTTCAGTTGCACCTGCAAGAGATGGTGAAAAGGGTGTTAGTCTAAAAGAATAAGAAATGAAAGACCTAGCCCCTATTTCTACAAATTGATTAGTCATACAAGTTCAACAATCAGAACTAAAGTATTAGAGAAACCTATTTTAATTAATAGTTTGTTTCATAAGTGCAACTATAGAAGTAATAAAAATAAGTAGTCTACTTATATACTGATTTCATTATTCTTGAGCAAAGTACATAAATGAGAAGAAGAAGAAATGATGGAATGGATGCTAAATTTGGTCGTAATCAAATAGATGTCAATATAAGCATCTAAAAGAAATTGAATTATATGTATTAGAAAGATAAAAGATTAATAGAAAGGTATTCAAAACTTCGAGCCCGAGTAGTAGTTTTGTTACCAAAGAGCACTTGTATTTTATGGAAGTTAAAGAAACAAATCTAAAACTTTTGTCTTTATGTGCATGATCATAAAGAAACATAAGTACATAACATTAATGACCACCATACATAAAGGAACAATACTATCTAGTTAACATGATGACATATTCTATGATGCAAATAAGACAAGTAAGAGTTATAATCAACATCAACATCTAAATATTAAAGCACACTTTAGAGATTACTATAAGATTAGCTCTGAGCTATAAAAGTCAAAGAAATAGATCACTTTCATATAGTTATGAGATTATTTGGTACAAGTATCAGATACAGTCTGAATTTGTAACATCAAAACAACTATATGTTTTCATGAAAGAGAGAAACTATATACTTTTAGATCAAGCTCTATAATGCTAACAAGTCAAAGGAGAAGATGATATCATGAGGTAAAAACAATGTTTCTATACATATGATGATTAAAATGAAGAGAATAAATAATGTTATAAAAATGAACAACACTACTTCTTTAAGATATAATACATCATATGCAAAGATAGTTATGCTACATTGACAATTATGCTACAGGAAAATACACAACAACAACTATAAACCTCTCAATATTCAAAGCGTCATTAAGAATAACATGTTTGATCATAAAGGAAATAGTTCAACATTCTTACAAAGGAAAAGGTGGAATTCCATTTTCAACTATCTTGGAGATGAATGATTGTAAAAATGTCTTGTGAACATAATACATGAACTCAAGGTCATAGGTGACATGTATGTTTTATTTTCAAATACCAATGATCAACAAAGTAAAAAGACAAAATATGCAAACATAACATCATTTTTTGATGAAATGGTGGGGCTTCTTTCTTGTAGGGCCTACAACCAAGGTTCAAGTCTCCACAGGGTAGCTCTCTACTGTGGTTCTTAATTGAGATTTATTTGACTTTGTCTCTTGGTGAAATAGTGGGGCTTCTTGCCTATAGGGCTTACAACCAAGGGTCAAAGATTTTTAAAAAGGGCTTGTCCCTTTGGTGAAATGGTAGGGCTTCTTTCTTGTAGGGCCTAAAACCAAGGTTCAAGTTCCCATAGGGTCGCTCTCTACTGTGGTTCTTAATTGAGAGTTATTTGACTTTGACTCTTTGTGAAATAGTGGGGCTTCTTGCCTATAATGCTTACAACCAAGGGCCAAAGATTTTTTAAAAACAACCAAGGGTCAAAGAATTTTTTTCTTTTGGGGATGAAGCCATTTGTTGGAGCTTTGGCTAGGGTTTTTCCTTCTACTGGAGCTTTGTAGTCAGTTGGGAAGCTGCAGACTTCGCTGGATGTTGGAGCTTCTAGGGTTTCATCGGCCTTTGGAGTTGCGGGTAGGGTTATTCCCTCCGTTGGTGTTTCATAGTTGGATGGGAAGTTGTAGTATTCTACTGGAGCTTCTAGGGTTTCGCCGGATGTTGGAGATGCGGCTAGGGTTTTTCCTTCTGTTGGTGTTTCATAGGTGGATGGGAAGTTGCAGAGTTCTGTTGGAGCTCTATAGTCAGCTAGGAAGTTGCAGTCTGTGTTGGATGCTGGAGATTCTAGGGTTTCTTTGACTGCTGGAGCTTCTCTATCTACTGGTGTGTTGTCATATACTTCCCTCTCTTTTGGATCTTCTTTATCTACTGGTGCATTTCTAGTTGCTGGAGCTTATAGGGTTTTTCCAAATGTGGTTGTTTCACTATCTTTTAGTGCGTCACCAGTAGTTGGTACTTCATTGTGTGCTGGTGTGTTGCCTTTTGTGGGGTTGGCAGGGTCTTTTGCTAATGTTGTTTCCAAGACGGTTGGGGCTATGAAGGGACACAGGGTTTCCATTTCCAATGGGGCTCCCATTGCCCTGGTTCCAGTTTTGTGAGTCTTTATTTGTTAAGCTGTCCTTTGATGCTGATAGAGATTTGATGAACAATAGTGAAATTTTTAAATCCCACAGACTAATTTTCCAGTTTCAAGGTTTTTGGCCCAGCCTTCCCCAATTGCATGATTGGATCTCTTGAAGATAGGAACCAAAATTAATAGGTACTATTAACATCTTTCCAATGGTAAAAGGCTTTTTTATTGCTAAATTTGATAATGCTGTAGATAGAGCTACGATCCTATGTGATTATTTCTTTTGTTGGGAGGATAATTTTTTTTTTCTCTTGGTCAAGTCGTGGCACCCTAATTTCAATCCTTCCACTGAAATCTTTTTTTCTATCCCTATATGGGCCAGGCTCCCCAATCTTCCCCTTCATCTATGGCAAGATTCCATCCTTGAGGAAGTGGGTGGGGCTTTGGGGGATTTCTTGATGATTGATAATGATTTAGATAATATGTATCATTCTACTATTGCTCGTATCTTGGTAGACATTAATACCTCGAAGGGCCTTCTAGCTGAAACTAAAATTGAATCATCCTTGGGACCTTGGATCCAGTAGGTTGACTTTGAAGGCGTTTCCTTTAGATGTCATTAATGTTTTATGACTGGTCATATTTCATCCTAATGTGGCTTCATTTCCAAGAAGAAGAAATCTTCTCCTTCATGGTGGAAGGGTGCTTCTACCCAGCATTATACTATCTTGAAAAGTTCATCCCACCTTGAGATGGAGGCTACTTCTGATACTGGCAATCCTCTACCTACTGGTGAGAAGGTTGGCTTATGTTCTGATATTAATGTTCCTGAAGGATTTGTTGGGGCTACTGGCTCTGTCCCTATCTCTATTGCTAGAATTGATGGGTTTGCTGGGGTTGCTGGCTCTGCCCTTGTCCCAGTTGCTAGACCTGATGGGTCTACTGGGGCTGCTGGCTCTATCCCTGTCCCAGTTGTTGTACCTAAAATTTCCCTTTCTATGTTGGGTGATACCAAATTTTCTACTATTTTAGTGGGTGTTGGCTTTGCTGGAAAGGATGGTATTTTATTAGATGTTGGATCAGACATTACTACTCCATATCATGATCTCCCTTTGGCTAGATCTAATGGCTGCCCTACGGTATTTGTTTCTCTAGGTGACTCAACCCCACTTTTGGGGGTTGGTTCTCCATCTATGGATTCATTTTGTTGGTAGAATAAGGCTGATACTGTTGAAGAAGGCTGAATTATAGTTAAAGGCAAAAGTTCTAAGAAATCCTCCCCGACTTTTGACATGACCCTTCGATCTCATTTGAAGGGGACAAAAAGATAGTTAGTGTATCTTTTGCTATGGATTTCCAATGTTTTATGTTTTGCAGTGGTGTGGGTGTTTCTTTGGCTGAGTTCTTTTGGGTGGTTTCATGGGGTTGGTGGCCTTTTGTTTTGGCTGATCTATTGTGTTTGGTGTACTCCTAATGCTATATCTTAAGCTTGTTCTTTGTAAAGGGTTTCAGGTCCCTTCAAAACCTATTTTTTCCATTAATCAAAACATCATTTTTTGATGCAATAAAGTTCATGTTCATATAAAATACAATAACAAAAATATTTACCACAAGGGTACAATGCTAGATTACAGTCTCAGGTTAAATCACAGTAGACAATTTTGTTCAAGAAATGATGTTAAAATTCATAAAGGTAAATACAACTAGTAAGGATCATTCTAAGGTGAAAAGAAAGGACATATCTTGGAAGAGGTGCAACATTAACATTATACAATTCAAGTGGTTGATTCAAATACAATCAAAAGATGAACTCTACCAAGTAGAAAATAAGTATTATGGATTTACAAAAGAGATATCAATGATAAAAGGATTTAGCTTTTATTATATATGTGAGATAGTTTTTCTCTCATATTCAGAGGATGGTTGGAAAAATAGAGCATACACTTGAAGGTTTTAACATTAGGAGAACACATATGGAGAAGATACATCAGAGCTTGCAGATGCTTAGATCAATAATTCTCAGTAGGAGCAATGATCAATTTCTAAATCACATAGCAATGTTATGACTTTACATTTAGATTGTATTATGAAAACTTACATGGAAGTGCAAAAAAAAACACTTATACATTTATTAGAAGGAACAAAAATAAAGCCATTATCATTAAATAATTTAAATGTACACATAGCCTACTTTACAAAGATTCTAAATATGCACATGAATTTTAGAGAGATGAACTCTGAATTTTGACGAGGAAAACCCCAATTGCGTACAATGTAGAAAACTCATAAAAATGTGCAGGAGTATTGAGTGTCAAGTGAAGGATACAAATCGTAAATAAAATCCCTCAATGCCAAAAGACAAAAAAAATTAATAGGGTCATAAAATGCATAGGAAATAGGAAAAGGTTATGAATCACCATTAAGTGTCAAACAACAACCATAATTTGGGGTTTTGTTGCAAAATGTAAATATTTATCCTAAAGTATCTGAGGTTACAAGTAATAATTTATAAAGAGAAAAAATTCAAATTCTCAGTGAAGGGACATAACTACACAATATTCAGCTTGAGATTTGAAGATCATAATACATAAAAGAAAAGCCCACTTTGGGAGAAAAAGAAGATTTTTAACAAAATCCTCTTAAATAAAAGATAAATCAAAGAACATCTAGATCAGAGCCCAATACGTAATAGAGTGGCATATACAGAAAAGGAGTCCATTTCTAATTTTCATACAAAATGCTCAAGGCACAGTAAAAAACACACATGTACATGTCCAATCTGCAAAATATAGTCTTTGTAATGCACCAACATAAATCACCAAACCATAGGGGCGTCGCGACAAAAGAGAGTAAGTATCCATAAAAGCCCAAGCCCAAAGTGAAAAATGAAGACCAATTAGGGTTTGTACCCTAATAAGATCAAATGAAAATAACCACTTTTTGTGAGTTTATTGACTCAATGTGCCTCGGGTTAGATAAATGGCTTTAAGCCATTAAAGAAATAAACTTATATCTTTATTTTAAATAATGTTTATTAGATAATAAATTTAGAATCTAATGGATATTATTTGAAAAGGTGATACTCATTAGTTTATAAATTTATCATCTAGTATATATTGTTTTGTATAAAGATAGAATTTTATTTATTTTATTGCATGATTAAAGTATAAATTCATGTTGATTAAGTAGTAAAATATAATCTACTTAATCAACATTAATCTTAAAATGCAAAAAATATAAGGATATGTAAACTTGGAGTTTCCTTTTGGTTGAGGAGGGAGTCATTTTTGCATGTGTGTATTATTTAGAATTGGTGGGTTTTTCTTTTGTGGACTTAGAGTTAATTTTTCATTGGACGGAGGCTCATATTTTCCAACTTGGAATTCTTATGGGCAAGGAGGAGTTTTCATTTTTATCAACACTTAGGGGGCAATATGGCCTATTTTTCAGCAATTTGAGTTTCATTTGCAATTCCAGTTCATTTGTGCATGCATGGCAAGAGTTTTGGAGGTATTATCTTTCAAATTTTTTCAGTTTGGATGCCTTTTATGCATGATTTTTGGTGAAATCCAAGGATGGTTTCTATTTTTGGGATTTTTGAGAGTGCAGTTTAGTTTGAGTTCCTTTTTGCTTGACTTTCCTCCTAATTCTAAAGTTTTTGGTTTGTCTTGGGGTTCTCATTATTTTCTAGGGGCATGTGTTGTAGCTTTGGCAAAGCTCTGCCATGTTCAAGATTTGTATTGGGACCTATTTTATAGGTTTTGTAGTAGCAACACTCCTTGATTTTCAATAATATAGCAATGTATCTCCTTCTTGATACTTCTAATATTTTTTCATGGTTGGGTGATTTGATGAATTCATGTGATTTTGTCCTTAATGATGCAATCATGATTTGATGTGAGAGGATACATGTTAGATGTAGGTCTTGTATTGTGCTAGTTGATGATTTGTAGCTGAGAAAACCAATAGGTTTTCCTCCATACAGGTATTAGATTCAATTCTTTATAAGAAATACTTATGTATCTCATGTTTAGTTGAGATGTGATAATTTTAGAGTCATTTATTGAAGGTTTTGTGAGTAGGAAAGGTTGCAGAATACAATTCATATTTGGTGCATCATCTTAGAGTTAGGTTCATTTTCAAAGCATTGTTTCTATCCCTTTCCCCATTCAAAGTTAGATTAGGTGATACCGAAAGGAACCAGCCTTTTACTCCTAAATATTCTCTCAGCATAGGGTAACCATAGCTTGAGAGCATCTCAATGTTCTAACAGGATAGTTGAATTTTGCATTCCACTATAGGTGCAATCCTAATTGAAAAATATTGTCGTGGAAGTAAAACGGATGGATCTTTTCACCTCCAAGAAAATAATGGGGATAGCTTTGCCTCATTCCTACAACATTGGATAAATTTGGTCTCTAAGGTATTCATCCATGTACCCATAAAGGAAAAGCTCCACATATTCATTGAAAACTATCAACTAGACCAAATGTGTGAACTTAAATCCTAGTGCATTGAGACCTTTAGAGAACTAATCAAGCAAGGGACACAAGAAGAAGTATTCCTCATCCTAAACGGAATCATTAGGAAAGAGACTAGTAACCCAATACCTTATGAAAAAACTAAATACTGGTCCAAAAATAAGAATGTAACAAACAAAGGCATTGTGGATCCAAAGATGGAAAAACTAGTACTATGTGTGCAAGCACCAACTCCATTCCAATAGACCCAACCAACAAAAAATACTCACAGCCAATGCACTTAACCAACAACAATGTTATGCAACAAGGATTCCTACTCCATGAAGAGACTTTACACCTCTTGTAGAACCTCTTGAGATGATCCTAAAAAAAATTGATATGGTCAAATTCACTCACTTTACCTAAATAAGACATTAGGAAGGTCATGGTAGACCATCATGGTGGGACTATATGGTTACTATATCTATCATAGAACTAAGGGACACAAAACAAGTAATTGTATACAACTAAAGCACATTGTCCAATATTTCATTAACTGCGGTAAAATCAAAGTTATCACAAATTCTGTCACCGCCAACCAAGACCATAAGATATTCCAAAATTCATTGATGGATAATGAAAAAACAAGGCCTCCACAATCAGAAAAGATAATAAGGCTAACCTTGCATATAGGAAAGCATACCTCAATTTGATAATTAATATGGTCACTATCATAAGTCTAGACAATGATTGTGCTATTACTAATAAGGAATGTCCCAGTAATTCACCTAATGAGGAGTTGGATATATGTTAAGACACCATTCCCAAATATGAAAAAAATAATATACCTATGTCTAGCAATGTCCCACAAGAAATCTCCATATCTCCCACCATTTCTTCCTCCACACTATCTCTACCTAGAAATACATCTAATAATGAAGCATTTCTAGTCTACCCACAAGGGCTATCCACAATACAAATCCCATCTAGTCCATCCTTTAGTACAAGCTCCTTCTACAGTTCAACACTCTTAGATCCAATTACACCATATAATCCAATCTCAATAAAAGATAATCTGTTGATTCCCAGCTAAAGTCCATTCCCACCATGTCCAAGTTATGAGTCCTTTTAATAATCCACCATACACATCCAAAACCATACCCCATGTCAAGAGGGTTATCTAAAATCTAAAGAAACAAGACCTGAAATTGGTCAAGAGAAAGATACCAATAATGTCCAATCAATTGACCAAGATCCAATATTCCTAGAATCTAATTATTATCCCCTTATTCATTTGTTTCTTGTCCAACATGATCTCCTTTAATCCCAAGAGAAAAGTATTCCTCCCAGTCCCATTCATAATCCACCTCCTAAGTAAGACCATGATATCCCTTATACTCTGTCCAATGATCCTATTCCATGTCAAGATCAAAGTAATCCCCCATGTCTTCCACAACATCCTCTCAACCCTCCATCTCTATGTCATAATCTTCCTAGTCCACCACAAGATCCCATCGTCCCTCCATCTCCATGTCCTAATTCTCCTTGTCCACCACAAGATCCCATCATCCCTCCATATACATTTTATAATCTCTCACATCTACCTCAATATTCTATCAACTCTACCCATGTTAATAATGATCCTATTACATATAAAATTGGTTCATCCACTTTCATTGAGTCTAGTCTACTTTGTAGTCCTACTATTCTATATGTCCCTCCTCCACCTTAAAATGTACTCGCATCTTGTTTAAAAAATAATTACTATCCCATTGCTAAGAAGATTTGTCAAAAAATGCATGATCAAGGAAAGGGGTTATGTGACGCAGCCAAGGGATGGGGGATCCAATTAAGGACAGTCCAAACCTTGCAGCTTCAGAACAACATAGTGGAATAACACAACACAACACAACAAGATATGCCTCAAAACACATTTTCATTAACATGCCCGACTGTAAGGCCTTTCGGGTTAGGGCCAATTACAATTAGAGGTAATTTTGCAAGATCATCAAGATCCAACACAACTCTAGCTAGTTTACTTCTGAAAACTATTAGCAACTGATGGAAACTTTAAGGCAGATCTAAAATTGAGCTGGCAAGCCTCCAAGAAATCTCCTTGTCTCCAAAAATGCAAACCACTATCTTTGTTATTACAAACTATCAGATAACAATATGATCTACAAGATCTCGTAGGATCTTTTCCACAACTTCACTTATTTGCTACCCCTAGATTTGCTTTCATGATCTCTCTAAGTTATACCTAAACAACTACCCCAAACATCTCTTAAATACTAATCATCAGCCACAAGTTGGCTAGATGAAACCATTAACTCCTCCTAACAAATATTAAATGCAATACAAGTCGGCTCTCAAATAGCCTTACAATTAGTAAATTCAACATGTCGGCCTCCAGATCCACATAGGAGAATCTAACAAAAGATACCAACAATAAATGCACCAAGTCGGCCAACCAAATCACCAAGAACTCTAGTCGGTAAGCCAGAACTACCGAGCACCAGAGAAACAATCGAGTGCCATTGAAATAACCAACCAAGCCAAGCAACACCGAGAAAAATAGGCATTACCGAGCACTAGTTCCACCGAGCACAAGAAGTCTCACTAAGTTCCTTCAGTGACCGAGCTTCCTTAAATAACCGAGACCATTGGTTAAGGCTAAAATTGAGTAACACCAGCCAAGTAACACAACACCATGCAGATTCACCGAGGACCTTAGAATGCCCCTGCATTAGACACCCCAGGTTCGAAAAGATATTTATATATGAGAAGAACATCTTCTAGGATTCAGCACATAAACCCCGAAATGGTTCTTCACATACAAGTCCTCCACCTTTTCACTTTGAATACTCTTCCACTTCATCTTCCTCTATCTCTTCAAGTCTTTCCTTGATAACACATAGGTTTATTCCCCAAAATGATCATTCATTCTCTCAGGATCTACCACTCAACTCGGCTACCAATACTTAGACTCCTACCAAGTGTTGTATCCAGCAAAGGCATCAGGGAAAACTTCATGTCATCCTTCTCAACAGTAAACACATTCTTCACACAATCATACATAGCTCTGCAATCATATTGCCAAGGTCTACCGAGTAATATATGGCAACTATTCATCTCCACAATATCACATAACACAAGATCCTTATACTAACCAATCTGAACATCAATAAAGCATTGTTCTCTTACTTCTAGAGCATGATCATCTTGCAACCAACCAATCCTATAAGGGTGTGGATGTCTCATTCTACTCAAACCAAGTTTCTGAACCATGTCCTCAACAACAAGGTTATCAGTGCTACCACTGTCAACAATAACATCACAAAGTTTACCTCTAGACTTGCACCGAGTCTTGAACAAGTTACTCCTCTGACAAGGTTCCTCTTTTGTACTGAGCAATGTTCTCTGAATCAGCAAGTTCTCAGTTTCAGGTTCATTCTCAACATTTTCATTCACCACAGCAGCTCATCGGTCACCAAGCTTCATCTGTGTGCACTCAAAAGAATGGTGTCCTTCCTCTCCATAGTTATAGAAAGTTCCCTTAAAGATAACTCTACTTGTATTCTTCTCCAGTTCTATAGGTTTCTGTTCATCTTCTGCGATCATCGGTTTATCCTTCACCGAGTGATCAATCTTTTCCTTCCCTCGGGGATTACTATGCTATTTCCTCTTCAACTTATCTTCTACCTTTAGAGCATACTGATAAGCATCTTCAACAGAATCAATCTTCAACATACCAAGTTCATCCTGAATATTGAATCTCAAACCAGTCACATGCCGAGCTACCTTTTCCTTACCAAGTTCTCTATGTCCAGACCAATAGTAAGTTTGTAGAACTCCTCGGTATAATCTTCAACAGTTAGATCCTTCTATTTCAGATTCTGCAACTTCTTAAACAATTCAAGCTCATAGTCAGTAGGTATGAAATTAGCTTTCAACTTAGTCACCATCAACCTCCACCGATTGATCTTCATTTCACCTTCATCTTCTCTATCTCTTTGTAATTCTTTCCACCAAAGAGCAACATGTCCTTTCAACTTCGTTTGTGCTAACCTCACCCAAAGAGGATCTTTAATTTCTTCCAGCTCAAATAAATCTTCAAGTTCACCAATCCAGTCAATCAAATTCTTGGGTTTCAAGGTACCAGAGAAAGTAAAAACTTCCATTCGGTAACTATTACTTAACCAAGTTCCAAATCTATGGAACTGAGTAGTTCTATCTTCACCAGATCTATCCCTTTGGTCATCACCACTAGATCTAGTGGCTTCAAATTCTTCAGAAGCTTCCTCATAACCATCTTCAGTATCAACATTCTGAGGTACACCAATAACAGCTCTCATGATCTCAACGACCATGTCATTCTTCATCAACTCCGTCTCAAATCTAAAATCTAATTTCACCTTCTCTGTAATCCTAGATTCCATAGTATCACAAAGATCTGTAATCACTGTAGTGTCCAATCTTCTTGGAGGCATCCTTAAAGATAAGAGAAACCCTCTGCAACAAACCCTACATCGACCACCTTGTGACAAACTCCAAGTTGTATGTAAGTCAAATTGCCACCTGCCACCTCGCACAAACAACTAGGGCAAGATTCCATAAGTTCAGTGCTTCGAATCTGCAACTCAAATCCTATGATTTCTTCACCAACAAGATTAACTTTGCAAGATCAGCCTTTCTAGGTCAACCTTCACTCCACAAGATCAACTCAGCTCTGATACCACTTGACACAACCAAGGGATGGGGGATCCAATTAAGGACAATCCAAACCTTGCAGCTTTAAAAAAACATAGCGGAATAACACAACACAACACAATAAGATATGCCTCAAAACATATTTTCATTAACATGCCCGACTATAAGGCTTTTCAGGTTAGGGCCAATTACAATTAGAAGTAATTCTACAAGATCATCAAGATCCAATACAACTCCAGCTAGTTCAGTTTTGAAAACTATCAGCAACTGATGGAAACCCTAAGGAAGATCTAAACTTGAGCTCACAAACCTCCAAGCAATCTCCTTGTCTCCAAGCATGCAAACCCCTAGCTTTGCTATTACAAACTATCAGATAATAATTTGATCTGCAAGATCTCACAAGATCTTTTACACAACTTCACTTATTTGCTACCCCCAAATCTACTTTCATGATCTCTCTAAGTCATACCTAAACAACTACCCCAAACATCCCTTAAATACTAATCATCAGCCACAAGTCGGCTGGATGAAACCATTAACTCCTAACAAATATTAAATGCAATACAAGTCAGTTCTCAAATAGCCTTACAATTAATAAATTCAACATGTCGGCCTCTAGTTCCACATAGGAGAATCCAACAAAAGATACCAACAATAAATGCACCAAGTTGGCCAACCAAATCACCAAGAACTCTAGTTGATAAGCCAGAACTACCGAGCACCAGAGAAACAACCGAGTGCTAGTGAAATAACTGACCAAGCCAAGCAACACCAAGAAACAAAGGTATTACCGAGCACCAGTTCCACCAAGCACAAGAAGTGTCATTGAGTTCCTTCAGCGACTGAGCGTCCTTCAATAACTGAGACCATTAGTTAAGGCTGTAATCAAGTAACACCAGCCAAGTAACACACCACCATGCAGATTCACCGAGGACCCTAGAATTCCCCTGCATCATTATGTCTTAATGAAAAAGGTACATTAGAACCCCTTTATATCATAGAAAATCCATACTATTAGGGCCTTGGATACATAGCTCACCATCAAGATGTTGGTATCCCCTATACATGCAATATTCTCCCATATTATTCCAAGCATACAGATTCCCCATCACATCCTTCATCTTTTTTGGATCCTCATATACCAAAGTAAAAATATTTGTCCCTTCCATCCATATTAGGTCCAAATATTCCTCCATCCACTAGTTCACAATCTAGTTACCCTTTCCCACAAGAAAAGAAACAAAGGAAAACATCTTTAAGAACCATCTACCCATCTAAAAGGCCTCCATAAAATTCCTATCTACCTATGAATACCAATCCCCTTCAAAGCAATTTAGATGCCAAGCATAAAATCCATAAGTCGAGTAATCCACATGCAATCAAGGATCAACATGTCTTGTCTAATCGACATGTGAAAAGAAAGAAAAATATGATCCAAAACAAAAAAGAAAAGTCCAAAATGCCACAAAGGCTAGTCAAGTAAAAATAAAAGTCAAAATCTATATGGGTTCCTAAATCCATTATCCAAGCAATGCATTCCAAGGACCCACAAAAGAATAAAAAATAAAAAACCACGTGGATTCCCAAGTATCTCCCTGAAGCACAATATCCCAAAGAAAAATCAAAATTAACATTGAATCTTGCTATTCCAAAGGCTCCCATAAATCTTCCACATGAATATCTTCCATATTCCAAATCTATTTTGGCTCCCTATATCCAAAAATCCACTACCTTAGATACTCCATCACCTCCTCCATCCATTTTGGGTCCTTGTGTCCCAAAATCCATTTCCACTACTCTATTTAAATCCCAAAATCCAAAATCCATTTTCTTTCCATCACTCCACCACCCCTCAAGGATTGTGCCAACAATGATCTTTCCAAAATCTCCATCCACCCATACATAAGTCTTCCAACACTCCATTCATTATTTAACACCTACTTTCTATCCTTCCACCCCCCTTATTTAATCCTATGTTTAAACCCTTACCCTAATCCATTTCATCCCCTTTTTTCCATCACCCTATCAAAATCTTTGAGTCCTTCAAGAGTACTACCCAAAGAACAAGACGCTTTAGTCCTTTCTTCATATCATTTCCTACACCCATTGTCTTCTAACAAAAAAATCAAAAAGTTAAAAAAAAAAGAGAGCAAAAAAAAATTGTCATCTTGGTGAAAACCTGGCAAACAGGCATCGTGTGTGACAACAAAAAAATAGAGATCAAGAGAAGTAATTCATCCTATGATGAAAACCACTCATTGTGGCTCCTTGGGAAAGTACCACGATGAAAACCTAGAAAATACACATCATGTGAAATCCATTACCCTCTACACTTGGGGGAAAGCTTCATTCATGAATTCATACCTATCACATCCTTCATAATCCTACATCCATCCATATCCCTTTTTTCCATCTTTGATCTTGACAAGGCTTCATGCATCCTATTTGCTTCAATTTATCCATACCCTATAATAAAAATCCTTTGTCTCATCCATCCCTCACTTCTGTCATCGATTGTCATGTTTCATATCGCTTATTCCCAAGCCCTTTTCTTGGTCTTGATCAAAATAAGGACATAAAAATGAAGAACATAAAAATGAAGAACATAAAAATGAAGAACATATTTTTAGAAATATCTTGACATGCCCATTCCCCTTAGATAACATGTCATTTAATGTGTCACACCATTGCCTACATATCCACATATCTAGTCACTTAGCTTAGGTAAACATGTTATCCCATTGTGAATTAGTCCTTTTATCCAAATCAGCTTTGATTCCATTTTTTACCTATCCATTGGCCTCTCATTAGCTCATTCATCCATTCATAACATTTCATGGTTTGCTAGACACTGGGGAAAATAAATACAATCATATTTGAGAATAAATCTTGACATATGCCTTTCACCTCATTTAGTGATTTAAAATGTCCTCAAAAGTATGAAAAAAATTGCAATTTTTTTGAAAAAATCCCTAAAAATAAAAAAAAGTCCTTCAAAACTCCAAAACACTTGCAAAAGACCTTGAAAATTTTAAAAACATTGGAAAAATATAACATGTTCATCTAAGGCAACCATGTTTGAGGTGTCTGTGATAAGGACCTTCATTTATGTGATATGTCACACATACCTTGACTCCAAACATACGAACCCTATGGTGGACCAAAAACATTTGCAAAAAGTCTTAAAAGAATTGTCAAAGACAACCAAAAAAATTGAAAAAAACAAAAAATCCTCCAAAAAACCTCCTTTGCACATAAAGCCAATTCTCTAGCATTTTCAGCGGGCATTGAACAACGTCATACAACAAGTATGAGCTTTAGCGGAACCAAGTCAAAATGATAAAAACTAGTCAACAGGTCATCAGCTACATTACCCAAACTATCTCATTAAGCCAACCAACAATGTCCCATAGCAAAGAATTTTGGAAAACATCATTTTGTCTTAGACAAGGGATGGAACACTCAAAATAAGAAGGATCAGGCTTAGACGGGGTACCTTTTTTCTTGGAATCAGATTGAATCAGTAATATGTCAAAATTCAATGTCCAAACTACTAC
Source organism: Chamaecyparis obtusa (assembly GCA_027943335.1). NCBI lineage: Eukaryota > Viridiplantae > Streptophyta > Pinopsida > Cupressales > Cupressaceae > Chamaecyparis > Chamaecyparis obtusa. Next base: position 385,974 of record BSBK01007955.1, read on the forward strand.
AACAACACAAATACATAATGAGTACGGTTCTAACTTGTTGAGTCAAGTTAGTCTTATTATGTTTTGATTTTTGCAAGTCATGTTCCTATGCATCTCCAGATGTCCACAAGTGATATAGAGATATCATGATGGTTCATGACTTATTTTCTTTGTCTTCTTTTTGTGGAATGTTTTTCGTGAAGTATAAAAAGAGCAATCTGGGTGTCTATGATAAGAGCCTTCACATCCATATACAAATACACAATTGCAAAATTGTAATGGATACTTTGGTTGTGATACGTCGTACATACCTCAACTCTAAATGCTCAACCTAGATGGATCAACCCACATTCCTTGTCTTCTCAAGGTGTTTTTTTAATGCAAGAGGATAATCATACCTAGATCATTTATATCTTTGTAGGATGGTATCCATTTCTTTCTATAATAAAGTAGCTTAATGATGATAAATGAATAGCTCAATTTAGTTGGAAATAAAAAGCATGGCTATTATAATGTGAAAAGCTCTCTATTTACTATTATCTAAGGGTTTCAACAAAGCATTCATTCTCATTCTTTCATCTCCTAACTATCATCTTCTAAACGTTTCATTACTAACATTCTATCAATTAGTTTGAACATTCTATTATTCAATCACTCAATCTATTTGTCAAAATGGTCAAATCAATTTCCAAATCAGTCAAATCAATTGGTCAATCATTCAATCATTATTTGTTTGATACATGGTATGTTTTCTCAGAAACTAGACATTGTCGCTAGTCTTATACAAAATGGTTCTTTCGTGCAAGAAGCTATGATTCTTATCAATAATCTTTATGAACAATGTCAATTGAATAGTCATCATAACCTACTAACATTCTTCACTTCTTACTAATTATTCTTTTCTTGTATCATTTCATCTAAATCTTCTTTCAAGAGATCATTCATGTCTTTCTTGCACAAACAATCTCTCAAGGGAGCATCATTTACTTTGTTGTTACATTGTTCCCGTTGGGGCATATTGAGGCCTAATTTTTATTATTCTTTGAAACAACACCTAAATAGCATTTAGCAAAGAGGGAAAACACACATCCACTTAAAAATGGCCTATTGATTGAACAAAATGACATTACTGATATTCCTCTTAATTTATTAAATAATATTTATTATTTAATTAAATTATGTCTTTCTACTTTAATCTGAATTCAAAATCACCATCTCTCCTTAATTTCATAATTAACTGAATTTAATTATTAATCATCCAATCAATATTTCATCAATTAGTCATTTTATAAAATAATTAAATAATTAGTATTATTTAATTATTCCCTATCTCATTATAATTAATTAAATAAACATATTTAATTGATATTCTTTCTTATATTTGCATTTATGTAATAAGTTAAATCAAATCCCTCTCATAATTAAATAAATCATATTTATTTAATTAAACTAATTGCTCATCTCATAAATAAATATTATTTATTTATTTATAATTCTCACATATGCAAGTAAATAAATTATTTTATTTATTTAATCATGATTTATTCTTCCAAAGCTAACTCATACTGACTTTCAGTTCACTCATTAATTATAATTTCTAACTATTCAATCCACATTGTTAATTCCTCCCTCAACAATCAGTTAAGTCTTCAATCAATTCAATCTTCTAATCCATCCAATCAGTTAACTCATCCATGCAATTTTTTTTACTCATTAGTCTATTATGTTATCTATTTAATCAAGTCAAGTCATCTCTCCAATCTATTTGCTGACAGATCAATCAATTCCGTTAAACAAAGAAATCATTCGAGTTAAACTCCCACTCACACTGAGTTCAACTCCTCAATCATAGTCAATCAACCCATCGATCATGCATTCTTGATTGAAACCCCTAAAATATTATAAATAGAGAGCCTTTTCTTATATTTTGAAAACCACAATCGCTTTAAATTCTTATGCTAACACAATCTTGAGCTCAATTCTCATAGGCCACATTGCATAAAAAGAACACCAAGGAAGGATTTCATGTTCTTAGAATGATTTCATATTGATTATTGTTTATTGTTTATGCTTATTGTTTGTCTTCCATCCTTTCTTGAGTATTGGAATACTAATTGCTCTAACAATGTATTTGTAGTTTATATTTTCTATGTTATTGCAAGTTTTTACAGATCTTATTATACCTGATAATACAGTCCCAAGGATTTCCATCCTCATGAAATTGAAGGTAGGAATCTCTCAAAGCTTTTCAAAATAAATTAATAAGCCAAAAAAATCTTGAATGAACTTCTCATTGTTCTTTATAGCCTAGTACAAGGACTCTTGGCTTTCCCTCTACTTTGCCTCTTGATTTTCCTTTTTCTTTGTCTTTATATTTCTCCCCTCCTTTAATTTAAACTAAGCTCAGGAAAACAATAATAAAGTGACTTTATTAAAGTTTTACATAATTCACCATTAAAGTCACTTTAACACTTTATTAAATAATTAGATCAAGTTGTCATTAAATTTATTATTTTTCAACAACAGAAAATTTAATTTTTCCATTAATTTCTAATCTTCAAATAAAGGGGACATTAAATATTTTTTTACATTCAATCACTTTTCTAAGTAAAGAGGTAGGAGAGTATACTAGTTCACCTATATTTTAGGAGATAACACTCATATAAATATGTATTTAACAAATGTAGGAAGAGTGAAATGAAAATAGAGTATTATTTGTGTAAAATTGATACATGCATCTATACTTCTGTCCAAAATCTCTAACATGGTATCAAAGTGACATATGATTCTCTAGTGAATGCTATGAATATTCTTCCTATGGACATAGAGGGAGGTGAGGTAGGAATTATTATGTATGTTGAGTATGAGAAGTTAGTAGGGGTTGTATATTTCTCAGGTGTATCACTCATTCCATTTCAGATTGAAATTGAGATAAAGTTAGGGTAGTGGAATAACTTCCTACATTAACATTAAAAGGAGGGTTATGCAAAACTTTTCAGATATTTACAATAATTATAGAAACTTAATAGAAATAAACATAAATAGCATGTGTATCACGACACAATGATTTACATGGAGTAAACCCTCTTGAGAGAAAAACCCCACACTCTTAAAGCTAGCCAAAACATTATTTATAAATGAACAATAGAATACAATATACTTTGCAGAGCAAGGTCTCATAGAAGTATCACAAACTAGAGATCTAGAGGTAACTGAACATTTATAAAGATTGTACACACAAAATCCATCTCACATGACTAGTATATAAGAGATATAATAAATAAAATCATCGAATGGATCTCAAATACAAGATATTTTGTGATGTACCAAAACACACACCCACACATGTAACTCCATTTTTTAACTCATTTATGGGTTTGACATGTTTTCCCCAATTGATAAACTGTTTAAAGCCTTTAAAATATCATGAAGTTATCTTTTAGGCTATAAACAAATACACCATTTGTGACCATTTTTTGGCCCATTTGGAGCCTCTAAGGCCTTCAAAATTGGATTTGAAACTTTTAAACAAAATTGTCAAAAATAAAAAATAAAAAATCTTCAAATCTATACATGATCTTGCAATAGAAATTTACTAGAATTCTTATCTAGCCAATCTATACATCTAGGGAAAATATTGAATAAATATCTGGTCAAATATAAACTTACTAAAATAATAACCTTAAATAAATGCAAGGTTGAGATACCATTTTCCTAACATTCCCTCTCTTGTCAAACACCTTGCAAGAACAACAGGATTATCTATACTATAATTTAATTATTAGGGGTCACGAGTCTCATAGACTTTGAACAATATTTTAACTTCTATGTGCTCACACCTTAGTTAAAGAATCTAAAACATTTATCAAAATCCCTACCTTAACCGGCTTCACTCTACCTTGCTCAACCTTATCTCTGACAAAATGATATTAAACATCAATGTGCTTGGTCCTAGCATGAAATAAAAATTCTTATCTAGATATATTATACTCTAATAGTTACAATTAAATATCACATCACCTTGTTTTATTCCAATATATAAAAAAATTATCTTAATCCAAATGACTTCATTATAAGCATGTGTAGTTTATGTATCCTTAGTTTTAGTATTGGACAAAGAAACCATAGTCTCTTGTTCACTCATCCATTTTATTGCACCACCAAATAAAGTAAACCCACAAACACTAATTAATCTTCTACTATTAATAGCACCTACCTAGTCTGATATCACATAACCATGAATATAAAAGAAAATTTGATCTACTATCAAATTACCATGATAACATATAATACTCTTATGTACCTCTCAAATATTTGAAGACTCTTCCAACTGCATCCCAATGAACTATACTAGTATTAGATATATATTTGGAAAAAAATATTGGTTCTTTTGCAATGTTTAGTCTAATAAAAACAATTGCATATGTCAAACTTCCAATTGCACTATGATAAGGCACTCTACTCATGTATTCTATCCTCGTTGGAGATGTACAAAAATTTGAAGTAGATAATTTTGTTCCAATTATAAAAGGAACACATAATGGTCTACAATATTTCATGTTGTAGCATTGTTCAAATCTTCATACAATTTTATACTCATCCAGTACTCCCTTTATTGTTTTTAGCCTCTCATGCCCAATCATGCTTAATTTTGTTTACATAGGTTCAAATTTTGGCTTCCCCTTTATATTCTAGATATAAGGTATTTGACTACATCTTTGTCAAGAGGTCAAATTTTCTTGGGGAAACCTTATCCCAATAAGTAGGGACCAAATTCAAACTATTTAATTGATAGCTTACAAGAGTGAAATAAATTTCGTGTGAGCTTGTCTCAAAATTATGAAATTGAATTTCTAGGGAGGGTTATAAAATAAATCTTAACCCCACCATTTCATAATCATTCATGCTAACACACATCCTAAGAGAAAGTGATCAAGCATCATTCAAGGTATTGAAGACAATAAGTAAAGTTGAGTTCCAAAGCATTCATGATGACATCTATGACCAGTTCTTCATAAAGTCAATCTTACAAGAAAACTGTAAGGAAACTCAGGTGCGGAAACAGCTTCCTACGCTAATCTCTATAGGAGAGTATTGTGCAAATTCTTATAAATCCTTACAATTTCAGATTCGTTAACTACTTTAACAAAGATATTGCAACCACATACCATACATACAGAAAAATAGAGAATGACACAATGATATACCCTGGGGAAAACCTTTCGATAAAAAACCCCAACACTCCAAAACCTGCACAATGTATTATCTTCAACACAAAGATTACAATACACTTGCAATGCAAGTTCTTTTAGGAAATGAGAGACAAAGCCAACAAGACTTAAATTTCTGTTATATCTCTCCCATAGGAGTAGCATCATATATATAGACTCCTCTGGACCCAAAAATGGGCACAACCATCAAGACCCATGCACAAAGCCACATGTACACAGTTGTTACATGCAATCCCAAGAATAGGCATCCATCCCTAGAATAGACTATGACAGCTTGTCATAGAATCCGCCAAAAATAACAGTCACAAGAGAAGTGTAAGAGAATCTGTCATACCAACCTATTTTTGGCATATTCTCTTACACACACCAACCACTTCTTCTTGGGTGCCCAAATAGGCCCAAGTCATAAGATGCTCTTATACCTATCATAGCACATTCCTTAAATAGTTCTTACGCGTCATAGGAATCCATCATGATCATTTCAGTCATGATCTCCTTATGCACAAGATGCCGACACATCAAGTGGAGTGACACATCAACATGCCAACTAGACATGTACACTCACACTTAATTACATTATTTGCAAAAAATAAATTTACAAAACAAATAATAAGAATAGGAATTATCCAAGGTTGAGACACCTTATTCCTAACATTCTCCCACTTGTCGAACACCTTGTAAGAGCAACAGGAACATAATAGGAACTTTAACCACTATAGGCCAAAAGGCCCATAGACTCTGAACACCATCTAAACTTCTCAGTGCCCACTAGTTTCGTTAATGCATCTGCAACATTCTTCACAGTATCTACCTTCTCCAAATTTACCTTTCCATCTTCCACCATATCTCTCACAAAGTGAAACTGCACATCAATGTGCTTCGTTCTGGCATGGAAAGTTGGATTCTTTGCAAGGCAAATAGCACTCTGACTGTCACACCAAATAGTAATATATTCTGCATCAACACCAACATCAGAACACAATCTAAGCCAAATGGCTTCTTTACAAGCATGAGTAGCAGCCATGTACTCAGCTTCTATAGTGGACAAAGCAACCACAGGTTGTCGCTTACTCATCCAACTGATGGCACCACCAAACATAGTGAACACATAAGCACTGGTGGATCTCCTGCTGTCAATATCACCTGCCCAATCTGAATCCAAAAACCCACGAATACAAACTAAATGCGGAGATCCAGAAGAGTTACCATGATAACATATGGAGTAATCTGATGTACCCCTCAAATATCTGAATACTTGCTTAACTGCATCCCAATGTACCCATCTAGGACTAGCCATAAACCGACTCAGGACTCCCACTGCTTGGGCAATGTCTGGTCTAGTACAGACCATAGCATACATAAGACTACCAACTACACTAGCATAAGGTACTCTACTCATGTCCTCCACCTCACTAGGAGATTTTGGACAATCATCTACAGATAACTTTGTTCCCACAAAAATAGGAACACATAGTGGTCTACAATCTGCCATGCTGAACTTGTCCAACACAGACTTCACATACTCTGACTCAACCAAAGTTTTCTGTTATACCTGTCTCTACTGATTTTCATACCCAAGATGTACCTAGCTGCCCCAAGATCTTTCATCTCAAACTGTGCTGACAACTGAGATTTAAAATCAGAAATCATACCCTTACCCTTCCCAAACAGCAACATATCATCAACATATAATGCAACAATAAGAAGACGATCATTTTCAACTCTGAAATAAACACAATGATCTAATTTTGCTCTTACAAATCCAATTGACAACACAAAGGCATCAAACTTAAGGTACCACATCCTAGGAGATTGCTTCAAACCATATAGAGATTTCTTTAATCTGCAAACTAAGGATTCTTTACCTATAACAATGTAGTGCTCAGGCTGTGACATATAAATCTCTTCCTCCAAATCACCATGAAGGAAAGCTGTCTTCACATCCATCTGTTCTATCTCTAAATCATATGATGCAGCAAGAGATAAAAAAAATCTAATGGATGTCAACTTTGCAACAGGAGAGAATATTTCACCATAATCTATTCCCTCTACCTGTGAATACCCCTTTGCAACCAATCTAGCTTTATACCTTTCAACACTGCCATCTACACAGAATTTCTTCTTGAACACCCATTTACAGCCAACAGATTTTCTCCCTTTAGGAAAAGGTACAAGGTCCCAAGTTTTGTTTTTCTCCAATGAAGCCATCTCATCATCCATAGCCCCAATCCAGGAACCTGCATCTTCCATGCCCAAAGCCTCTTTCACAGATCTAGGCTCATCAGTGTTAGTAATCAAAGCAAAGGCACAACTAGAATCTAACATAGAATAACCAAACCTTTCTAGTTGATTTCTTTCTCTCGTGGATCTCCTCAAGGGCTACGGTTGAGGTTGTTCTTCCTCTTCTTCTGAACTATCAGAGCTACTAGAGCTCTCCTCATCATTAGGCCCAACATGGTCTCTCTGTTCAGTCTTCTCAGGGGTAGGAGGCAACTGAACAACATCTTTTTCCTTTTCTTTTTCATCTCGTTGTAGCACAATAGGAGAAGATGTTAGCTCTCTAAAAATAAAATTTCTACTATACAACACCTTACTAGTCACGGGATCCCAAAGCTTGTATCCTTTCACACCAGCACTGTATCTGATGAAAATACATTTAACAGCTTTGTTTTCCAACTTAGAACTTTTCTCCTTTGGAACATGTGCATAAGCTTCACAACCAAAAACACAAAGATGTCTAATTGAAGGCTTCTTACCATACCACACCTCCATGGGTGTCTTACCAACAAGGGCTGATGTAGGAGATCTGTTAACCAGATAGCAAGCAGTGGCCATAGCTTCAACCCAAAACCTTTGTTCTAAACTAGCTCCACTAAGCATACTCCTAGCCTTCTCCATCAGTGTCCTATTCATTCTCTCTGCAACTCCATTTTTTTGTGGGGTATAAGAAGTTGTCTTATGCCTCTCGATACCTCATTCTTTACAGAACTGTTCAAACTCTGCTGAGCAAAACTCACCACCATTATTAGTTCTCACACACTTAATCTTCTTACTAGTCTGATTCTCTACAAGAGCTTTAAATTCCTTGAACCGACTAAAGACTTGTGTCTTACTTTTAAGGAAATAAATCCACGTCCTTCTACTATAATCATCTATGAAAGATACAAAAAATACAGACTTGGAGATTGAAGGAACTTTTACAGGACCAAATACATCAGAATGAATAAGATCCAAAACATCAGAAGATTTGTGAGAACTAGAGTAAAACTAAACGTGATTTTGTTTACCATAGACACAGTGTTCGCAAAATTCAAACTCGAGATTGCAATCATTTAACCCCTCAATGAGATTTTTATTTTTCAGGGTTCTGAGACCCTTTTCACCAATGTGGCCAAATCTCATATGCCACAACATTGTCTTTTCTGCAGGAAGCTTACCTTCCAAAGTGTTTGCACTACCATTGAAACCAATAGCCACAGACTTCTTCACTGCTTTTTCAAATGGTGAGGATGAAGAACTATTACATAGAGGGATACATGCATCTAGCTGAAATAAGGTACCTCTCCTAGTACGCCTTGCAAGCACTATCGATCCTCTCATCATCTTGCATCCTTCTTTCGAAAAAACAACTTGCACACCTACATCATTCAACATACTTACAGATAATAGGTTTCATGCCAAACCCAGAATGTGCATAACTCTGTTGATTCCCTTTACTCGTCCATCAGGAAATTTGATAGTGACCCTTCCGCGTCCAACTATCTTTAGGTGAGAATCATCACCCAAGTACACCTTTCCACCATCGAACTCTTCATATTTTGAGAACCAGTTTTGATGAGAGGTCATGTGAAAAGATGCACCTGAGTCAACCAACCACACATCATCAGATGCATGGGCTGCCAAAGCTGTGATGAATGCATCGCCACCTTCTTGAGATCTTTCTGAAGCTGAATCTGAACCTTTCTTCTTCTTCTTCAGCTCTTTGCAGTCTTTACGAAAGTGCCCAGATTTATCACAGCTCCAACATTTTGCCTTGGACTTATTGGAAGTCTTTGACTTCCCACAGGATTTGGATCTACCCTTATTGTCAGACTTATTGTCATTTTTCTTCCCTCTTTCAGTGGATCTCCCACAAACAGCAAGGGCTTTTTTTTCTGAAACGGAAGCCTTTCTCTGCATCTCCTCTGATAGCAGCGAAGACACCACATCATCCATTTTGAAGGTGACTAAAGTGCTTCTGAGAGCCATCACAAGATGGTCCCATGAATCCGGTAAAGAACACAAAAGTGTGTAGCAATGATCCTCCTCCTCTAACTTGACACCAGCTGATGTCAATTGTGCAGCCAGTAGATTAAATGCATTTAAATGATCCATTAAGGATCCACCTTCCTCCATTCACAGAGAGTATAACTTCTTCCTCAGGAACAACTTGTTCACTAGAGATTTGGCCTGATACACGGCCACAAGTCTTTCCCACAAACTATTTGTGATTTTCTCATCTAGAACATTTAGAAGAACTGCATCAGTTAAACAGAGTCTTATGAGACCCTTAGCTTTACGGTCTTTGATATCCCAATCTGCTTGAGCTATAGTTGTTGGTCTTGTAGCACTTGAAGTCACTTCCCATAGGTCACGATCTTCCAACATGTCTTCCATCTTGAGTTTCCACAACTCAAAATTAGTGCCATTAAATTTCTCCACCTCCATTCTTCCATATGATGAACTTGCCATCTCAATCTCCAAATAAGATTCAGAATGCTCTGCAAAAAACTCCCACTCAAACTTGAGATCAGCTCAAAAAACCCTACCCAACAACTAGGATCAAAATTTGATCAAGCTCTGATACCACAAGTAAGGAAACTCAGGTGCGGAAACAGCTTCCTACGCTAATCTCTATAGGAGAGTATTGTGAAAATTCTTATAAATCCTTACAATTTTAGATTCGTTAACTACTTTAACAAAGATATTGCAACCACATACCATACATACAAAAAAATAGAGAATGACACAATGATATACCCTGGGGAAAACCTTTTGGTAAAAAACCCTAGCACTCCAAAACCTGCACAATGTATTATCTTCAACACAAAGATTACAATACACTTGCAATGCAAGTTCTTTCAGGAAATGAGAGACAAAGCCAACAAGACTTAAATTTCTGTTATATCTCTCCCATAGGAGTAGCATCATATATATAGACTCCTCTGGACCCAATAATGGGCACAACCATCAAGACCCATGCACAAAGCCACATGTACACAGTTGTTACATGCAATCCCAAGAATAGGCATCCATCCCTAGAATAGACTATGATAGCTTGTCATAGAATCTGCCAAAAATAACGGTCACAAGAGAAGTGTAAGAGAATCTGTCATACCAACCTATTTTTGGCATATTCTCTTACACACACCAACCACTTCTTCTTGGGCGCCCAAATAGGCCCAAGTCATAAGATGCTCTTACACCTGTCATAGCACATTCCTTAAATAGTTCTTACGCATCATAGGAATCCATCATGACCATTTCAGTCATGATCTCCTTACGCACAAGATGCTGACACATCAAGTGGAGTGACACATCAACATGCCAACTAGACATGTACACTCACACTTAATTACATTATTTGCAAAAAATACATTTACAAAACAAATAATAAGAATAGCAATTATCCAAGGTTGAGACACCTTATTCCTAACAGAAACACCAATGTCTCCATAAGGATTTCACCACAAAGAAGACTTGCAAAGCTATAAGCATTCAATTTTCAAATCTAGCCTCTACTACTTTATAACAAATTTTTATGTCCAATTCAAATTATTTCAATTTCAAGGTTAATTCCTAAACAAAGGTTATAGGAAAACCCCCATCAACCCAAAAAATTTACTTCTTTTTGTGTGCAAGTGACAAGCTAAAGAGGTGCAATTTAATATTTAAATCAAGGAGATAAAGACCTATAGATATCCCTTTCTCATATCCAAAAAAGCAAGGTCAAGGATTCTTGACCAACATTGTCTCAAACCTTTTTGACAAAACTTTTGGGGAACCTTCTAAGAAATTCCTGATCCTAGATGTCTTAGTTCTATCTGCATCCGGAGCTCCCAAGTAAAGATTTACTTGACCAATGTTATCTCTTAAATCTTGGCCCAAATTTTGGCAACGGGTTCCTCTCTACCTCTCATCTCCAAATCTAATGCTATTGTTTGCATATATGATTTTTGTACTTCTGTGTATGCTAAAAACCCTCACTTTTCCATCTTTGGCATTCATTTCTACATAGATTTTACATAATTGTAGTATCATATTTGTTGGATAAATCGGCCTCCTATGAGCACAACCAATAGGATAACCTTCATAGAAAGACAAATCTCATTAGAAAGATATATTTATTGAGATACTAAAATAATGTCTAGATGTGCCTTACTTATAAAGGAAAGGAATGAATTGGTAGGTGGATGTAACCACACAATTGACAAAAAACTAAATGTACCTAATAGTTAATTAATAATGCTCAAGTTAATCTTAAGCATGTGAGTAAATAATAATTTACTCTAGCACAACTTCTTAAGTGCAACTTAGGGAGAAGATTAGTATGGAATATATGCTAGATATAAGATGGGTCTCTACGAATAGGCCATGCTAGGTACCTATATACAATGCAAATACAAATGAAATGCAATGGAAATGTAATATCTCATAAATGAAGAAAGGGAGAAAACCACATGAGAGTAAACTCATTTCCAAAAGAGAGAAACAAGAAAGATGAATGGATGGAGGACTTAATCACATACCCTAAGAACTACATACATTAGGTATATACAAAATATCCCTCCATATGAAGGAAGAAATGAGACAAAATATTCACCTCGTAATGAAAAAGCTCTCATATTGGTGAAGGATGTTTAGAAACAAAAGATGACCAAATGCCTACAAGGAACACATATCCCCTTAGGAAGAAAAAAGTCCATCAAATGATGAGAAAGAGACTACATGTCTAACTAAAGGAAGGAGTAAGGAGGTATCCAAATAGGAATCTCTCAAAATTGATTAGGAGTCTCGAAGCACAAAAAAATCTCTACATAATCATGATCAAACTCAACCAAGGAATGTGACAAAGAAGGCAAATGCATAAAATCATCAATACCAATCTCCAAAGATGTGGCAACATTAGTGCTCAAATTGTCATCAAAGGGGAGAAAAATTCCCTCAAATGTCTCCCAAATCTACAAGATGAGTCTCCACAAATAATTCAAAAATAGCTACCAAATATGCATCCCACAAAGAAAGATCTAGAAAATAGTGATAAATTTTCCAAATAGAAGTAACCTCATAAATGAAAGAAGGAGGTGGAAAAGGGAGAAGTGTAACACTAGTCTCAAGAACACCAAGGTTGAAATGACCAAAATTCTCCTCACAAACATGATTCACCCTTGGTGGAAGGATTTACAAATCATCCAAAGGAACATCATCATCAAGAACAAAGTGAGGACAATAAAAAAATCTAGATGCATGATATACCACACCTATAGCAATAATCTCTCTAGTCTCCACATCTGTATTGAATACATGATCACGAGTGAACTCCAATATCATACCTTGTGCATCGTGGATATATTGATAAACTAAAATGAAATTAATGATGAAGGAGGGTACACAAATAACATTGATCCCTCACCCATATCAATAGATCATTTCCAAGAAAATTTAATGTATGTAAATTGTTACACATCAAAATGATAGGTGAACTAAAATGCTCAAAAGTAGAAACACATCCATAGAAGATGCTATATGGTGTGATGCACCTAAATCAAGAATACATCTACCATTCTCGGGAGTTGCGGAAGACAAGAGTGCATTACCTTTCCGAAAATATGAAGTACTTCAATGTGTAGATGAAGATGGAGAAGCCATCGATTATGATGTTGAAGAAGAAAATGGAAACACTGATGAGGGTAACAAGATATTGTGATTTTGAAGAGGGTGTGAAAGCTCATCAATCTTCTTAGTATAACACTTATGTTCATCATGGCCTTATCTTTTGCAATAATAACATTTGATCTTCTTCTTTTTGGATTATTCCTCTTGAGAAGAGGTCTTGGACTCAGAAGTAGGTTTTGAAGGATGATCCTTAGCTCTCTCATTAGACTTAAAATATTTATTTTGTTTGTTATCCTTTCCACTTGAAGTCATTGATGTACCTTACTTATAAAGACAAGGCATGAAGCAGTAGGTGAACATAGCCATAAATTTTTTGTAGAAAATTAAATGTACCTAATAGTTAATTAATAATGCCTAAGTTAAACTTAAGGATGTGAGTAACTAATAATTTACTCAAACAACCCCCCTTAAGTGAAACATAGCAAGAAAATTAGTATGCAAAATGAGCTAGATGCAAGATGGTCTTAGTAATTAGATCATGTTAGGTACCCATATACAATGCACATGCAATCTCACATAAATAGAGAAAAAAAGAAAACCACATACGAGAAAACTCCTCCCCAAAAGAGAGTAATAAGAAAGATAAATTGATGGAGGAATCAATTACGCCCCCAATGGACTACATGCATTAGGTATATATAATCAAATATCCCCCATACCTAAAGGATAAAAGATACAACATAGGCCCCCCATAATGAAGAAGCTCTGATGTTGATGAAGGATGCCTAGAAACAAAATTTAACACCCCGCCAAGGAACCCAAAAGAAACTAACCTAGAACATGATACTAAGTTTGGTGAACAATTTTTTTTCTAAAGTTAACATTCAAGATATACAATTACATGAAAACAATAACCATTATCTCACATAACACACATCGTAAACATAGGTTACAAATCTAATGGGTCCCATGACGTAGTATTACTTACTAACATAACATATTGAATAACATCAACAAAAGATTCCATAAATTAAATACCACAATTACATCGTAATGTTTACATCTCATGAACAAACATTAAACCTAATAAACATACATCCACTGCACATATCGCAGGGTATGCATTAATCATTCTAACAACTAAATTACAATATCCAGATTAGGTATCACATGCGATACTCTAATACAAGATTTACAATAAATAATAAGTATATAAGAACATCAATGAAGAAGTAATATAAGGAATCCAACTGGAAAGACACCACCAAGCACTGGTACCAGGACGTTGAATTTTGAATGGTAAAGAATCACTACCACTCATCTGTGTAGAACCACAAAAGGTCTACCCCACCATGCTAAGGAGATAACATAGGACCCTACCAACTGGAAAGACACCACCAAGCACTGGTACTAGGACGTCAAATTTTGAATGGTAAAGAATCACTACCACTCATCCGTGTAGAACCACAAAAGGTCTACCCCACCGTGCTGAGGAGATAACATAGGACCCTAATTGGATAATCAAGTCAATACAGGAAACACCACTAGAAAAGGAATCCTGATAGCTTACTAACTCAAGGTCAACAAAAGTACTAAAAGGTATGACTCACTAATCCAGAGGCAACCGACCATGTAGGATAACTAGACTATGTGTAGGAAGGTGTCATCATGTATGTCTAACCCTTGAGTCTCATCCTGGTAATCTCTCTGGATCTCGGCACCCAAGTGACCATACACGGAATCAATGACTTCTCATATTGACGAAAACATTAACTATGCTAGAACACACACCTCAATAGGCAGCAATCATCATCTCATCCTCATCTTAGTCTGTACTAGCACTCAAGCATGGGAGAGGAAACTATCTTATTAGGTTCATTTATTTCCCTTAATTTAATTAGGTTATCACTTGTTTACAATAACCTACAATAAGTGATCCACAACAGCCACTTGAGGGCCCTGGCGCTTATTGCAAGCCACCCCCTAACACATAGCTAGGTAAACTACCCTAGGCTCATAGATCTCACCTAGATCAAAACTCAGATAAAACAGCTAGTCACACATCTAGATTCATCACTGAAGCTAGGATTGACTACATAATCCTAATCATTGAGTCTCATAAAACAATAAGAGCCTATAAGGTCAACTGGAAAAAATAGAATACACACTCATGCCAAACATGATAAACAACATGATCTAAAAACAATTCCCAAGCCTCTATCTTTCCTAGGTCATCTAGATCCCATAACACTGATAACCCAAACATACAGGAAAGATAAAAACCACATTGTGGAAAATAACCAATTTCAATATAAAATAATGCATGTACAAATATGAAATAATCCCACAAGTGCAATTCTAAACAAGAAACTCGATAGGATCTATCATCTTACAATAGAAAGTTTATTAACAAAATTCATTAATAACAAATAATAATAATAATAATATGAAAAAATTAAAATTTATTTAAAACAACCTAAACTAAACATAATTTACAAATTTCAAATAAATAAACAAATTTGAACAACCTTAAAACATAAATTAAAATTCACAAATATTAAAGTAAATTGAGTGACATGTGAGGGAGGGCACGTGGACCCAAACCCCCACTGCCCTCCTCCCTTCATGCATGGCCCCCCATGCGCAGTACATAGCACTGCGCATTGTACTGTGCACAGTACTATGTGCTACGCATGGTACCTAGCGATATCTCATGCGCAGGGCTATGGGAATTGGGGATTTTGGTGGTCCCCACCCCATCTAACACATGAAATTTTTTTTTAATAATTTTCTTTAATAAAATAAACACTCAAAATGTTTGGCGTGGCTGCTGAGGTGACAGGGGGGTATGGGATCGAAACCCGTGCCCTCCTCATTTATTAATTAATAATATTTTTTTTAAAGAACTTTTTACAATACAACAACAACTATTTATATATATATATATATATATATATATATATATATATATATATTAGAAATGTAGAACTAACACATTTGACTAAAATTGATTTTTTTTTAATACTAATTTCGGGATTCCAAAGAAATATCCCTTTTCAATGGCCTTTCTCTAGAAATGGAAAAACACACAGGCCTGGAGAATTTTCCAGAATAGGAAATTTTTACATGAATTTCATTTTTGTCCTATTCTATCTGTTGATTATTTTGTATTCTAATGCAATACATATTTTTCGTATAATTTTAAACAAAGCATGCTAACTTTTTTTTAACTGGTGTAAAATTTCTTTCTTACTGTCATTTTTCACAGAGGGGGTATTTTTTTTGCCCAGGATTCATTTTTGCACTCCAAATACATTTTTTCTTCACAACCCATTTAATAAATTTATCTTCTCTATAGTTTTACTATACTAGAATTGATTTTCTCATTTTCTATGAGTTCTGGGTGGAATTTTTCCCAAAAAAATTTCCAGCATTTCCCTACTGTGCCAAGTAATAATAAAATATTGAAAAAGCTTTCTAATAGCTTTTAAAATCCTAAAAATGAAAGCTTAACCAGAATTACTAATCTAACCCTCAGAATCAAACAAACAAAGCAAGTTTTACATAATTTTCTACAGACAAAAATACTAGAAAATTCATTAAAACCCTACCTCAATTCCAATGCTATAAAATTTGATGTAGATTTGCCTATAGGTTGATGAATCTCCCAAATCTGATATGTAGAAGCTCAAACCCTACAACTCTGAATCACAACATATGTAGAATCCAAATCCAGATGCACACACACTTCACCCAGAATATTTCACACACCAAATTCTCAAGAACACAAGATAGCACAAAAATATTCCAAAAATGCTCTCTTTCCCCCAAATTGAAAATACCAACAAAACCTGGTTATCCAAAATGAATGCAAATTTCCCCAAATAGAAAATCAAACCCACCTATCATGCAAACCCTAATGAGTCACCAGACAACTCCTAATCAAACTCCTCTTTTTTTTGAGTTGAGGGAAAAAAACCAATTATTAATTATAAAATATATTATTTATGCACAACTCACATAGAATTCTTTTTACAAGTTACTTTATGAAATCAAATTTCACATAAATCAATAAAGCACATGTAATATAAAATTCCACATTTAAATTATTTAATAATTATGGCACAATTAAATCATGCACTAATTTTCAACAATTTAATAAAAACATATTAAATCATAATTTAGCACAATTAATTAATTAAATTCAATATTCTCATATTTGATTTTTAATTAATTAATAATTATTCAACGACATAAGAACTACTCTAATCATTATTTTCCCACTATATTATTAATTAAAATAACCATAGCAAATAATTAAATCAAGGCAATATTTTAAAAACATTCATGCATCATACAAACTCACAAGACGGGATCCACGAATTAGGTCAACCTGACCAAACTCGGGCAAGGTAGTCAACAGATACTTTATCCAACAATTAGGATAAATAGGCTAAGGATTGGGTTTTGGGTCTGAATACTATCTCCCCTCTTTACCATGAGATGAATGTATGTGGGCATGCTCACTCCTGCCAATTCAAGGAAGATGATGCCTTGTACCTGCAAACCTATTAGCACAAAACAAAGCATGTACATACAACATATAACAAGCAATGATAGGGTATGGTCAGTCGTGTGGATCTCAAAAAACTGAGTAACTACGCCTCCACCCTCTACCATAAAGACACATAATACAGATACATACATATAAACACCATACACATGCTAGTATGGGGTAAGTATATCATAAACCAACTGAAACATGAAACATCACATCATAATAACATAATCATATAAGTATGAAATTACATAACATCATAGCATAAACATAATCCAAATAAATCCACAATCACTGAAATAATATCCATAAATGCACACATGCAATGTGGCCTAAAAGAGTATGGCACTGATAAACTAAAAGCAAAATACAGAGGTACTACATCCACCCCCCCTTGTATCAGGCTTACTCCTGGGAGCCTGCAAACAAGTAGGGATAAGATTCTCAAAATCTAGCTACATCCTCCCAAGTAGCTGATGTCTCATCATTTGGATCCCATTGGACCCTTACCTGGTCGGCGGTTTGACCCCTGAGGATCAAATCCTGATGCTATAGGATACGTATGGGCTCCAATGCCAGCTGTCTGTCCTCCACCTGTAAAGCATTCCAATCAAGTACATGTGTAACATCAAGATTATATCATCTAAGTACTGAAACATGGAATACATCATCAATGTGTGATAAACTGGGTGGCAAAGCAAGACGGTATGCAACTGGACCTATCCTCTCTAGGATATCAAAAGGACCAACAAACCAAGGTGCCAACTTCGAACCCTTTCCATAATGGATTGGACTCTTCCACAGATGCACTCTCAAGAATACTCTGTCCCCAACTACAAACTGCCTATCAATCCAGTGAGCATCTGCATACTTCTTTTGTCTATCCTGAGCAGTAGCCACATGCTCTCGGATACGAATCACCTGCTGCTCCATGTCACAAAGCATATTTGGACCAATAAGAATACGGTCCTCCAGCCTATCCTAGCTCAATGGTGTATGACAAGGACATCCATACAATGCATGGAAGGGTGACATGCCAATGGAACTATGATATCCATTATTGTAAGAAAACTCCACTAGATACAGATAATCCTCCTAGTGAGTCTGTCTGTCCATGACATACATCCTCAACATATCCTCCAGCACCTGATTAACCTGTTCTATCTGACCATCGGTCTCAGGGTGATATGCCGAACTGAAATTCAACTAAGCACCAAGATCATGCTGCAGTGAACTCCAAAATGTAGATGTAAAAATAGGATCTCGATCAGAGATAATCTTACGTGGAACTCTGTGAAGTCTCACTATATCCTGCATGAAGACCCTGGCCATAGAAGTTGTTGTATAAGAAGATCTCATGGGAGAAAAGTGTTCCACCTTAGTCAACTGATCAACGGTCACCATGATAGCATCATGTCTATGAGGAGTCATAGGCAATCCAATAATGAAGTCCATAGAAATAATATCCCACTTCCAGGATGGAATGAGATTAGGCTGTAAAAGCCCTACTAGATGCTGATGATCTACCTTGACCCTCTAACACTCTAGACATCTAGCCACAAAATCTGCAATGTCACATTTCATGTCAAACCAATAATAAAGTTGTCGTAAGTCTGCATGCATCTTCTTAACACCTAGATGTGCTAAATAAGGTGCACGATGAGCCTCTGATAAAACCAATGAACGTAAATCATCCAATGGTGGTACATATATCTGGCCCTTGTGTCGCATAAGTCCATCTGACTCCAAGAAAAATCTTGAGAACCCACCCTCCAATGGTCTACCTGACTCTATCACTAAACTCACCTCCTGATACAAAGTATCTCTGGGAAGTGACTAAAGAATCTTGCTCCTCAAATCCACACTAAGAGTCATAGCTGAAACAATCTTCTTCTTGCGAATCAAAGCATATGCTACCACATTTTCTTTACCCTAGATGTATTTGATCTCAAAATCATATTCACAAAGGAATTCCATCCACCTTCTCTGTCTAGCATTCAGATTAGGCTGGGTAAATATATACTGAAGACTACAGTGATCACTATGAAGCTCAAATTAGTGCCCTAATAAGAAGTGTCTCCATCTGACTAAAGCATGGACAACTGCTGCTAACTCAAGATCATGTGTAGGATAATTAAGCTCATGATCCTTGAGTTTGCGAGACTCATATGCAATCACTCATCCTTCCTGCATGAGGACTGCTCCTATACCCTCTAAAGATGCATCAGTGCAAACAACAAAATCTCTGGCTAGATCTGGCTAGATCTAGCATTGCTAGAATAGGGGCACTGGTCAAACACTCCTTAAGCTTCTGAAATGCTTCCTCACACTTCTCTATCCAAATGAACTTCTTCCCTTTCCTCTGCAATGAGGTGATAGGATGTGCAACCCTAGAGAAGTCCTTGACAAATCTGCGGTAATATCCAGCCAAACCCATAAAACTACGGACTTCAGACACATTAGTGGGTGCTGGCCACTCCACAATTGCTTGAATCTTTGAAGGATCTACTGAGATACCTTCTCCTGAAATCATATGACCAAGATACTGAATCTTTGTCTGAAAGAAATCACACTTCTTTGCGCTAGCATAAAGTTGATTCTCCCTCAAACACTGCAAAACCTGTCTAAGATGTTCTTCATGTTCTTCTATGGTTTTAGAGTATACCAATATGTCATCCAAGAAGACCAATACAAACTGATCCAAATACTCTCAAAACACTCCATTCATTAAGCACATGAACATCGATGGAGCGTTCGTCAAGCCAAAAGGTACCACTATGAACTCATAATGCCCATATCTTGTACGAAATGCAGTCTTATGAATATCTGCATCATGAATCCATAGCTGATGATACCCTGACTTTAGATCAATTTTAGAGAACACCTTAGCTCCCTTAATCTGATCAAATAAATCATCAATGTGTGGTAATGGATATCTATTTTTGATCGTTACCTTGTTCAACTATCTATAGTCAATACACAAGCGTAAAGATCCATCCTTCTTCTTAACGAAGAGGACTGGTGCTCCCCATGGAGAAACACTAGGTCTAATGCTCCCCTTTGCCAAAAACTCTTCCAACTAAAGCTTAAGCTCACTCAACTCATGAGTAGTCACCCGGTATGGAGCTCTAGAGATAGGCTCAGCTCCTGGAACAATCTTGATTCGTAAATCAATGTCATGCTTGGGTGGCATACCTAAAATCTCTGTCGGAAAGACATCAAGAAATTCCTACAACACTAGATGATCTAGGGTCCTATCTTCGCTCTCCTCTTCATCAATCTCATTCAAAGTCACCGCAAACATCTAGCAACCCTTTCGCATACAACATTTTAGTTGCATAGCTGAAATCATTCAGAGAGAAATAGGTCATGGGATACCCACTATCTGACACTCTATACCCTCATCATCCTTGCAAATAATGGTCTTCTTCCTATAATCGATGCTAGCTCCATGGGCTTCTAACCAATCCATACCCAGCATGACCCCATATTATCCCAAAGGAATCACACGAAGATCTACAAAGGTAGTGAATTTTCCCAAATTTAGTTCACACCTAGGAACCAAAGATCCTGTCACAACCCTAGCTCCTGAGGCTAATTCCACTTGCCAACTACTATCTTGCTTTGCAGCCACCAACCCACAATGCTCAACTAAAAGTGGATATATGAAAGAGTTAGTAGCACTAGAATCATATAAAATAGAAATGGGTATGCCTTGAATAGTACCTGTGGTCTCAACTACCATACCTTGATGATCTACCTGCCACTGATCCAATGCAGTGAACACTCTATGTGTGTGCCCCACGTCTCCAACTGTGGGTTCAAAAGCTGCTGGCCTCTGAGAAGAGTACTATGGGGGACACTGTGGGAAATGCACTGCTATGTGCCCAAATTTTCCACATGTGAAACATCCTATGTTTCTGAAGTCACTCTTTCCTCCGAATGGTGCACTAGATTGCTGAAAGCTGCCTTTGCTAGCACTATATTGTACACTCTCAGCTGGTTGAGTAGTTTGATTGTGCTTAGAGTGCTTGCCATTCTAGAAGTTCTTGGAATGAGAACCACTATTCTGAGGAGGTGGAAGATTTTTAGCCTACTGATGGTTCTAGTTACCCTTATAGAAGTTCAACGACTTCTTAAAGTTTCTGTTACCTTGGGACTGGTTCCCTCTGAACCCTGATCCTGAAGAACCACCTGGTTGCTGATCATAGCCTGAGGCTATATTAGCCTCAGTGAGTGTAGCCTTCACAACTGCTTCTCTGAGGGTCTTAGGCTCAAAGAGTAAGACCTTTCCAATAATGCGGGCATTCAGCCCCCTGATAAAATGTTGCACCAATAGAGCTGTGTCCTATCCAAATCTGGCGTACTGCTTAAGTTCAAAGAACTTACGCTCATATTCACTCATGGTCATAGGCAGCTGCTTTAGATTATGGAACTCATCGGCCCTCTATTTCATCCATTGATTTGATAAGAAACATTCTCAAAAATTCTCCAAGAACAATTCCCAAGTAACTGTGTCCATCCGAACACCCAGCTTCTCTTCCTTAATTTTCCACCATACTGCTGCAAAATCTGTGAGCTGAGTCACAACATATCTAGCTCTGGTGTTGTTGCTGAATGGGTGTATGGTGAAACTTCATTCCAATGCTATCAACCATGTCTCTACCTCAAGTCCTGTACCCTTCCCATCAAAGGGAATAGGCTTTCCCCTCATAAGGTCCCTCATATGGTTTGCTGCAACCACTGAAGGATCCACAATAAATTTCCTCTTAAGAGGACTCCTGGATCTTTCCCTGTCTCTCTCTCCTTCATTCCTATGGGAACAATGTGAACCCTCCTAATCTGCTCTATCCTGATTAGGACCAAGATGAGCAAGGATTGCTCAAAGGAGTTGTCTAGTATCCTGCCCATCAGATTCTCCTTGCTGTTCACCACCCTGCTCATCTCTCGACTGCTGGTGGTTACTTACTTGCTCAAAATTGGTGGAAGGGCTAGGTTACCTTCCCCTACCATGTCCACCTAACCTACCTCTACCTCTACCTCTAGCTGCTCTAGTTACAGGCATGATTCCTGCAACATGAAGAAACCAGCAAACACTCACGAACATATATCAAAACATAAATCAAGACAAAATGATCATAAAGTAATCAGTCTAAAAATAGAATTGTTATATGTCTACATTTTTGTTTTCAAGTTTAAGCTACACACATAAGACCTAATGAGCATACATACCCAGAGTTCCCAGTGTAGAAACCCTGCCCTGATACCAAATGTAACACCCTGCTAGGAAACCCAAAAGAAACTAACCTAGAACATGATACTAAGTTTGGTGAACAATTTTTTTTCTAAAGTTAACATTCAAGATATACAATTACATGAAAGCAATAACCATTATCTCACATAACACACATCGTAAACACAGGTTACAAATCTAATGGGTCCCATGACATAGTATTACTTACTAACATAACATATTGAATAACATCAACAAAAGATTCCATAAATTAAATACCACAATTACATCGTAATGTTTACATCTCATGAACAAACATTAAACCTAATAAACATACATCCACTGCACATGTCACAGGGTATGCATTAATCATTCTAATTGTAGACTAGGATTTGAGCGTGCACCTAAACCTATTTTGAAGGCCAAAGACAAACAAACGTCATAGCATGTAATCAAATCAAATTTAATGGTAAACAAACTAAAATCAAAGCCACCTCAGTTTAAGCCTAAAACGGATGCGCCCATGCACCATTTGATATGCTTGGATATAAATGGATGTGGGTGTGCAAACTCAAGCACTTGGAGCATGCAAAATAGGATGATTTGAGGTTGATGAAGACCCAAAATGACACAAAATAGGTATGAGGAACCTATTTTGCCTCAAAGGCCTCAAGAACACACAAATATGCAAAGCTAAAAGATGAACTAAGATTGATTAAACAAGAAATGAATCTATGTTAATCCAATTAAGCTAATTTAGATGTGATTTAAGCTTGAAAATGATCTAAAATGATGAGTTTATGCTTATGCTAGAATGAAAATGGCATTATAACTTTGCTATTGAGTTTGAGAGTTGAAAGATGAGAGATGATTGTTTGCTCAAAGAAGTGAGGCTATTTATAGGAAAAGGGAAGGTCTTGGGTTAAAAGGATGAGTCAGAGTTAGGGCTAAGGTTAGGGTTGAGTCAAGGACAAGTGTCCTGACAAGTGTCAAGGGAGGATTGAGTTGAAAGTTTGAGGGCATGTGCACAATTTGGTAAATGTGCCCAAGGCCAAGAGGTGGCAAGGAAGGGATAAGAAGGTCTTAAATGCATAATGAATGCATGTAAGAAAGATAAGGAAGGCTTAAATGCATCCTTAAATGCATTTGCAAGAGGTGGCCAAGAGGTGGCCATCTTTGTTGACTAAGGAGGATGACTAAGAGGAGGTTAGCATAAGTTTTGGTAAACCTTTTGCTAATGGAATGTGACAAGATTAGAAAGGGGATTAGGATTAGGATTAGGAGAAAGGGATGGGCAAGTGGCTCTTGGTGAGATTTAGATATTTATTAAAGGTAAATTTAATAAATATTAAATATCTAGGCTTAGGGTTTGAAGGGACTAGATTAGGGATTTGACCCATTTAGAGGAAGGTTTAGGACTTTCTAGAAGAGTTTAGTGCTCTTTAGAATTTTGGCCAACTTTGGGATAAAAAATAAATTAAAAATAAATTAATTTATTTTTGAGGTTTTTGGTCAATTTATTAATTAAAATAATTAATAAATTAGGGATAATGTCCAAATGACATTTTTAGGCTAGATTCCTTAATTAAAGATTTTTAATTAAGAGAGAGGGATTTAATGCCATAAAAATAAATTAATTAATTAAATAAATAATTAATTAATAAATGATGATGTCATCAAGGATTTTCAGAAAACAAAAATAATTTATTTTCTGAAGGATTTTTTGGTGTCTACATTTTTCCCCTCTTTGATGTGATGCCGCAAGTGGCATGGCGTCAAAGACAAGAAAACAAGATGCCGAGGCTAGAATCAGAAGAAGAGGGTATGACGCCTGGGTGGACTAGGAGAAAGAGAGATACATGCCCCGGTGGGACAAAATCATGGAAGATGCACCCAGTGGGAAAAGGAGAAAGAGGGATTACGCCCTGGGACAGAGTGTGCCCGGCGGGATGAGGAAGGAAGGGCCTAGGAAGAAAGGGGAGATAAATAACCTCACTTCTAAGAACAAATATGGATGATATGCAAGATGAGATGGAAATGCAAGATGCAAGATGCAGTGACATGAGGATGCAAGATTAATCTATATGATAAGTGCAAGGGACTAGATAGCTCCAAGTGCAAACGGGAGTGCACAACCTAGATTTAATATAGCTATGTTAGAGACCTGCCAAGGATACTGGGATCACGAGGCCTGTCAACAACGTCGCAGAGGACTGACGAGGACTGACGCTAAACAAACACACAGGGTTTCCCCAACATCACACATGAAGCGCAGAGGCGACATGGCAGAACCGATGCTGAAGGAACCACAAACACACAACTGACTCACAGGCAAAAGCGAAAGATCAAAAGACCTTGCCCCAGATTATCCGCACACGCAGCACACCGTGATATAATGAATCGTGGTGACCCTGGTGGGATAATGAGAAGCCAAAAGATTTAACAAGATCCAAAGGACAAAAATCCAAGACCAAAAATGATAACTCCAAAAAGACATCCTTTGCCAAGGAGAGAGATTTGATTTGATTGATGGTGGGAAGATTGGTCGGACAGGAGGAACGATATATCCTCAAGGACTAGGATGGAAGATTAGGTCAGATAGGAGGAACGATATATCCTCAAGGACCCATGGGTTGGTGAGAGAATAAGTGTAGTTGTTCGCTGGCAAAAGCTGAAGTTCAAGGAATAATCAGGATGAGCAAGGATAAGTCGACAATTGATGTTGCTGAAGCACAAGGCCCGAGTGGGACTAAAAGTTTTCTGAGGCTGGGGATGGGACAAGATATTTGATCAAATGCTGCTGCAGGACGGACAAAGGTTAAGACAAAGGATGGGACCTAAAGACACAAATGTACAAATGAGCTTAGGTGGAGACACGACTGACGCTATGGTACAAGACTCAAGAATAGGATATACAAAGAACCTGGGGATGAAGCTGACAACTTCAAAGATATGCAAGATGGTGCCCCAGCTAGGTTGGAAGGCCAAGATGGACTGGCAGCAGATGATGCGTCCTGAAATGACACGGATTTGGGAAGAACATATCCCAATGATGATGATTGGATCGAGATCAAGGCTTGCTACAAGATGAAGGATGCGATTTCATCGGTTAGCTTGATCTTGGATGTTGGCTAGCTAGAAGAGATGGATAGGTTGGGAAGATTGCTAGCAAGGTGTGATTAGGGATGAATGGCATTGGATTGCAATGAGGTTGGCCTATAGCTAGATACTAATGACAAGAGAAGATGCTAGGTGTTTGGAAAGATGGAGGAAAATGCTGAGGATGGGGAGGATGGAACTGCTAGAAGATTTGGATGGAGGAAGATTCGGGGAGATTGGATGGTGGAACTGCTAGAGGATTTTGAAGATGGAAAAGCTGCTTGGAGGATGAAAAGCTGGTGGAAGATTACCAAGTGTCAACAAAATGAGCTGCTGTTTTCCCAATGGAGGATCAGTGATAGGATTGCGTCAACCTAGGATAGACTGATGATCTTCGGTCAACTGGATTCTTGTCAATACAAGCCAATCTCTTGCTCGAGATGATAAGGCTATGCAAGGACAAGGTTTTGATTTCTTTAAGACAACACGTTGTACCAAAAAGAGGATGATTTCTGATTTTGGATAAGGGATGGAAACAACTCAAAGGGCTGGAACACGATAATGCTTGTGGATTTGGAGCTCTGGATTTTGGTGCAAAAGATGGTGAATCTGCTTTCTGCTGTGGATGGTGGATGTTGGATTCTTATAAAGGATATGGGATGCTGAGTTGGTTTGCTGGTGGATCAAGATAGAGGATGCTGGAGGAACTGCTGATGGATTAAGATAGAGGAGTGCTGGAAGGATTGGATGGTGGTTGGTTTGGATTTGGATAGAGAAATTGCTGAGGATTTTGGGAGATGGAAGATTCAGATTTGGATAGCCTCCAAGGAATACGTCACCAAGGAAGAGGATGCCCCCTGTTTAAGATAGTTCATGTGTTTTAAAGGCATGGTGTATGCTTGGACGGAAGATATGCCAACAAGAGGGTGAGGAAGGATGGAAGCTAGGATGAAAGGATTGGATAGAGGATATGTAGCTGAAAGGTGCAATGGATGCCAAGGAGGTGCCCAAAAGCATGTACATCTGATAGTCTCTATTTTTGTCATCAAGATCCAATGGAAAATGAAGGAAGTGAGAGACAAAAGGGGATGGAGGACATGTTGGATAAGAGGTGATAGAAAGGAAGCCCCTAACTGCAGAAAGGAATTAGGGGGGGCACTACGCATGGTGCCTGTTTGCCAGGTTTTCACCATGGTACTTGTCCAAGGCGCTTGAATTGCCAAGTTTTCACCAGAGGACGAATGTTTTTCTCTTGATTTTTTCTTTGTTGATAATTTGCTCCTTTGATTTATCCAATTTTTATGGATTTTTGTGTTTTTTCCTTGACTTTGTGCTGATCTTGTTGATTTGTTGCTGAGCTTGTGCTGATATGCATTGATACTTCTGATTTTGTTGCTGAAGCTCTGATTTAATGTTGTCGTGCTTGCTGATCAGCTGATGTTGCCATTTTGGCGCTTCCTCTTGATTAGATGGTGACCTTTTGATTTGTCACTGATATTCCGATGGTGTTGCTGATTCTTTGATTGGATGTTCCCTTATGATTTGATGATGGCCCTGCTGTTTTTGATTTTGCACAGATATTTTGATGTTATTGCTAACTCTCTAATGTGGCGCTGAGTTTTGTGCTGATTTTGGTGCTATCATGCAATTTGATGTTGATCTTCTGAGAGATTCTTCACTGATTTTCTGATGTGGATTGCTGATTTTCTGATGTTGCCGGCTTGTCATGGGGATCCATAGCTAGATGATGGACGACAAGCTTAAGATCACACCTAGGCATGTGCATATGACCATGCACAGTTGATAATTGACTCCTTGGAGCAAGGCACTTAAGGTCATGATTCACTTTCTGTCAGGTTAACCTCCATGTAGATGAGCCACAAACATCCTTCTGTACCCAAGTTGATTTAGCTTGGTTTCTGCAATGTTGATAGGGAACTATCATGTGTTGTTATCCTAGATAGGAGGAAGAGGCAAAGCTCCATCTTCTAGCGCTTGAATTGCCAAGTTTTCACTAGAAGATACGCCCTTTATTTTTACTGTTTTGGAATCAGAATGTGCCCCAGAAGGGTTTTCACATAAAGACTCATGATTTTGCCTTTGCTTTTTTAACTTTTGCGACTAAAGCTTGCCTCTTCCCCAAAATATGCTTCTGTTTTAAGCTGATAGGCATATGTTGATGCTAAAGCCTGATTGCCTGTTGACTTTGCTGATTTCTCTGATTTGTCATTGATTTCTCTTTGCTATTTTAGATGTGCTGACTGATCTTTGCTGACTTTCCTTACTGATTTCTTCTGATTGTGTGCCTGGATGTTGGTACAACTGTAGCAGGACGGGGGGGGTCATGCAAAGTCATGGATTAGATGGGGGAGATGGGAAAGATGGTGGTAGAAAGTGTTTGGATGGAAGGATGGAAAGTGATCAAGATAGGGGGATGTTGTCAGGATCAACATTGGCACATGTTGCGAGGAAGATGAATGATTGGATATGGAAGATAGAGATAGATGTGATGGAGGATTTATGCTAGAGGATGGAGGAGATGGAGGGGAAGATTGAGGAGCTGGGAGATGGGCAACGTTGGATGCCATTGTGGATGTTTTTGTTAGATGGATTACATCTTTTTGCTTTGGGATCCACATCATTTTTGTTTTAGCTTTAGTGTGCCTTTGCGGCCATTGGTGGGCATCAGATTGTGCTTTTTCTTTGCTAGGCCTTTGTGGCCATGTGATAGATTTTGCTTGGACTTTGCTAGGTTTTCGGAGCCATTGGGGTGCTTTAGCATGCCTGATTGGCTCTTTGTTGGGCCTTTGCGGCGCATTTGATTGCCTGATTGGAGCTTGCATGGATTGACCATGTCGATTAGACTGGACATGGTAATCGTCATTGGGCCTTTGCAGCCATTGGGATGCATTAGATTTGGCATTTTCTTTGATGGGCCTTTGTGGCCAGTGGTTTGCTTTGGCTTGCTTGATCGGATTTTGCTTTGATTGTGCATGTCGATTAGACTGGACATAACAATCCTGGGATTTTTGTGGATTTTTCCCTTTATTCATGCGCGATATGGCATCCAAGTTGCGAGGAGCATTGGGAGGAATATGAGGAGTTGTCTGGGATGGAGGAAATTTGGATGGAGAGATGGAAGGAGATTGGTAGACAGGATATGTGGACATGTGCCGTTGTTGATCTTGACTAGGGATGCTTGGATGTTGGATGAAAGGCTGAGTAGGATAAGATGGAGGATGATATTTTGGGATATAAGGTCCCAAAATGGATTTGCTGGGTAACGGAGATGCGCTGAAAGACTTTGGGACATAGGGACCCAAAATGGATGGGGAGGATGAGGGAGGAATATGATAGGTTTTCCTCGGTTGTAATGATGGAGGAGGAGGAATTGCGTTGTGGTTCTTGGAAGATGTTTTGTTGGTTTTGTAAGGATGTTTAAATTTTTCTTTAGCTGTACCAACATTTCTGGAGGAAGCGCCCTTTGCTGATGTGGAAGAAGTGCCCTCATCTGGTGTGCAACCGATTCCATAGCCTTTCGGATGTTTCTTGCCTTGAATGGGCTGTATATTTCCCTGTTCGTGAGTGCCAAGGCCTTTGCCTTTATAGTTCCATCTTTTCAGCATTTTATCCAGACAAGGATATTTTTGACTTGGGGTGAATGACAAATAGCCATTTTCTGGTTCTCTGATGGAAGATAGGAAGCTGATTTCTTCTTCTTCAAGTGGTTTGCTTTTGACAAATGTTAGTTTTCCAAGAGGATAGAGTGACAGCAGCTGGACAGTTTGGTTAGGAGGATCCTCAAGAGGAGAGGATAAGATGTTGGGATTTTGACTAGGATTGGGGGATGGTATTGGATCTTTAGTTGGAGAAACTGGGATGATAGGATCTTGGATTGGAGGAATTGGGATTGTAGGATTTTGGATTGAAGGTGATGGGGGCAATAGAACATGCGATGGGGGAGGTAAAGGGGTTGGATCTTGATGTTCTTCTACAGATATTTCAACATGCTTTTGGTCCAGATCTTGACACGATGGGATTTGTTCAGATAGAGGATTAGGGGATATATGGATGGACTCTTCAAAGGGAGTGGATAGAAGGATTGGGAACTCTACTGCTGGGGTGTCTGGAAGAAGGAAGAACTCTTCAGATGGTATGGATAAAAGGATGGAAGATCTTTCAGCTGCAATGGTAGGAAGAAGGGTGAACTCATGAGGTTCTCCAGATATGCTTTGGGTAATGCCAGAAGGAGGCAGTGCTAATTGGATAGAGACTTTAGATGGAGGAGTCTCAACAATGCTGGGGGATGGAAGAAGATCGTCGATTAGGATAGATGGAGGACAGATAACAGATGGGAGCGCTGGATAGGCCACATCAATGATGGCTTCACATGAAGGATTGCTTGGCTTTTCAATTTCAGGCGTGGGTTTTGCTATTGGCTCTTCCTTGGGTTCTATTATTGGTTTCCTTGGAGATTTTTGTGGTGAAGAAGGTTTGGAAGGTGGAGGAGATGGGGAGCTTGGATGGTCTTCGCATGAAAGTGGGGTTTGTGCTTGGGTAGATGCTCGCGAAGGAGGAGAGAAAGAAGGGAACACCCATGAAAAAGATGACTTTGAAAAGGGAGCTTTGGGTTTTTCTTGAGGGGATGATGTAGCTGCAGTGGTTTGAAGGGATGACAGTGCTAAAAAGATGGGGGTGATGGCTTGAGGTACAGGTTTTGGAGTGGGTTGAGGGATGAACTCTGCTGGTGGGGAAAGATTTTTGGTAATGTGGTTTGGAAGAGAGGATGGTGGTTTGGGACAGGATGGAGGATTGGGGTTTGGAGCAGAAGATGGTGGTTTGAGACAGGATAGAGGATTGGGGTTTGGAGTAGAAGATGGTGGTTTGGGAAAGGATAGAGGTTTGGTGAAAAGGATGGGAGGACTAGAATCTTGGATTTCAGAATTTTTTGGAGGATGGGAAGATGGAGGCCTTAGATAGGGGAAGTAGCGTGAAGCATTTCTAAGGGATGATGGCGATGGAGAAATGACCATAGCAGAAAGTGGAGGCCTGAAAGGAGCATATGGAAGAGGTGTAGGTTGAAGACAAGGATAAGTTGGGGATGGATAAGATACTGGGGTTGCTTTGCCAAGGACATGAAAAGGAGTGTTAGCCTTACCAAGGACATGAAAGGGAGTGCTAGGAGATAAGCACGAAGGCATGGTTGGCTGGATTGGAGGAATGATGGAACGCTGGGGGTTGCTTGGAGCAAACTGGCTGAAATAGGCATCATGGTCTACAAGACCTTCATCATCATTAGGATCGATTGGAGGGAGAGGAGAGATATCATAACCAAACTCATTATAGATTTGAGACATGCTGACTTTGCGAATGAGTTGGATAAGGAGGAAGGATGAAGATGGTTTGGAAGACTAAGACTCAGATTGGGATGACTGACGGAAGCAGACAGTTTTCTAGAAGAAGACAGACAAAGGGATGGGAGATGACCAAGTTTTGGGATGGCTGCTTTGATTGTCCTTCGAACCAAGTTATAGATCTGCTTGATGTTTTTCCATTGGAAAAGGATTTGATAAAAGCAATCTTCACAAAGGACAAAGCAACTTTGTGAGATACAAACAAGATAAAAGACTCTGATAAATGCTTTCGAAAAAGTGTATGTTTGACAAATGTTTTCACGGGTCTTTGACTGTCAAGCAATTCAAACAGATCTACCTAAGGAAGGTGAGTATCAAAATCGCTTGCCCACAGCTTGGTATCCCCCAAAAGGGAATACAAATGGTGATTAATCTTGAGGCGACCCGGTAAACCCCTTGGAATCGGTCCTTGCACAAGGATTTTGATACTTTCGGATGTAGATAGGGTAGCCTCTATTTTATCAGGTTTTTAATAGTTCCGTGGTGTCTCCATACCCAGTTATGCTGATCATCCGTGACTCACTTAAGAGCCTTGCCAATTATGTTGGGGGAGAGGAATGTTTACCATCCCCAGACACGTGTTTGGCACGAACGCCCGGCGATTAGGAGATGTAAGTGATTCTTTTGGTATTCGCTTATTTGTATACCGGCCGGGGGGGATATCGGTTTGAGGTCGTTCTCCGAGGAGGAAGCGCTTCTCCTTGGACAGGCCTCGCTAAAAGCAGAACAGGTGAACTTGTCCAAGTTCAAATGTTCCACGTTGCTTACTCTAATCAAGGATTATGCAAGAATTGAAAAACTCCTACATGCACATCAAGCAGATTTTGTTCATTTTCCCAAATTTGATTAAGTGATGTTTGAACTTTGAAATGAAGACACTCGTGATTAGATTTTGTTTTGTTCCTTTCCTCAAAATGTAAATGAATTGAACGTTTGCAAGTTCTTTCCTTTTGTGCATTCAAGATTTGATTAGCGAGTTGATTTAAGAACTTTGAAAAAGCTTTGTTTTATCCCTTAGATCACTCAAGATTGAATTTGTTTGCTTGCTTTAGAATCTGAAACAGATGAGGGAATAGAGTTGTTCGTTCCTTTTAGTGCATTCAAGATTTGGTTTGATTTTCAAATTAACAATGACACTCTAGGACCTAAGTTCATTCCTTTAGTTTCATTCGAGATTGAGTTTGACCTTTGCTGTAATAAGAGAAATAAACAAAAACCAGTCCCCAGAACGTCAAGACAAAAAACCAAAAAGCGACACTGTCCAGCTTATAGGCGACGCTGGAAAGTTCAGAGGTGACATTTAATTCTTACAGGCAAAATTCTGTACCTAAAAAGGCGACAGATAAAAAACCACAGGCGTGATTTCTTTCGTTACAGGCGTGATTTCTTTATATGCAGGCGACAGAAGAAGAATTCTGGGACGTAACAGAAGTTATCGACAACAGGAAAATCTCAGTTATGCAGGCGTGAAAATAGAGCTCATAGGCGTCATTTCTTTCCTCAAAGGCGTGATTTAATTTCATGAAGGCGTGACTGAATTCTTTGTAGGCGACATTTCTTTTGATGAAGGCGACATTTCTTTGTTTGAAGGCGACATTTAATTGCTGTAGGCGTCATTTCTTTTCATGAAGGTGACATTTCTTTTATTTCCTGCAAAATACAAGCATATAAAGTATAATTTCATCAAAATGATTGTGGTTTGTGTCCCACCGGGTGTGCCAGAATGTAGATTAGGATTTGAGCATGCACCTAAACCTGTTTTGAAGGCCAAAGACAAACAAACGTCATAGCATGTAATCAAATCAAATTTAATGGTAAACAAACTAAAATCAAAGCCACCTCAGTTTAAGCCTAAAACGGATGCGCCCATGCACCGTTTGATATGCTTGGATATAAATGGATGTGGGTGTGCAAACTCAAGCACTTGGAGCATGCAAAATAGGATGATTTGAGGTTGATGAAGACCCAAAATGACACAAAATAGGTATGAGGAACCTATTTTGTCTCAAAGGCCTTAAGAACACACAAATATGCAAAGCTAAAAGATGAACTAAGATTGATTAAACAAGAAATGAATCTATGTTAATCCAATTAAGCTAATTTAGATGTGATTTAAGCTTGAAAATGATCTAAAATGATGAGTTTATGCTTATGCTAGAATGAAAATGGCATTATAACTTTGCTATTGAGTTTGAGAGTTGAAAGATGAGAGATGATTGTTTGCTCAAAGTGAGGCTATTTATAGGAAAAGGGAAGGTCTTGGGTTAAAAGGATGAGTCAGAGTTAGGGCTAAGGTTAGGGTTGAGTCAAGGACAAGTGTCCTGACAAGTGTCAAGGGAAGATTGAGTTGAAAGTTTGAGGGCATGTGCACAATTTGGTAAATGTGCCCAAGGCCAAGAGGTGGCAAGGAAGGGATAAGAAGGTCTTAAATGCATAATGAATGCATGTAAGAAAGATAAGGAAGGCTTAAATGCATCCTTAAATGCATTTGCAAGAGGTGGCCAAGAGGTGGCCATCTTTGTTGACTAAGGAGGATGACTAAGAGGAGGTTAGCATAAGTTTTGGTAAACCTTTTGCTAATGGAATGTGACAAGATTAGAAAGGGGATTAGGATTAGGATTAGGAGAAAGGGATGGGCAAGTGGCTCTTGGTGAGATTTAGATATTTATTAAAGGTAAATTTAATAAATATTAAATATCTAGGCTTAGGGTTTGAAGGGACTAGATTAGGGATTTGACCCATTTAGAGGAAGGTTTAGGACTTTCTAGAAGAGTTTAGTGCTCTTTAGAATTTTGGCCAACTTTGGGATAAAAAATAAATTAAAAATAAATTAATTTATTTTTGAGGTTTTTGGTCAATTTATTAATTAAAATAATTAATAAATTAGGGATAATGTCCAAATGACATTTTTAGGCTAGATTCCTTAATTAAAGATTTTTAATTAAGAGAGAGGGATTTAATGCCATAAAAATAAATTAATTAATTAAATAAATAATTAATTAATAAATGATGATGTCATCAAGAATTTTTAGAAAACAAAAATAATTTATTTTCTAAAAGATTTTTCGGTGTCTACACTAACAACTAAATTACAATATCCAGATTAGGTATCACATGTGATACTCTAATAAAAGATTTACAATAAATAATAAGTATATAAGAATATCAATGAAGAAGTAACATAAGGAATCCAACTGGAAAGACACCACCAAGCACTGGTACCAGGACGTCAAATCTTGAATGGTAAAGAATCACTACCACCCGTCTGTGTAGAACCACAAAGGTCTACCCCACCGTGCTGAGGAAATAACATAGGACCCTAATCGGATAATCAAGTCAATATAGGAAACACCACTATAATAGGAATCCTGATAGCTTACTAACTCAAGGTCAACAAAAGTACTGAAAGGTATGACTCACTAATCCAGAGGCAACCGACCATGTAGGATAACTAGACTATGTGTAGGAAGGTGTCATCATGTACATCTAACCCTTGAGTCTCATCCTAGTAATCTCTCTAGATCCTGGCACCCAAGTGACCATACACGGAATCAATGACTTCTCATACTGACGAAGCCATTAACTATGCTAGAACACACACCTCGATAGGTGGCAAGCATCATCTCATCCTCATCTCAGTCTATACTAGCACTCAAGCATGGGAGAGGAAACTATCTTATTAGGTTCATTTATTTCCCTTAATTTAATTAGGTTATCGCTTGTTTACAATAACTTACAATAAGTGATCCACAACAGCCACTTGAGGGCCCTGGCGCTTATTGCAAGCCACCCCCTAACACATATCTAGGTAAACTACCCTAGGCTCATAGATCTCACCTAGATCAAAACTCAGATAAAACAGCTAGTCACACATCCAGATTCATCACCGAAGCTAGGATTGACTACATAATCCTAATCACTGAGTCTCATAAAACAACAAGAGCCTATAAGGTCAACTGGAAAAAATAGAATACACACTCACGCCAAACATGATAAACAACATGATCAAAAGACAATTCCCAGGCCTCTGTCTTTCCTAGGTCATCTAGATCCCATAACATTGATAACCCAAACATACAGGAAAGATAAAAACCACATTGTGGAAAATATCCAATTTCAGTATAAAATAATGCATGTACAAATATGAAATAATCCCACAATTGCAATTCTAAACAAGAAACTCGATAGGATCTGCCATCTTACAATATAAAGTTTATTAACAAAATTCATTAATAACAAATAATAATAATAATATGAAAAAATTAAAATTTATTTAAAACAACCTAAACTAAACATAATTTACAAATTTCAAATAAATAAACAAATTTGAACAACCTTAAAACATAAATTAAAATTCACAAATATTAAAGTAAATTGAGTGACATGTGAGGGGGGGCACATGGACCCAAACCCCCATTGCCCTCCTCCCTTCATGTGCGGCCCCCCATGTGCAATACATAGCACTACGCACAATACTGTGCGTAGTACTATGTGTTGTGCATGGTACCTAGCGATATCCCATGCGCAGGACTATGGGAATTGGGGATTTTGGTGGTCCCCACCCCATCTAACACATAAAAAAAAAATTTAATAATTTTTTTTTTATTAAAATTTTCTTTAATAAAATAAACACTCAAAAAGTTCAGCGTGGCTGCCGAGGTGACAGGGGGGTATGGGATCGAAACCCATGCCCTCCTCATTTATTAATTAATAATATTTTTCTAAAGAACTTTTTACAATACAACAATAGCTATTTATATATATATATATATATATATATATATATATATATTAGAAATGTAGAACTAACACATTTGACTAAAATTGATTTTTTTTAATACTAATTTCGGGATTCCAAAGGAATATCCCTTTTCAATGGCCTTTTTCCAGAAACAAAAAAACACACAGGCCTAGAGAATTTTCCAGAATAGGAAATTTTTACATGAATTTCATTTTTGTCCTATTCTATCTGTTGATTATTTTGTATTCTAATGCAATACATATTTTTCGTATAATTTTCAACAAAGAATGCTAACTTTTTTTTAACTGGTGTAAAATTTCTTTCTTACTGTCATTTTTCACAGAGGGGGTATTTTTTTTGCCCAGAATTCATTTTTGCACTCCAAATACATTTTTTCTTCACAACCCATTTAATAAATTTATCTTCTCTATAGTTTTACTATACTAGAATTGATTTTCTCATTTTCTATGAGTTCTAGGTGGAATTTTTCCCAAAAATTTTGTCAGCATTTCCCTACTGTGCCAAGTAATAATAAAATATTGAAAAAGCTTTCTAATAGCTTTTAAAATCCTAAAAATGAAAGCTTAACTAGAATTACTAATCTAACCCTCAGAATCAAATAAACAAAGCAAGTTTTACATAATTTTCTACAGACAAAAATACTAGAAAATTCATCAAAACCCTACCTCAATTCCAATGCTATAAAATTTGATGTAGATTTGCCTATAGGTTGATGAATCTCCCAAATCTGAAATGTAGAAGCTCAAACCCTACAACTCTGAATCACAACATATGTAGAATCCAAATCCAGATGCACACACACTTCACCCAGAATATTTCACACACCAAATTCTCAAGAACACAAGATAGCACAAAAATATTCCAAAAATGCTCTCTCTCCCCCAAATTGAAAATACCAACAAAACCTGGTTATCCAAAATGAATGCAAATTTTCCCAAATAGAAAATCAAACCCACCTATCATGCAAACCCTAATGAGTCACCAGACAACTCCTAATCAAACTCCTCTTTTTTTTGAGTTGAGGGAAAAAAAACCAATTATTAATTATAAAATATATTATTTATGCACAACTCACAGAATTCTTTTTACAAGTTACTTTATGAAATCAAATTTCACATAAATCAATAAAGCACATGTAATATAAAATTCCACATTTAAATTATTTAATAATTATGGCACAATTAAATCATGCACTAATTTTCAACAATTTAATAAAAACATATTGAATCATAATTTAGCACAATTAATTAATTAAATTCAAATATTCTCATATTTGATTTTCAATTAATTAATAATTATTCAACGACATAAGAACTACTCTAATCATTATTTTCCCACTATATTATTAATTAAAATAACCATAGCAAACAATTAAATCAAGGCAATATTTTAAAAACATTCATGCATCATACAAACTCATAAGACGGGATCCATAAATTAGGTCAACCTGACCAAACTCGGGCAAGGTAGTCAACCGATACTTTATCCAACAATTAGGATAAATAGGCTAAGGATTGGGTTTTGGGTCTGAATACTATCTCCCCTCTTTACCATGAGATGAATGTATGTGGGCATGCTCACTCTTGCCAATTCAGGGAAGACGATGCCCTGTACCTGCAAACCTATTAGCACAAAACAAAGCATGTACATACAACATATAACAAGCAATGATAGGGTATGGTCAGTCATGTGGATCTTGACAAAGTGAGTAACTATGCCTCCTCCCTCTACCATAAAGACACATAATACAGATACATACATATAAACACCATACACATGCTAGTATGGGGTAAGTATATCATAAACCAACTGAAACATGAAACATCACATCATAATAACATAATCATCTAAGTATGAAATCACATAACATCATAGCATAAACATAATCCAGATAAATCCACAATCACTAAAACAATATCCATAAATGCACACATGCAATGTGGCCTCAAAGAGTATGGCACTGATAAACTAAAAGCAAAATACGAAGGTACTACATCAAAGATGACCCAATGTCTATATACAACACATCTTCTCTTAGGAAAAAACAAGTCCAAATTATGAGAAAGCTATTTCATAGATACAACTAAATGAAGGAGGAAGGACATCTCCAAATATAAATCTATGAAAATTGATTAGGAGTCTCCAAGCAAGGAAAATCCTCCACATACTCATGATCAAACTCAACCAAGGAATGTAGCAAACAAAGTGAATGAGGAAACTCATCAATATCAATCTCCAAATATGTATCAAGAATAATGCTCAAATTATCACTGAAGAGGAGAGAAAACCCCTCAAATATGTCTTTCAAATTTGCAAGATGAGTCTCCATAAACAAGTCAAGAATACCTACCAAATACTCATCCCACATAGAAAGATCTATATTTATATGATCTACCTATGGAATAAACAAACCTCCAATTCAGAAGAAGTGCAGGGTGGTGGAAGAGGAAGCTCAACACTAGTCTCAAGAACATCAAAGTTCAAATGAACAAACTTCTCCTCACAAACATGATTTTCCTTTGGTGGGAGGGTGAGGATATCATCCTGAAGGAACATCATCATTAGGTGGAAAAAGAGGAAATAAAGACATTCTAGATTTATGATCAACCACACTTGTAGCGAGACCTACGAGGTGTTAATGTTCTTGCCAATGCCAAATTTTCTTGTTCTCTTGGGAGGTATGTTGCAAAATGATCAAAAGAAGGCATTGTTTATGCATTACCTAGAGAACCCAAAGTAACATAAAATTAAGAAACAAATATAGAATAATCAAGACCAAGCTTAGAGAGAATAGATAGTATCAACTATACATCATCATTTATAACCTTGCATTCAAAAAACTGCTTGCAAAGAGAATTGAGCTTGTTGAAGAAGTCCTGGATACGATCAAAATGTCTTGGATAAAGCTCGTGTTCATTTTCCAAATGAAATTTCCTCATATTAGTTAGCCTCCCAAAGAGATTCTCTAATGTGGTCCAAATCTCATTGGGATGTGTAAAGATGTAATATGATATGCAAGATCACAAGAAATGGACAAACGAAGAGTACCAAGAGCTTCATCTCATCTATCAAACCATAATCTATTTTCTACATCAATTAGTGTGCGTTGAGGATCTTGGCCACATGTGATTCTAGTTGACTTCAATGTTAGCAACAATAACTTTGTTTGTGACTTCTACTCATAATTATTTCATGAAGTTTGAAGTACAACTTTGGACCAATCCATGATCAACAAGAGAATATAAAAATATTCTCCACAATACCTAAAGAAAATATACAGATTCAACGGAATAAATAGAGTGGAAAATAGTAAAATATCAGAAAAATAACTCAACAACAAAAAAGTTGGCAAAGAGATAGTTTTTAAAAAACAAACAACTTGTTTGTGAAAATTGTGCAAGTGTTTAAAAATGCCTAGAACAAATACTTTAGATTTAAGAAATCACTCTTAGTCCTTCTATATGATTGTGTGGGCCAAAAAGAAAATGCAGTGGTTAAGCTTCCTACAAAATGTGCCAAAGACAAAAAAATGTCAAACTTTTTTTTTCCAAATTTCGCAAAAACTATTTTTTTTTCATTTTCGACCACAAAATATGCAGATCATAAAGAACAAATGGTGAAAATTTTGTGAAATTCCCTAAACGACAAGTGTAGACCGAATCATTAGAGGCAAGTACGCAAAATTTTTGCAAAATTTTCAGCATCTGCTCTTCATGATCTGCACATTGATCGAAAACTACAAAAAATCTGCAAAAAAAATATTGTGTTTTTGCAAATCTGGAAAAAAAAAAAGCATTTTGGATAGAGCTTAGCCATTGCCCTTTCCAATAGGATGTGTATTTGATAATCAACTAAGTCTAGCAATAGAAAGTTGGGATCAATGTCATTGTTGGTGTGTTGTAGTCCGATGGAAAATATTTCTATAGATTTGTACAATATGAAAATATGTTATAATTATATTTGATAATTTGTAATACATAAGATATATAATAGCTATAAAATAAAATATAAAATATAAATAAAATTAAATAATAAATATATTTGAATGTAGTATTTTTTCCTTATATTAAAAATATATTCTAGTATAGTAGTTATGAAAGATATTTATTCTTTTATAAATAAATGTTTACTCCTTTCAATGTACTACAACATATTATTATAGTGATTAATAATGTTTTGTCAAGTTTATTAAACCAACTTTCCAACTAACTTTCCATTGCAACATTCAGCCTCTTTTAAATTTAAAATTCCTTCATTAACAATATTTATTTGGCATATTTTCTTTTACTCCTCTCACTTGTATATTCTTATAGGTTTGATTTTTCCCTTTTCAACTATTTAATTTCCAATACAAAATTCAACTCTCTTTGCTTCAAAGGCCCAATCTTCCTTAATACTTATTTCCTCTGATTTTGCCATGATTCCTTACTCATATGAGCTCTTACCTTTCCAAAGTCTTCCATGAGCTCTAGTAATACACTAGTCCTTCAATTGTCAATTCAACAATGTCTCTCCCCTATTATTTTCTATCACATTATTCACTTATTGATCAAGAAGTAAAATTGCAAACTGGTTTGTTCTATTACTCAGCTACAACCATTTTGACACTTGAAATCATAATGAATATGAATATGCATCCAAAGAAAAGGTCAGTTTAGAAAATTTTAGACAATTTGTATACACATAATAGAAGTCTGTGGAGAAACACGATTATGCACCTCTCTATTGCATTTGGTAGAAAGTTTCAAAACCTTTGAAGAAGATTTGCATTTCAGACATCTTTGAATGCAAAAAGATTCTTCTTTACACCTGTCGATTGCATATTCTTGAATGTTTCAAGGCCTTCTCAACAAGTTTATTCTATGCATATCGATGAACACTACATTCCATGAAACAACACCACTTTTTCCAAACTATTTTGCCAAACTATTTTGACAAATAAATACATTCAAAGTTGTAAAGACCGATTCTTACTCACACAAGACACATAAGCTTTACAATGGAAAACTCAGAAAGTCAAAGTCAAAAACAAAGTCTACAAGATATAAAGACTTTTCCACAATAAAAATTTCATTTTTATGAAAAAGAAAATTACAATAATCTAAAATAATGTCGAATATCCTCAATACAATAGATAAAAATTGATCATACTTTTGAATAGTACAACATGAGTAAATAAATAATACATAAGGAATGTCGACCATATGGTTGCACATAAAACATCAAAGTACATAGATACAAATACAATAGAGTACATGACCATAAGGTTGAAATGACACAAGATCTCTACAAATATATGCCATCAGACTATCAGTCGTCCATTTTCATATTCATGTCTCCTATGCCATCAGATAGTCAGTCGTCCATCTGCAAATCTCGAGACAAAAATGTGATCCAAGCATTTTTTTTTCCCAACCATGGAGTGGTTAACTCCCCCAGGGCTCATCCTGAAATGAAGAGCACACCGACCTTGCTTGAGGAACCTATCAACTCAACACTGTTGGATTGGAAAGGAATCTAGTACAAGTTGTGAGCTAACTACTTTTTCATACATAAAGTAGAACTGACACAAATATGGCAGAGATAAATAAATAACCAACACAAAATCTATTATGTGTTTACATAGCTTAGGCCCAAGCATAAAAATAACTAGATTTCTACTGGCAAGTAAAAGAAAATAAACTTTACCCTTCTCTTTTCATTCATATTCGGCACCCTTTCCCTTGATAAATTTCCCAAACAAAAAAATAAGACTAAAATCATGTATATATATTCAAATTCACTAAAAAAAACTTCTCCTCTAAATTACTCATTCATAAATGATAATTTTCCCATTTTGAATTTTCTATGACAAAGATAAGATTTTTCTAACAATCAAACATTTTCTCCTTACTGAACAAACATTTCAACCTAAAACATTTTCTTCTTAGTGAACAAACATTTCAACCTAATTTTGATATGAAGGTCTTTATTCTGATCTATTTTCATATAGAATCACTAACACTAACTGTGAGAAAAAAAAAAGACTAGTTGAAATGCAAAAATTTATTCTAGAATGCCTCTCAGCTATAAGGTTTTTTTTAAAACCAAAAAAACAAAAGAAAAATTATTATTTTTTTCTACAGGAAGATATTCATTTTGTTCAATTTGAGCAAGATCGTAAGGTGTTATTTATTAACCACAGAAATTAAATTTTCTTTTAACTAAGTCTCAGCTTATAAGAGAGATAAATCTTCATCAAAAAAGTTTCTAAAATAGAGAAGTTATTTAATACAAAAGAATACCTAGTAATGAATAATTTCCTCCTGTCAATCCACATGTGTGCATAGAGAATCTTTCATACCAGACTTAGTATTTATTTATTCTCTCTCAATTCACCATACTAGCATACATTCTGCTACTTTTCCCAGCAATAAACTTCCCCTTTGTGTATCATTATTTGTTCCTTTGTAACCAAAATTTTTCCCTGACAAATGCATATCCTTTGGGCTTTGTTCTCTTTCCCCTCTCTTCCATGAGTCCCCCTAATACATATTTGATCTTGCTAAACACCCTTCCAAACTTCACTTTTTCCCAAACCCTACTATTTATCTCCTATCTTCTATGATAAGCGCATCCTTTTCTTTTTTTCTCCTCTCCCCTTTGTTTCTTTTTTTTAAAATAAGGGAACAAGGAAGTCCCTCTTCCATGCTTAAATTCCAGTCAGGAGGGAAGTCCCTCTTCCATGCTTAAATATCAGTCACAAACGTGGAAGGAGGGAAGTCACTATTTTGGGTTATGACAAAAGTACCCTATAGCAGTGGCATTTCTTGAGATGAAATTCCCTTCAAGCACTCGGGCAAACCATTCATGACATTGTTGATTTGGCATGGGAAACCAAATTCTATTCATTATCTTTCAACTCCATAACAACGTTGTCCTTACTATAACACTAAGCCTTTTTCCTGCAAATAGAAAATTAGGGAAAAAAACATTTTCATTCGATGTGACAAGAAACAATAAATGATGTTAGTGATGATGAATGATATTTTGTCAGTTTAAAAATTCAATGATCAAGATGACTTCTATGGTCATCCACACCTTTTCTAAGTTTTTAACTATTGGATCGAATATCTAGGTCTTGCATTGCATATAAGGAAATGTCTCATGTCATGTAATAATTCCCAAGTTAAACTTAAGCATGTGATTAAATAATAATAATTTACTTGAAATTTTTTTAACTCCTTATGAAGGATTTTTTAATCCATTTTGTACCCAATATCCAGACTTAAGTGGATCACTCCCCTCTCCATGTAAAAGTAGAAATAGACCTAAGATCCCTAGTTTGCATGCATAAAATAATCTCTATTTCTACCAAACCCTTACATTTTGGTGAGCGTAAAAGTAGAAATAGGCCTAAGATCCCTGGTTTTCATGCATAAGATAATCCCTATTTCTACCAAACCATTTCATTTTGGTGAGTGTGACACATCTTTCACCTCTCTTACTTATGATTTGGATGTCTAGATGTGATGTGTATTCATTGATTTAATTTAAATTTGCAATTATGTTTAATTTATGTAATGGTTAATTAGTCAATCTATTGATAATTTATATTATTTATACATCTCTTTCATGTAATTTTTAGTCCTACATCTAATTTTTCAGTGAGAAGAAATTATAGAATAATGGCTTCCCAAAGTTTAATTACCAAGGGTATAGAGCCCGAGTCAACTAGTATTTTCCAGGAGAAAGGTATTGGATCGAATACCTAGGTCTTGCATTGCATATAAGGATATGTCTATCATCGTGTAATAATTCCCAACTTAAACTTAAGCATCTGAGTAAATAATAATTTACTTGAAATTTTTTTAACTCCTTATGAAGGATTTTTTAATCCATTTTGTACCCAATATCTTGACCTAAGTGGATCACTCCCCTCTCCATGTAAAAGTAGAAATAGGCCTAAGATCCCTAGTTTGCATGCGTAAGATAATCTCTATTTCTACCAAACCCTTACATTTTGGTGAGCACAAAAGTAGAAATAGGCATACGATCCCTAGTTTGCATGCATATGATAATCCCTATTTCTACCAAACCATTTCATTTTGGTGAGTGTGACACATCTTTCACCTCTCTTACTTGTGATTTGGATGTCTAGATGTGATGTGTATTCATTTAGTTAATTTAAATTTGCAATTATGTTTAATTTATGCAAAGTGTAATTAGTCAATTTATTGATAATTTATATTGTTTATACATCTCTTTCATGTAATTTTTAGTCCTACATCTAATTTTTCAGTGAGAAGAAATTATAGAATAATGGCTTCCCAAAGTTTAATTACCAAGGGTATAGAGCCTGAGTCAACTAGTATTTTCCATGAGAAAGGTGAAGCTTATAC
Organism: Chamaecyparis obtusa; assembly: GCA_027943335.1. Classification (NCBI taxonomy): domain Eukaryota; kingdom Viridiplantae; phylum Streptophyta; class Pinopsida; order Cupressales; family Cupressaceae; genus Chamaecyparis; species Chamaecyparis obtusa. The sequence goes on from BSBK01007955.1 coordinate 430,506, forward strand.
TCCCACACATGACATACCTAACATTGTGGAGAGCTGATCTTCCCACACATCTCATGATGAGGATGACTCCTTAACAAAATTATTTCCTAACCCATTGGAAAAGCTTGCTAATGACTTGGAGAATCTTAGAAAATGGATGGGTCAAGAATACTTAGATAGTGAGGTGATCCCCTTGATTGAAGAATTGAGTAAAATGATTCAAAATGATGAACATAGTGTTGACATGTTTAATGATATTTATCATATTGTTAATAATAATACTATGCCTATAAAAAGTTGTATTGGATCTCTCAACTTCTCTAACCCTATAAATCATGTTGACAATTCTATTCCTATACCAACATCATTTGTAACACCCCACCAAGGAACCCAAGAGAGATTAATCTAAAACATGCTACTAAGTTTGGTGAATAATTTTTTTTAAAAGTTAACATACAAGATAGACATCAGTGCGGAAGCAATTACCATTTACTCTCATTGATACAATATCCAAAATAGGTTACAAAACTCAAGGGTCCCATGACGTAGAATTACTTAAGAAAAAAAAACAACTAAATTAACATCAACAAAAGATTCCATAACATAAATATTACAATTACATCATATAACAATAAATACAATCCTCATAGACATCCATGAAATATAAATAAACTCACATCCACTACACATGTCGCAGGGTATGTGGTAATCACTCTAACAATACTAATACAATGTCCAGATTAGGTATCACATGTGATACTCTAATACAGGATTACAAATAATGAAGATAAGTGATGCAGGAGCATCTTGGGTCTTTAAGCAATCTTGCATCAACCAAAAACATTTCCTGATTTCTGTACCTGTTTGCTGTTGTTTTCTTTATAATATTTGCATTTGATGGTTTCATGGTGTGAGAATATTACATGATGTTGAGGACCTATTTGGGAACCTTCTCCTATGAGAAAATAAAGATTGGATGGACTATTTCAAAGTTACAGTTGTTTTCCTTGCCATCAGAACTATGTTTTCCTGCAGTTTTGGTGCTAATTGTTCATGTTGGAGACCTTGATCCATAAGGAATCAGCCTTTTATCTCTTAAGGAGTTTTAGAGGACCTAAATTACTATCATTTCCCAAGAGCACAAGCCTCAATTCATTATGATTAAAAATTTATGCCCATTTTTCCCCAGGACCTATTTTCTGCCAATTTTCGGGTGAAACGTGTGATGTTTCTTCTTGCGATGTTCCGTGTGATCAAATGGGACCTTGCACCCTTAAAGAAATGTTCTTGGGTCATGTGAGGACATAAATCCAAAGGCACATCAATTTATATTTATTCTAGCATTAGTTTTGGTTTAAATCTTGAAACTGGACCTATATTGTAATTAAAATGTCTGACTGGCCAACCTGTGGCTTAGCTGGCTATATAAAGAGTCTAGATTGATGTAGTAGGGAATCAAGAGGAGATAATGAAAAGGATATCTAAGGAGGATAATTATCAAGATATATCATTGGAGAGAAAGATAGGATATGAGTTGTAATTCTGATTTCATAATTCTCGTTGTATAAGGCCGAAACCCGGAAGGCCTCATAGCCGGGCATGTTGAAAGAAATAATATAATTCTCTGTTGTTTCTGCTAGTTGATTGTCTCATATCCATTGTTATTTCATTTTTTTCATGTGATATTATATTTCTTCCATTGTGTAGCTCTGAGCAAGGGCTTGTTTTTGGATTCAAGTGGACTCAATTCTGCTTGATTCTACTTGTATCTACCCTACCCCTGCGTCAAGTGGTATCAGAGCGAGTTCTTTCTTGTGGATTGGATAGTGGAGAACCTTATTGGATTGGTTGTAGGGTGGCAGATTTGAGATTTGACCTATAACTTGCAGAAGGTTACGATCTTGCTGGAACCTAATTGTCAAGATGGTTCGTGGTAGAGGAAATGATAATGTTATCATGGATATGTTGAGACAGATTGCAACTAGGCTTGAAGCTGTAGAGACAGCCCAGAGAAGAGGAGCACATCTTGAAGATGTTAGTGATGAAGAAGAAGAAGCAACACCTAATGCTGAAGCTAAAGTTGAACAAGATGAGGAAAGACTTTTGAGAGTTTTGTCTAAGGCTAACTCTAGACCCGCAGTTGAAGTTGCTTGCTATGATGGAAGACTTGAGACTGATGCACTTTTGGATTGGATCTCTGAGATGGATAAATAAGTTGAGTATGAAGGTACTCTTGATAATAAGAAGGTTAGGATAGCAGTCACAAAGTTGAAAGGGCATGCATCTCTTTGGTGGGATCATTTTCAAACTAAGAGACAAAAGAGAGGAAAAGAAAAGATCAAGACATGGATGAAGATGCTTGGAAAGATAAAGAAGAAGTTTCTTCCAGCTCACTACCAAGTGATTCTGATGAGAAAGATGCAAAATATGAGACAAAAGGACATGAGTGTGAAAGAACATACTAAGGAATTTTACAAATTGGATATCAGATCTAGACATGTGGATGATGAAGTTGAGAAGGTGGCTAGATATTTGAATGGCTTGAGGACATCTATTCAAGATGAGATCAACTATGTGAAGATTGATAGTTTGGAAGAAGCATACCAATTTGCTTTGAAGGCTGAAGAAAGATTGACAAAGAAACATGAACAAAAACAAAGAGGAAGAGGTGGCAGATTTCAGAGAAGTAGAGGCAAATCTTATGGAGAAAGCAATAGATTTGACAATGCAGTGCAAGATAAAGGATGGAAAGATGAACCTGCTAAAAGAGGTAATTACTCTATAGGTAGCTACACTGGTTACTCTAGGAATAATAATAATGGTAAAAGAGAAGAGAAATCTTGGTTTAGAGGTACTTGTTACAAATGTGGTGAAGAAGGACATAGAGCTTTTGAATGTACTAACTATGGAAAGAAGACTAGAGCTAATGGTAAAAATAATTTGGCTTGTGAAGAATTTGAGGAAATGTCTAATGAACCTGAACATGGTGAGAACTTGATGCTAAGAAGGATCTTGTGGAATGAAGAAGATGATGAGGAACTTGTTTTGAGGAAAAGTTTGTTCAAAACCAGATGTAAGATCGCTGATAAATGTTGCAAGGTAATCATTGATAGTGGAAGTTCTGATAATTTGGCATCCGAAGAGCTGGTTAACAAATTGTAGTTGCAGAGATTGAAACATCCTAAGCCTTACCATATTGCTTGGATCCAGAAGGAGCATAAACTACTTGTAAGTGAACAATGCCTTGTTAAAGTCAAAATTGGGAATTATCATGATGAAGTCTTGTGTGATATTATGCCTATGGATTGCTGTCATATTCTTTTGGGTAGACCTTGGCAGTATGATAGGAAAGCTTTGCATGATGGTAGATTGAATCAATATACTATTTGGATGGATGGAAAGAAAAAAGTATTGTTTCCTTTGATAGAGAAGTTTGATGAAAGTCACTATACCACAGTCAGAGTATGTTTGATTGATGGTAAAAAGTTTGCAAGAGAAATGAAAGAACAGAATGTTTGCTTTGCTTTAATTCCAAGAAAGACTGAGAAACAAGATGAGTTAGAACATGCACCTGAGGTTAAGCCTTTTTTGAATGAATTTCATGACATCATTTCTGATAATGTACCTGATGGTTTACCGCCTATGAGAAGTATAAGTCATTGTATGGATTTGATACCTGGAGCTAGTTTGCCTAATAAAGCACCACATAGGTTGACACCTGATGAAAAGATTGAATTGAATAGACAAGTGCAAGAATTTCTTGAGAGAGGTTTGATTAGGGAAAGTTTGAGTCCTTGTGTAGTACCTGCTATATTAGCACCTAAAAAGAATGGAGAATGGAGAATGTGCACTGATTCTAGAGCTATAAACAAGATAACAGTAAAGTACAAATTTCCTTTGCCTAGGATGGATGACATAATGGATAGTTTGAGTGGAGAAAAGTATTTCACAAAGATTGATTTGAAAAGTGGATATCATCAGATTAGGATCAGAGAAGGGGATGAATGGGAAACTACTTTTAAGACTAATGAAGGTTTGTATGAATGGTTGGTTATGCCTTTTGGTTTGACTAATGCACCTAGTACTTTCATGAGGCTGATGAATGAAGTTCTAAAAAGATTCTTGGGTAAGTTTGTCATTTTATATCTTGATGACATTTTGATATTCAGTAAGAGTAAGGAAGAACATCTTGAACATATCAAACAAGTATTGCAGAGATTGAAGGAAGAAAAGTTGCTGATTAATTTGAAGAAATGTTCCTTTTATGAAAGAGGAGATTGCGTACCTTGGTTTTGTAATTTTAGTTGATGGATTAAAGATGGATCCTAAGAAAGTAAGAGCTATACTTGATTGGCCTACACCAGAGAATGTTGGAGAGGTAAGATCATTTCATGGATTGGCTAGTTTTTATAGGAAGTTTATTAGAAATTTCAGTTCTATTTGTAATGCTATGACTGAAACTATGAGAGGAGATAAAAAGGATTTCAAATGGACACATGGAGCACAAAAGAGTTTTGAAACATTGAAACAAAGAATTGTAGAGTTGCCTACACTTGCTTTGCCTAATTTTAGTAAAGTTTTTCAAGTTGAATGTGATGCTAGTGGAAGTGCAATTGAATCTGTTTTGAGTCAAGAAGGAAAACCTATAGCTTTCTTTAGTGAGAAGTTGAATGATGCTAAGAGAAAATATTTAGTTTATGATCAGGAATTCTATGCAATTGTTAAAGCTTTGAAGAAGTGGAGACATTATTTGATGCCTAAATATTTTGTGTTGTATACTGACCATAAAGCTTTGCAGTATTTTGGAAGTCAGAATAAGTTGAATCAGAGACATATGAAGTGGGTTGAGTTCTTGCAGAATTTTTCCTTTTCATTGAAGCATAAAAGTGGATAGTCAAATAAGGTTGTTGATGCCTTGAGCCGAAGAAGAAGTTTGCTGATAGAGATGAGAGTTGAGGTACTTGGTTTTGATGATTTGAAGTGTTTGTATGAGACTGACATTGATTTTGCAGAACCTTGGAAAGCTTGTAAGGAACACACAGTGAGTGATAAGTGGTCTGATTATTTCATTCAAGAAGACATGTTGTTTAAAGGAGTTCAGTTGTGCATACCTAGAGGATCTATGAGAGATAACATAATAAAGGAGAAACATAGTGGTGGACTTGTTGGACATTTTGGGATTGATAAGACTATGAATTTGATTTTAGAAAGATACTTTTGGCCATAGATTTATAGAGATGTACAGAGAATGGTTAGAGGTTGCAGAATTTGCCAAGTAGCAAAAGGAACTAGTCAGAATTCGGTATTGTATACACCTTTGCTTGTACCTGATAAACCTTGGGAAGATGTGAGTATGGACTTTGTTCTTGGATTGCCTAGAACTCAGAGAGGTAATGATTCTATTTTGGTAGTGGTTGACAAATTTTCAAAGATGGCTCATTTCATACCTTGTAAGAAGACATCTAATGCATTACATGTAGCTGAATTATTCTTGAAGGAAGTGGTAAGATTGCATGGTTTGCCTAAATCTATTGTTTCAGATAGAGATACTAAGTTTACTAGTTACTTTTGGAGAACACTTTGGAAGAAGATGAATACTGATTTGAAGTTTAGTTCTACATTTCACCCTCAAATAGATGGATAGACTGAATTTGTGAACAGAAGTTTGAGAAACTTGTTGAGATGTTTAGTTGGAGATAAGCCTGCTAATTGGGATTTGATTTTGGCACAAGCAGAGTTTGCATATAATAATTCAGTGAATAGAAGCACTAAGAGGACACCATTTGAGATTGTTATTGGATTTCATCCTAAGGGAACCACAGAGTTGAGAGATTTACCTATTGAAACCATAAGAAGTGCTAAAGCTGATCATTTTGCAGAATACATGAGAACTTTTCATGATGAAGTTAAAAATAATTTAGGGGATAGTAATCTGAAATATAAACAGAGAGCAGATAAGAGAAGAAGACATAAATCTTTTGAAGTTGGAGATGAGGTTATGATTCATTTGAAGAAGAATAGATTTCCAGTTGGTACCTACAACAAGCTAAAAATGAAGAAGTTTGGACCTTGTAAGATTCTGAAGAAGTTTGATAGTGGAAATGCTTATGAAGTGGAATTACCAGAGGACATGGATATATCACCTATATTCAACATTGATGATATATTTGAGTACTTTGAATGAAATGATGAGATAGAAGATGATCTAGATTATCCTAAGAAGAATAGAGACATCATTGAGAAGATCTTGAATAAAAGAGTGAGCAAAATTACAAGAGGAAAAGACTACATGGAATATCTAGTTCAGTGGAAAGACAAGCCAGTTGAAGACAGTTCATGGATTACACAAGCTAAGTTGGATCTTTATGATTCAGGTTAGAATATGAGTAGTGCCTGATGTGAACATCAGTTTTTATTTACCCCAGGTGTCTGATGCAGGAGCATCTTGGGTCTTTGAGCAATCTTGCATCAACCAAAAACATTTCCTGATTTATGTACCCGTTTGTTGTTGTTTTCTTTATAATATTTGCATTTGATGGTTTCATGGTGTGTGAAGCTTACATGATGTTGAGGACCTATTTTGGAACCTTCTCCTATGAGCACATAAAGATTGGATGGACTGTTTCAAAGTTACAGCTATTTTTCTTGCCGTCAGAACTGTGTTTTCCTACAGTTTTGGTGCTGATTGTTCATGTTGGCGACCTTGATCCATAAGGAATCAGCCTTTTCTCTCTTAATTAGTTTTAGAGGACCTAAATTAATATCATTTTCAAAGAGCGCAAGCCCCAATTCATTATGAGTAAAAATTTATGCCCATTTTTCCCCGGGACCTATTTTCTGCCAGTTTTCGGGTGAAATGTGTGATGTTTCTTCTTGCGATGTTTCATGTGATCAAATGGGACCTTTCACCCTTAAAGGCATGTTCTTGGGTCATGTGAGGACCTAAATCCAAAGGTGCATCAATTTTTATTCATTCTAGCATTAGTTTTGGTTTAAATCTTGAAACTGGACCTATATTGTAATTAAAATGCCTGACTGGCCGACCTGTGGCTTAGCTGGCTATATAAAGAGTCTAGATTGATGTAGTAGGGCATCAAGAGGAGATAATGAAGAGAAGATCTAAGGAGGATAATTATCAAGATATATCATTGGAGAGAAAGATAGGATGTGAGTTGTAATTCTGATTTCATAATTCTCATTGTATAAGGCTGAAACTCGGAAGGCCTCACAGTCGGGCATGTTGAAAGAAATAATATAATTCTCTATTGTTGTTGCCAGTTGATTGTCTCATATCCATTTTGATTTCATTGTTTTCATGTGATATTATATTGCTTCCATTGTGTAACTCTGAGCAAGGGCTTGTTTGTGGATTCAAGTGGACTCAATTCTGCTTGATTCTACTTGTATCTACCCTGCCCCTGTGTCAATAAGAAAAGAAACATCAATGAAGAATCACAAGGAATCCAAATGTAGAAGCACCATCAAGCACCGGCACCAGGATGTCAAATCTCAAATGGTAAAGAATCACTACCACCCATCCTTGTAGATCTACAAAGGTCTACCCTACCGTGCTAAGGAGATAACAAAAAACCCCAATCGGATATCCAAAACCAAAGAAAGGTAAAACCACTAAGCAAGAGGACCTTGAAAGCTCTCTAACTCAAGGTGTACAAAAGACAACGATAGATAAGACTCACTATTCCAGAGGCAACTAACACATGTAGAATAACTATGGAGGAGACTTAGGCTACATACTATGGGAGTGTCATCACATGGACAACTGCTTGAGTTACCCTGGACTGGTCTCTAGACCCCGGACCCTCAAGCATCTATCAGGTTGAGTTACCCTGGACTGGCCACTCTAGACCCTGAACCCTCAACATCCATGTGGAACCAGAATACCCTCTCATGAAGATGAGGAATTCTAATCATACCTAATCTCTAGGTATCATCTCATTCCCATCCTTAGCCTATACAAGCACTTAAGGTATGGGTGAGGATTCGATGATCAATCTTGTGTTTAAAGTTATCCCCAAGTTTTATTATTAGGTTATCACTTATTAATCAACTTACGATAGGTTACCCTAGTACTGGCCCCTTTTGAGCCCCAAACCCCTATCGTAAGCCACTCCTATAAGATGCACCTATTTAACCTCTCCTAGGCTCACAAATCTCACATAGATCAATCAGATATACAATCAGGTAATCCCAGATCCAGTTTCACACACAAGAACTAGAAATGATTATAAAGATACCATAAATAGAATACAAAGCAACATGAGCTCATATGATCAAATCACGTGATGATCGGAAAATACACACACATCAAAACATAATACTGAAATCATGACACAACTGATTCTTACCCCGACCTCTATTTCCCCCCTAGGTCATCTAGTACCCGATAGCATAATATACACAAAAGACACTCCAGGAACGAAGAATACAACACTCACATCATAGAGATCTGAAATTGAACTATAATCTTTTAAATTCCATAATGTTCATAATTGAGTCTAAGTATAAAATCACATAAGTCTACTAAGAGAAACTTAACATAAACATTAAAACGATGCCATAATTCAATAACATTCTCTACATTCACCCTATGGGTTCATCAATACCAAAAATGCCCAATTTCAATATAAATATAACACTTCTAATAATTCATTTTCCAATATGAACACTACTAGGTACGTTTCTTAGCGCATATAATTTTTATCCTATTTAACATATGCATATATATTTATGTTGCATTTGAATATTCAAACATTAGGTCTAATTTAATTTAAATTCTAACATTAGAAAATAAATTACATATAAGCATTTTTCGACATATAAAAATATGTGTATAAACCAAAACGAAATAAACCAACTATCAAATCAAGTAATAAAAGTTCATTTAAAATAAAATCTAAAACCATACATATAGATTTATTTTAAATTAAAAATAAACTTATGCTACAATTAACCTATAGTAAGCTAAATCTTAAATTTAATATTTAATAGAACTAAATTAAAATTTTAGTTAAACTAAATAAACTAAATTCATTAAACTAAATTAACAAAATAAAATTAAACTAAGTTATTAAACAAAGGTTATACATTAAATAAAATAAAGTTAAAAAAAATTAAATGAAAACCTTTTTTTTTTTTTTTGGGGGGGGGGGGGGGGGGGGGCTGGCCCCCACTCCCATCACCAAGGGTACATGCACAGTACCCTATGCGGCTGCCATGAAGGGGGGGTGTTGGGGGGTTGGTGGCCCCCGGCCCCCATTAATATATTTTTTAATTTAAAAAAAATAAATTAAAACAATACATTTTAATTTATATATATATTTTTATAATTCCGAAAATGGAAAATAAATAAAAATGAGATGTATAAATTGTTTTTAAGACATTCACATGCATTTTGAATTGGACTTTCTCAATTTGTCTTTTTATCATGACTGTGTTTTTTGTAAAAACTGTATTATTATTTATTTTTTAACAGAGGATAACATATAATTTTCAGAATTGACTTTTACACCCAAATTGGGTTTTTTTTACAAACATTAGGTAAATTTATTTTTCAAACCCTATAGTTAGACTTTAGTCCAAATTTAATTTATTGATTTCTAGGAAAACTATAAAGAATCTTTCAACAAAATTTCGCCAGCATAACATTACTATGCTAAATTTTAATAAAAACCTAAAATATCATATTCAAGAGTTTCTCTAATACCCAAAACAAGGAAAACATAGACAGATCTAAGGAGATAAACATGAAATTATCCAGACATAAGAATCTATCAAACTACAAAATAGAAATCACAGAAGGAGATTTTTAGATCCTACCTTAGATTCAATGCACAAAATTGAAATGGAAACCTTGGAAGACCTGTAACACCTGATTCCTCTATGTAAGAATCCAACCTGCAGATCTGAATCCACGAACGATGCAAATACCAAAAATCTAGATGCACAACATAGCCAAAACAATAAGCAACCACGACAATCCAAATTCTCCAAAATTCAAAGCACATAAGCTCTCCCAAAAATTCTCCTCCAAACTAGTCTAATCTAAAAATGAATGCAATTCCCCCTATTAGGGATTCAATTCCCCCTTTCATGCAAACACTAGAGATGACTCAACAATTAACTCCCAATCAAACTCCAATTACAATTTGAAAGTAAATCCTAATTAATAAATTAAAGTAACTTTATTTTGCACAACTCAAATTTGACTTTGAAAACAAGTTGTTATATTTGAGAACAATTCACTTTTCAATAATGCACATGTTAATAATAAAAATTCATATTAAATAGATTAAATATTTAAAGCATCCTAGAACCATGCAATTAAATATTTAATTATTTAATAATGCACACAAGCATAATTAAATCTAATTACCAATTAAATAATTAATTAAATCTAAATAATCAATTATTTGACTTTTAATTAAATTTACTGAAATAAACTTAGGAACATGATTAATATTAAATTTAAACTATAATCATTAAACTAATAATCACATAAAATCACCCACATAAGCAATAAATCAACCAAAACAAAATAACATAAAACCAAACAAACTTGGGAGAAGGGATCCACAAATCCATGTCAACTAGATGAATTCGGGTAGGGTAGTCAAACTGATACTTGTCCAATCCTAAGACAATTAGGCTTAGGTTAGGGTTTTGGGTCTGTGTATTATCTCCCCTCTTTACCATTGAGATGAATGTTTGTGGGCACACTCACTCCTGCCAATTCAAGGAAGATGATGTCATGTACCTGCAAACCTATCATCACAAGATGAAGCATGTACATCTACTACGCTATTGTCCTCTACCACACAAACACGTCAAATAGATACACACACATGATAACCATACACATGCAAGTATGGGGTCAGTATCATCATAAACTGATATAAAGCATAAAACATAACATCATGATAATCTCATCATCTAATCTAAACCTACACATGATACACATATAATATTCATAATCCAGATTCATCATTTATTAATATTATAACCAATCACATGAAAAGTGACCTAAAATAATTTAGCCAATCAACTGAAGTAGAAAGAAAACTAAAAGCAAACTATGGGTGGGTACTACATCATTTCTTAATGTGCCTATTTATACACCACCTATCATGGCTACATCTATACAAAATATCCATCCTACACATTTTAGTCTTGGAGGAATCCCAATCAATCAAAACTCCTACACACCTTCTATTAGTCTTCCATGTATTTCCCAATCATATCCTTTATGCATTTACCATAATGTTTCACTTTTCTACTCCAATGCTTCATCCATTTATCATAATGTTGCATCTCCTTCACAATCAAACATGTCCAATATCAATTTTGATGTAGTCAAGGATGGTGGATCCAATGAAGGACGGTCCAAACCTTGCAGCCAATAGAATTACACAGTGGAATACTCAACACAACAAACAACACCATAAATGTTTCAAGTAATTTGCATTAACATACCCGGCTGTAAGGCCTTCTGGGTTAGGGCCAATTACAAAATGAAATAATTCTATAAGGTCCACAACTAGATCCAATACAATCTCATCTAGTTCAGCTCTGAAGACAATCAGAAGCTGATGGAAACCCTAAGGCAGATCTAAACTTGAGCTTGCAAGCCTCCAAGAAATCTCCTTGTTCCCGAGTATGCAAAACCCTAGCTCTGCTACAAAGACTATTAAATTACAATCTGATCTACAAGAACATCAAGAACTTTTCCACAACTTCACTCTCAAGCTTCGCATCTAAATTCCAGATCTACTAAGTTGTTCTTCCCACAATTTCCTCTCCCAAACATCTACCCAAGCCCTCCTTAAATACTAATCATCAGCCACAAGTCGACAAGATGAAACCCTTAACTCACCAAAATAATAATTAAATGCCATATAATTCGACTTACAAATGTATACAAACATTTAATTCTTCATGTCAGCCCAAGACAATGGCTACCAACAATTAATTCACAAATTCATCTCAAAAAATCACACAGAACTCCAATCGGTAAGTCAGAACTACCGAGCGATGGTAAAACTATCGAGCACGCTAGGCATCGTCAAGTACTAGTTTCAACTAAGCACCACAAGAATGACCAAGAAATAATTTTACCGAGCGCTAGAGACTACCGATTTCCTTCAGTGATCGAGCTTCCTTCAATGACCGAGACCGTCGGTCAAGGCTGCAACCGAGTAAAACTGACCAAAATACAAACACTCCATGCAGATGTACTAAGGACATAGAATGCCCCTACCTTAACCTTGGATGCCCCTACATCAAACACCCTAGGTTCCAAAAGATGTTCATATATGAGAAGAACATCTTCCAAGATTCAACACATAAATCCCGAACTGATTCTTCACATAAAAGTCCTCCACCTTTTCTTCTTACAGAGTCTTCCACTTCAATTTTCTCTATCTCTTCAAGTCTTTTCTTGACAATGTATAGGTCGGTTCTCCATACTGATCATTCATTTTCTCTGGATCCACAATCTCAACTCATCTACCAATACTCAGGCTTCTCCTACTGAGTGTTGTATCCATCAAAGGCATTAGTGAAAACTTCTTGTCATTCTTCTCAACAGTAAACACATTTCTTACACAGTCATAAATAGCTCTGCAATCATATTGCCAAGGTCTACCGAGCAATATATCACAACTATTCATCTTCACAATGTCACAAATCACAAGATCCTTGTACTGGCCAATCTGAACATCAATGAAGCATTGTTCTCTAACTTCCAAAGCATGAACATCTTGTAACTAGCCAATCCTATAAGGACAAGGATGTTTCATTCTACTCAAACCAAGTTTTTGAACCAGGTCCTCAGCAACGAAGTTATCAGTACTACCGCTATCAACAATAACATCACAAATTTTACCTTCAGTCTTGCACCAGGTCCTAAACAAGTTGCTCCTCCGACAAGGTTTGTCCTATGTACCGAGCAATGTTCATCGAAGTAGCAAGTTCTCTAATTTAGGTTCGTTCTAAATGTTCTCATTCATCACAGCAGTTCTCTGATCAACCTTCTTTTGTGTACACTCAAAAGAATGGTGTCCTTCCTCTCCATAGTTATAGCAAGTACCCTTAAAGATAACTCTACCTGTCTTCTTCTTTGGTTCCACAGGTTTCTATTCATCTTCTGCATCAGTCAGTTTATCCTTTACCAAGTAATCAATATTTTCTTTCCCTCGGGAGTTGCTAGGTTGTTTCCTCTTCAACTTATCTTCTACTTTCAGATCATACTGATAAGCATCTTCAACAGAATCAATCTTCAGCATACCAAGCTCATCCTGAATATTGAATCTCAGACCATTCACATACCGAGCTATCTTTTCCTTACCAAGCTCTTGGTGTCCAGACCAAATAGTAAGTTTGTAGAACTCCTCGGTATAATCTTCAACAGACAAATCCTTCTGTTTCAAATTCTATAATTTCTTAAACAAGTCAAGCTCATAGTCAGCTAATATGAACTTAGCTTTCAACTTAGTCACCATCAATCTCCACCGATTGATCTTTGTTTCACCTTCATCTTCTCGGTCTCTTTGTAGTTCTTTCCACCAAAGAGCAGCATGTCCTTTCAACTTTGTCTGTGCTAATCTCACCTGAAGAGGATCTTCAATTTATTCCAGCTCAAAGAAATCTTCAAGTTCACCAATCCAATCAATCAAATTGTTGGGTTTCAAAGTACCAAAGAAAGTAGAAACTTCCATTCGGTAATTATGAAATCGGGCAGCAGGTCTAGGCAACCGAGCAGTTCTGTCTTCACCAGATCTGTTCCTCTGGTCATCACCACTAGATCCAACAGTCTCAAATTATTTAGCAGCTTCTTCATAGCCATCCTTAGTACCAATATTCCAAGGTATGCCAACAACAGTTCTCATGATCTCGGCGACCATATCATTCTTCATCAATTCTGTCTCAGATCTGAAATTTGATTTCACCTTCTCTGTGATTTGGGATTCAATAGTATCACAAAGATCTAAAATAACTCTAGGGTCCAATATTCTCGGAGGCATCCTTAAAGATAAAAGAAACCCTCTGCAATAAACCCTCACCGACCACCTTGTGACAATTTTCAAGTTGCAACAAGTCAGATCTCAACCTGCAATCTTGCAAACAACTAGGGCACAATTTCACAAGTTTAGTGCTTCAGATCTACAATCTAGATTGTGCACAATCTTTGCTCCAACAAGATCAACTTCGCAAGATCAACCTTGCTAGGTCAAGCTTCTGCTTCAACAAGATCAACCTTCGCTCTGATACCACCTGATGCAGTCAAGGATGGTGGATCCAATGAAGGATAGTCCAAACCTTGCAGCCAATAGAATTACATAGCAGAATACTCAACACAATAGACAACACCATAAATGTTTCAAGTAATTTGCATTAACATGCCCAACTGTAAGGCCTTTCGAGTTAGGGCCAATTACAAAATGAAACAATTCTATAAGGTCCACAACCAGATCCAATACAATCTCAGCTAGTTCAACTCTGAAGATAGTCAAAAGTTGATGGAAACCCTAAGACAGATCTAAACTTGAGCTCGCAAGCCTCTAAGAAATCTCCTTGTTCCCAAGTATGCAAACCCCTAGCTCTGCTACAAAGACTATCAGATTACAATATGATCTACAAGAACATCAAGAACTTTTCCACAACTTCAATCTCAAGCTTTGCATCTGAATTCCAGATCTACTAAGTTGTTCTTCCCCCAATTTCCTCTCCCAAACATCTACCCAAGCCCTCCTTAAATACTAATCATCAGCCACAAGTCAGCAAGATGAAACCCTTAACTCCCCAAAATAATAATTAAATGCCATACAAGTCGGCTTACAAATGTATACAAACATTTAATTCTGCATGTCGGCTCGAGAAAATGGCTACCAATAATTAATTCACCAAGTCGGCTCAACAAATCACACAGAATTCCAATTGGTAAGTCAGAACTACCGAGCGACAGTAAAACTACCGAGTACGCTAGGCATCATTGAGCACTAGTGTCGACCGAGCACCGCAGGCATGACCGAGCAACAATTTCACCGAGCACCAGAGACTACCGAGTTCCTTCAATGATCGAGACCTTCGGTCAAGGCTGCAATCGAGTAAAACCGGCCAAAATACAAACACTCCATGCAGATGTACCGAGGACATAGAATGCCCCTGCCTTAACCTTGGATGCCCCTGCATCAAATTTACTTGTTGAAGCCACTATCAACAACCCAACTCAAAGTGTTCCATCCTTACAACAATAATCAAGGCTTCCATAACCAAATCTAAACTCAAGAGAAACTTGCATACTTTAATTGCCTCTTACATTTTTCAATCGAAATTCACTATTATTTGACTTTTTCAAAGTGTACATAGAAATGAATACTATACGTCACACAACCACTTCCAACTAGGATTTCAAAATAGCACGTCAAATTTAATGACTTTTGATTTTATTAACATACATGTTTATATCCATATATGAGTTTAATATGCCTCTTCGCGTAATAAAAATAAAATAATAATTTAGTCATATATATATGCATTCCTCTTATTATTTTTGACTAAGAAAATAATAGTGTGAAACAATATTTATCTTTAACACAACAACTACTTACTTAATCATACATTTCACACCAAATGCAAACATGAATATTGTAAACAGTTTATTAAACTTGAATAGCAATTCAATTCACTTTCATTTTCTTGAGTCATGCAAAATAATATTCAACCTTAAATAGAATTACATGAACTAGGTGGTGTGTGCCTTGATTCCCTCATTCCATTTAAAATGAAGAAGCTAGAACATGTCTACCTCAACTATGTTCTCACCTTCGACTTATACTTGCACACACTTACACTTGATTTTCCATCAATAGCTTAGTCCATAAATCATAATCGAAACAAAGTTAAATATTATTGCTACTACAATTATTCATTAAATTCAAAAACATAAAAATGCATTAATTATACAATCATTAAATAATTATCTATAATTACCATTAATTTTTATATTTCTAACAAATAAAAGTTAGAATATGAAAAAGTTCTTCTATATTACAATTTATTTTATACTTAAAAATATTAAAGCTTCATGAACAAGAATAATATATTTAAATAAATAATACTTCTATTCTTGGTAGACTAGATGCGAATTAATTATTGCCATAAATATGTTAATTCTCTTACAGTTCAACCAAGCATCATAATTATAGAATTGGTTTACCTCCTTGAAAAATATCCTCCCTTAATATATACTCGTGTCTATTTCACTTTAAACCAAGGCTATAAACTCAATAAAATAAAGTGGCACATAGTTAATTTTATATTTTATATAATTAAAAATACTTAACACTACTAAAGATGTTGACGGAAGGCACGTTTGTGTATACTAAGTTGTACCAATAAAAATTCTTCATTTAAAATCATTTTTAGGCATCAACTAGTGGATGGTAATCTAATTTTAATAAAAAAGGACCTATCACTTTGATTAGTTCATAATACAAGGATGGTGCTCCATTTTGTCTATTGTCTTTACCACACACTTAAGAGTTAGTTTAACCCCTGCAGATTCCCTAGCCTCCCTAAACTATTAAGCTCTAAGAGAAAAATTGTCTTAAGTATGGAAACTCTTGTCTTGGTGATATATTCCTAAAACCCTAAAATTTGTCTTATGTTTCATTATTGACTTTTTATATTAATCATCAATATTTAAGTTACAACTCTAAGTGTTAAGGGTCATGTTTTACTGGCACCTTTACATAGTAACCAATTGACCTAGTTTTGTTTTAATTTTCGTAAGTATTATTCAACATCATCTTATCAGGTGTATGACCATGGGAGGTAAGAAGTGGTATATACTACTCATTTGTGTGCTACTACAAGATTCTACTACAAGATTATGCCATGTAGAGGCCCTGGAGCCATGGTAATCTAATTTTAATAAAAAAGGACCTATCACTTTGATTAGTTCATAATACAAGGATGGTGCTCCATTTTGTCTATTGTCTTTACCACACACTTAAGAGTTAGTTTAACCCCTACAGATTCCCTAGCCTCCCTAAAATATTAAGCTCTAAGAGAAAAATTGTCTTAAGTATGGAAACTCTTGTCTTGGTGATATATTCCTAAAGCCCTAAAATTTGTCTTATGTTTTATTATTGAGTTTTTATATTAATCATCAATATTTAAGTTACAAATTTAAGTGTCAAGGGTCATGTTTTACTGACACCTTTATGTAGTAACCAATCGACCTAGTTTTGTTTTAATTTTCCTAAGTCTTATTCAACATCATCTTATTAGGTGTATGACCATGGGAGGTAAGAAGTGGTAGATACTACTCAATTGTGTGCTACTACAATATTATGCCATGTAGAGGCCTTGGAGCCTATTAAACAAATGAATGAATTTTAATGATATCTATGAGACTAGTGGTCTAAGGGACCAAGAGAAAACCAATTAATCTGCATGTTGAATCTTCTCCATATTGACCCTTCTATTGTGGATATGAAGTAAGAAAGTTTCTATTTTGTGTAATCTTGCCTCTTCAAAAAGTTCATTCAGAATGTTCACCTTTAAGTTTCCTTCATATTGACTACGAATATCTTCATATGTTGCACATTCTTTCATAAAATTCCATTTCATTTCCACCACCCCTTTGCAGCAAAACTTATAGGTTCTTTCCTCCCACACCTCTTTGGGTACTATCCATCTACTGATTTCACATCTCAAAAGGTGAGAGTTGGTCCTCATTTGAGAAAATAGAATTTTGGCCTTTCCTTTAATTGTGGATTTTAAATACTCTTTGTCATCGTGCTCCCACATGGGGTTAAACGCTTTGACATAATGAGATTTTTTTCTACCTAGTTGTTTTGTCCACATGGTAGTCTTGAATTTTTCTAGGATCCAATTTTTTTATCTCTTCATTAGTGTTCGGTCACTCATGGATATTTATGTTCCATTTGAACAACCACTCGTTGTTTTGTTTCTTCCATGTTTTTTTCCTATGTTCTAACTCCTCTTCAACCACCATCTTAGAACAATGATGCTTATCCATATTTCCAACTTTTTTTAAGTAACTCCGTGAACAAATGATCGTTGATGCCTCGATCGGAAACATACCATTCTCCACCAAAAGGATCTCATTAGGAACCATTGGCATGAACTTGAGGTTACTAGTGATAAGATATTTTTGAATTCTTTCTATTTGTCACCATTGTTGATTTGACATGCTACTCCCCCAAACCTCGCATCTGTAAAGAATAACTAGAACCACCAATAGACCAAAGAGAGTCTTCTTAGTCTTCCCATCCCACAAATCAACCTTCCTACACCTATTCTGGAGAAGATAAGAGGCTTTCCATCCCTCCTAGATTCTTTTTTATTTGCATGCCTCCCAACTTAGTCTATAGTGTAAATCAATTCCTAGATATTTTTTCATCCACAATCTCTAAAGAGTTGCCCTCAAATATAAAAGAGTTATGCTACTTTTTCTTTTTCAAAGAAAAGATCATGAATTTTGTCTTAGTGGAATTAACTTGCATCCCTACTTCTTGGAAAAAGAGCTCCAAATTTTTTAAATGTTCTCTCAAACCTTGAGAAGATTTAGCAATAAGAATAAGGTCATCAGCATATAAAAGTAGTCTGATCGCATAGCCTGCCAAATGTATGCTTTCTCCATTGGCCTTGTTCAACCACTCTTCTAATTTATATATGTAAAGACCAAATAGAGTAGGGGATGAAGGGAAACCTTGTTTGACACCAATGTCACTCCCAAAGTATTCAAACATGCCCTCCTTAGTTTTGATTTTGGCTCTGACCTACTCATATAGTTTATAATTAGGAACCGTGTACTCTTTTGGGATTTCCAACTCTTCCATTGTGTGCCACAACATATCCCTAGGAAAGGTGTCGAAAGATTTCTTAAAGTCCACAAAACAACAAAAAGCTTATCCTCCTTGGTTGTCCCAAACTTTTTCAATGAAATGTCTTAGAGTGATGTAGTGATCAATGGTAGAATGTTTTGGTCTGAAGCTTTCCTATCCCTTTGCTCTTTTTTCTTCCCAGAGAATACCCTAGTGCAGTCCTACAATGGTAAAATGATGGGTACCAAATTGACCTACAAGAGTGTGAAATCATGACACATGGAACTAACTATTGGCTATCATGGAAAGCACTATCTTTCATAGTGTGTTCTGATTGGTCCACATCTATTTAAAGCATGAAAAGAATTTTCAAATTTATTCGGATTAATCTTCAATGGTGATCTCCACAATCTAATCAAATCAAATGCTCATAAAATTTGAGAATGCAAGCAATAATGGTGAAATGATTGGTTCTGGTTATATTGTTGGTAGCTTCAAGGAAAGAAATACATTCTTTCAACTATTTTGATGAATGCTTTCATTTACAATTAATATTTTCTATCAAAAAATCTCTTTACAAAGCTTGTGTTGAAACTAAGTTTTACTACAAATTGATGTGTAACTATTTCATTTAAAGATCAATTTCACTTCATATTGCTAAATTTTATGTTTTGATCTTATAATTGCTTGTATAGGAAATCTAGTTTTGTTGAAGAATTGAATTTAACTAAATTAAATTATGTGAAATTGCTAAAACCTAACCCTAATCATAGCCATAAACCTAACTATTTTTTTAGGCTATGACAATGAGTCAAATTTCCAAACAAATTCAACAAAAATGAGGGTACTTGTGAAGATATTTTCATGAAATTCCCATGTCCATCAAAGAGACATGCCAATGTATATGGCCCAAGAGATCTGGGTGATAAATTGATTGATTCTGATCAAGGGGGTGCAAAGATGCAAACTTACTAGTGCCTGGATGGTCATTGTTTGAAGAGCAATATAGAAATAGATTTTCTCACTTCCCTAGATTTGCAATGCCTATGTGTTGAATTTGGGAAAACTACTGATACCAAATGTATTTATTATTTCAAAAATGTGTCTCAACCTTTCATTTACATATGGTTACTATTTTTAGCAAGTTTCTAAAACCGAATCAAGGGTGGTGTAACATATGTTGTATCTTGTATGCTTCTAGACTTCTTACATTTCTTTAGTTTGATTAAAAATGAGATATCATGGTGATAATGCATGTAATCATGAATTGAGATAAGTTTTTCTTTTGGAGGTTGCATCATTTCAAAATTGTAATTTTATCTTTTTATACTTGGGGCTTAATTTAGAGAGCTCTTTGTCTTGGAAACAAGGGATTCTGAATCATTTCCATGAGAATGGTATTCTACCATGTATTATTGGACTCATTCCAAGGCCACATGATAAATTTTAAAAGAACAAATGGTTTAACAAAAGTGATAGGGTTTATGGACTAATAGGCATTATAGTTTATAAGGATATATTCATCACATAGAGCACACTGAGGGAAATTTTACTATTTGGGACATCATCAATCAATGATTTTGGATATCTCTAATCTTCATCTAATCATGGTGTTCCTTTTAGTAAGACACCTATAACCCAACTTGTGCTAACGCATCCTTAGAGAGTGATTTGTTGTTATTTAGTGCTTCCGCACATATTGTTGTGTCTGCAGTTGAGGACACTTCACATCATCTATTGTTTTTATTTTAAAGTTCAATAGTGCCTCTTCTCCAACTTATAGTGGTTCAGTGCAACAATATTTTTTGTCTTCTTCCAAAGATAGCTCATTAGGACATATTTCTACTAAATAGTGCACCTTTTTTTTAGAGCCCAACATTATTGACTTTGAGAAAACCATTGAGGATGTTAATGTCCTCTTTTCTAAAAACTCCTATGGAGTTGTATCATCTTCTTTTTATGTTATGGATGTATCTCTAGACCTTGTTCCATCTCTACATGATCCCTTTTCACCATTTGACATTAGCGTTGAGATACTTGAGCAACATTTAGAGGGGTCGTTATTGTCTTTGAGCTATGCTCTGCATTGGTATTCATTAGATTATGGATTTTCATCTTCATCATTATGGGAAAGAAACTTTATTGGATTATGGTACCTTTTGGCATCAACATGGAGACAATTGAGTAGATTTAAAAGGCATCATACATCTTGAGTTCTTTTCTTTTTATAAACCTTTTCGGAATGAAAAGATAACATGTATACTTTTTTGGTTTTATTTCTTCACAAGGGGAGGAAAGTTATCCAATTGGTTTGGATCATCTTAATTATTGAGTAGCTACCATCATTATAGGAGATTCTTCTGTGGGGTGGCACGGGTTGTGTTAAGATGTGATTAGATTTGGAATAGAAGAAATTTTAATTTTTCTATCTTATTTCCTTGATGTATGTATAACAAAACTATAGTGTACTAGTGTTAGAATAATATTGTAACTTCTATAAGATTTCCTATATGATGATAATGTAGATCTAAGAAAAAACTAAGAAATTCAAATACAATAATGATATACTTCTTTACTTGAGAATACTTGATTTGGATCTCTATTGTAACTTGTAATAATACTTGTATATTTTTGTATTTTCCAAGTTACTCTTTCAATGTGTGTGTATATATGATATAATGGGACATGTCTCCCGTAGGGATATGCATCTTTGTTCATGTAGAGACACGTCTCTAAGTGAGACATGTCTCTTGATAATTATTTTAATCATTCATTTGTTATTGATAATATATACCATTGAACTGATTGATAATAATCAATTTACAACTTAATAATGATGATGCAAGATAGTCAATATAATAACTGACTCACATATAATATATGACAATGGTAGTCGATATGGGTATCAACTATGATAACCACATTTGATACCGACTATGATCATCACAGTCGATACCAATATCGATGCTCATAATATATATTGATACCAATGATGTGTATTGGTTGATAGTAGTTATTGGTCATGATAACCACAGTCCATGTTGACTGTGATTATCACAATCAATACCGACTATGCCTTTATTGATTCTTGTATTTTTTCTATTATTGGTTTCATTGATTATTAAGTTGATTCTCATAATCAACATTATAGTTGATGTTGAACACATGAAATCTTGTTTAGTGTATTAGCATTATATATATACGACAATTATTTATTATTTATAAGTATATATGTATATGTATAATATATCTCTTATATATATTATGTATATATAATATATATGTCATCTCAATAATTTTCATCAATATTAATAATGCTTCATGATAATAGAGGAGGATAGATATCAAATGTTTAAGGCCAATAGGCCAGTCAACCATTTGATGTCATCGATTGGAATCATCCAATCAAAGCTACAATCATTAACACTCCCTCTTAGCTAGGGAGGATGATTTCTATCCATGTAATACAGTGAACTATTGTATTGATGATTTCCTTAATGTAACATTGAGGATTATGGTCTACACAGATATCAAAAATGGCATCCACCATAACAAATGTTACCTCACGGTATCATCATGAGCATGGATTGTTCAAGAATATCAACCATATGATATTATCCATACTCATTTCTTTTTTGGTATGTGCATTGGCATCAAGTATCATGAAGCTTACTAGAGAAGATATCATTTCATGGCATATCCATGGATGTTACATCTCATAACATCCACCATGACATATCTTATTAATATAACTCATGTAGTTGCACACCACTTAGTTAACATTAGATAAGATATATGAACTATCATGATATGTTAGTGGATGGTATTTGTCATGATAGTAGGTTAAAATATGTTAAAGTTTTCACTTTAGAATAGTAACCATAAGAAAAGTTCATTGAAAGATCATCATATTTCAGCAAGTTTCAACAATATCATGTAATAACTCACATAATAAAAAATAAAATAATATGTCTCATATATAAATCATTAGTACAATTTTATTGAGTCTCAACCTCAATTACAAATTCTTACATTCTTACCATACCAATCTTACCTCTAATGTGATCCACTTTTGTCTTTGAGAGAGGCTTTGTTAGAATATTTGCATTTTTCTCATTTGTAGTAATATATCTCAACTGAACAACATTTCTCTCCACCATGTATCTAATATAGTGATAAGGGATCTTAATGTGTTTGAACCTATTGTAAAATACAAGGTTCACGAAAACTTTGATGCAACTTTGATTATCACGATGAATAATAGTGGAATCCAAGGCTTGTCCAAAAAATCCAACTAACATCTTTCTTAACCATACTGATTCTTAAGCTCCCATAGATGCGAAAATGTATTTAGCTTTAGTGGAGCTTTGTGCAACTGAGGATTTATTTCTGCTGAACAAGGATATCATGGAAGAACCTAAACTAAAATAGCATTCTGAAGTACTCTTTCAATCTACAACACTTCTAGCCCAATTTGAGTCTGAATATCCATGGAGGTTTAGATCAACAGTTTCATACTTTAATCCAAGCCCAATTGTTCCACCCAGATATCTCAATATGTGTTTTCTACAACCAAATGCAATTTTCTAGGTTCACACAAGAACTGACTGAGTGCATTTATTGCATAGAAAATGTTTGGTCTAGTGTTGACCAAATACATTAATGACCCAATTATTTGACGATAGAGAGTAGGATCTACTAATTCTGATTGTGAAGTTTCTTCTTTGAGTTTTTGAAAATTTGTCTTCATAGGTGTAGACATAGGTTTTCTATCCATCATTCCAAACCTCTTTAATAGATCAATAGTTTATTTTAATTAATTTAATTGATAATGTAATTATCTTTTTTCCATACTTATAAATGAAGGAAGTAATGTAATATTCCCAAATCTTTCATGTCAAATTCAGAAGCAAGGTCTTTCTTATATTCAGTGATTAGATGATCTTCTCCTGTGATTAGAAAATCGTCAACATATAAAATGAGAATCAATATTGATGCAAGGCAAGGGTCAAGAGGGGCCAAACAATGTCACACCCTAATGATCCAGCCTACTCAACAACACGCGGAAGCAAATAAAAACACAGTGAGAGAGAGAATGGCAGAAATTTCATTAAGATTCATCAAATAGAATCATACATGTCGGCTGTAAGGCCTTCACGATTATAGCCTGATATTAAAATGAAATTAGAAGTCCTCAAACATGCGAGGATCTATCACAAATCTCTATTCTAATGTCTACTATATTCTATCTCCAAAAAATTGCCTCCTAGAACTAAACCAAGCAACTACATTTATACAAGAGTCTACCAAACTAAGTTAGCCTTCAGATCCATAATCAATGGAAGAAATGGTTAGATCAGGGACCACACACTTCCCAATGATTAATTCCATCATTAAATCTACAACCCAACATAAATGCACAAGTCGGACCAACAGAAACTCAAAAATAAACTACTCGGTAATAAGGGTGACTGAGCAACAGATAAGCAACGTCAAGCGCCAGTGAAATAACCAACCGCCCAGGAGAGAACCAACCAGACTCGGTAACCAAAGGAAATCGACCAACTATCGACCAAATCAGTCAAAGCAGGAACCGAGCAACACAGACAAACTCCAAAAAAAAATTGGTGACACAAGATTGCCAAGGACCCGAGATGCTCCTGCATCAGACACATGGGGTTATTTTAAAATGATTCTCTAAATCATTTGGTAGGTATGATCCGAGTTGCATCCAACTCAGACTATGAAATCCATGAACTATCTTCCATCGGTCTATTCTTCCACTTTACTAGATATTCCATATATTATTTTCCTCTTGTACTTTTGCCAACTCTTTGCTTCAAAATCTGCTCAATCTCTTCATTTTGCTTCTTAGGATATTCTTTCGGTACTGTCATTTCTTCATCAGGTTCATGATACTCATACACATTAGCAACATTGAAAATAGGTGATATGTCCATGTCATTAGGTAACTCAATCTCATATGCATTTCCACTGTCAAATTTTCTCAAAATCTTGCAAGGTCCAAACTTCTTCATCTTCAGCTTTCCATATGTTCCAATAGGAAATCGACCTTTCTTCAAATGAACCATCACTTCATCACCAACATAAAAAGTCTTATGTCTCCTTGATCTATCAGCTCTGTCTTTGTATTTCTGATTACTTTCTTCCAATTTGAACTTCACATCTTCATGCAATGTCTTCATATACTTAGCAAATTTTACTCCTTCAACACTTCTCTTATTTTCATCATCAATGTCTCTCAAATTAAATATACCTCTCGGTTGTAAGTCATTTACAATCTCAAAAGGTGATTTTCCAGTACTCCTATTCACTGAATTATTCTATGCAAACTCTTCTTGTGCTAACACATAATCCCAATTACTCGATGTGTCTCCAACTAAGCATCTCAAAAGATTACCCAAACTTATGTTCACAACTTCAATCTGTCCATCAGTTTGTGGGTGAAATGTAGAACTATATTTCAACTCAGTGCCAAAATTTTTCCAAAGAGTCTTCCAAAAGTATCCAACAAATTTACTGTCTCAGTCAGAGATAATACTCCTCAATAATCCATGCAATCTAACAGTTTCCTTAAAGAAAAGATCTGCTACATGTACTGCATCTGATGTCTTTCTACAGGGTATGAAATGTGTCATCTTAGAAAATCTATCCACAACAAAAAATATAGAATCATTACCTCTTACTGTCTTAAGTAAGCCAAGAACAAAATCCATACTGATGTCAATCCAATATTTCTCAGGAACAACAATCGGTGTATACAATCCAATATTCTGACTTACTCCTTTTGCAACTTGAAAAACTCCATAACTTTTCACAAATTTATGAACATCTTTGTACAACTAAGGCCAAAAGTATTTCTCCTTAAGCAAATTCTATGTTTTATCAATTCCAAAATGTCCAACCAAACCACTACTATGCTTCTCTTTTATCAGATTAGTTTGCATTACTCCTCTTGGTATACACAACTGAATACCTTTATCAAGATCATCTTCATAAGAATCTTTCATCTCATCAAAACCAAGAACTTGAATTTTCATCTCGGTCATCAAAGATCTTCTTCTACTCAATGCATCAGTAACTCGGTTAGTGACTCCACTCTTATGTTTTATCACAAATGTATAACTCTTGCAAATACTCAACCCATTTCATATGTCTCTGATTCAACTTATTCTAACTACCCAAATACTGTAAAGCCTTATGATTAGTATAAAACACAAATTCACTCAATATCAAGTAATGTATCCATTTCTTCAGGGCTTGCACAATAGCATAGAACTCTTGATCATACACATAATATTTTCTCCTAGCATCATTAAAATTTTCACTAAAGAAAGCAACAGGTTTACCTTCTTGACTCAACACAGCTCCAATTGCACTATCACTTGCATCACATTCACTTGAAATACCCTATTGAAATCAAGCAATGCCAAAATAGGTAATTCAACAACCTTCTACTTTAGAGTCTCAAAACTTTTGTCAGCTCCATGTGTCCACTTGAATACCCTTTTGTCTCCTCTCATAGTCTCAGTCATAGCATTACAAATTGCACTAAAATTTCTAATGAACTTCTGGTAAAAACTTTCCAGTCCATGAAATGATCTTACCTCACTAGCATTTTCAAGTGTAGGCCATCTCAAAATAGCTTCAACCTTTTCAAGATCCATCTTCAAACCATCAGCTGAAATAACAAATCCAAAATACACAATCTCCTCTTTCATAAATGAACACTTTTTCAGATTTATCAGAAACTTTTCCTCTTTTAATCTTTGTAAAACTTGTCTAACATGCAACAAATGTTCTTCTCTAGTCTTACTAAATATTAGAATGTCATCAAGATATACAATCACAAACTTACCCAAGAATTTCTTCAAAACTCCATTCATCAATCTCATAAATGTACTCGGTGCATTAGTTAAACCAAAGGGCATAACCAACCACTCATACAAACCTTCTTTTGTCTTGAAAGTAGTCTCCCATTCATCACCTTCTCTAATTCTAATCTGATGATATCCACTTTTCAAATCAATTTTGGTAAAATACTTTGCTCCAGTCAAACTGTCCATTATGTCATCCATTCTCGGTATAGGAAACCTATACTTCACTGTTATCTTGTTGATTTCTCTGGAATCAGTACACATTCTCCATTCTCCATTCTTCTTAGGTGCCAATACAATAGGTACTGCACAAGGACTCAAAATTTCTCTAATCAAACCTTTCTCCAACAATTCTCAAATCTGTCAGTTCAATTCCTGATTCTCAGTAGGTGTTAACCGATGAGGTGCCTTATTCGGTAAACTAGCTCCAGGGATAAGATCCATGCAATGATCAATGCTTCTTTTCGATGGAAAACCATCAAGTACATTATCAAAAATGATATCTTTGTACTCAGTGAGCAACTTATCAATCTCCTCAGGAACACTATCCTTGGTTTTCTTACTTAGTTTGTTAGGAATGACAACAAAACATACATCATTCTTTTTCAAATCCTTAACAAACTTTCTTCCTTCCATTAAGAAAACTTTCACGGATGTGCAAACATTACTAACAAGTTCTTCCATTAAAGACAACAAGATTTGTTTCTTTCCATCAGCCACAATAGTATACTTATGCAATCTCCCATCATATATAGCTTGTCTATCATATTGCCAAGGTCTACCCAAAAAAATATGACAACAGTCCATAGGCATGATATCACATAACTCCTTATCATAATACTTTACAATTTTTCAATTCACATAGCATTTTTCAATTACCAAGAGTGTGTGCTCATCTTTGATCCATGAAATCTGATAGGGCCTCGGATGTTCCAATATTTTCAATTGCAATTTTGTGACCATCTCCTCAGATGCCAGATTCTCTGAGCTACCACTGTCAATGATTACCTTCCAAAATTGGTCAGAAACTCTACATCTGGACTTGAACAAACTTTTCCTTACTAGATCTTCCTTTTTACTTTCATTCCACAGTGCTCTCCTTACCATCAAGTTATTTTCCTTCTCAGGTTCATTCGATGATTCTTCTTGCACCAAATCATTCTGACTGTTACCAACCTTTTTACTTGCTTGTGTACATTCAAATGATCTATGTCCTTCTCCACAATTGTAACAAGTTCCTTTGAAACTTCCTCTGCTATAACCACCTCGATAGTTACTACCTCTACCTCTAGATGAACTTTCACCTTTCCACTCGGTCTTGCCTTTATCCAGATTTATCTTTTCTGGTTCAGATCTGCTATTTTCACCATAGGATCTACCTCTTCCTCTAGGGAATCTACCACCTTGACCTCTTTTCCTTTGTTCATGTCTCTTGTTCAATTTCTCCTCAGCTTTCAAAGCAAATTGATAAGCCTCTTCAATGTTCTCTAGTTTAACCATGCTGATCTCTTCTTGGATGGAAACTCTCAAACCATTCAGGTATCTAGAAATTCTTTCCACATCATCTTCATCATGTCCAGATTTGATACCTAAGCTATAGAATTCCTCAGTATATTCTTTTACTGAGCTATCTTTCGGCTTCAAACTTTGCATTCTCCTAACTAGGTTAATCTGATAATCACAAGGTAAGAACTTTCCTTTTAACTTATTCACCATTTTATTCCATACCTTGATTTTGTCTTTGCCTTTCCTTTTCCTATCTAGCTGCAAATGTTCCCACCATAAGGATGCATGAATTTTCAAGTTTGTGCTTGCAATCTTCACTTTCTTGTCTTCAGGAATGTTTTCATACTCAAAATACTTTTCCATCTCGGTGATCTAGTCCACCAATTCATCAGAATCTAGCTTTCCACCATACTCAGGAGGATTGAACTATGGTGTCAACTTTAGACTTGTCAAAACCTTCAAAAATATTTCTTCACCTTGATCCATCACAGGTGCAGGTTCTGCATTCGCCTGTTCTTCCTCAACTTCATCATCACTAACATCTTCAAGATGTCTGCCTCTTCTCTGGGCTGTTTCAATAGCTTCCAATCTAGCAGCAATTTTTCTCAACATGTCAGCCAACCCTGGATCTGCATCTTGCCTCCCACAAACCATCTTGACAACCCTCTGAAATTGTAGGTCAGATCGCAATCTTCTACCCCACAACAATTTAACTAGGGCTTCAAGAGGAACCTACAAACCTAGATCCGTAGACCTAGATCAAGATCTCACCTCGCTTTGATACCACCTGACACAAGGTAGGGGGTCAAGAGGGGCCAAACAATGGCACACCCTAATGATCCTGCCTGCTCAACAACACACGGAAGCAAATAACAACACAGTGAGAGAGAGAATTCTAGATCTTTCATTAAGTTTTATCAAATAGAATCATACATGTCAGGTTGTAAGGCCTTCCTAGTTACAGCCTGATATTACAATGAAATCAGAAGTCCTCAAACATGTGAGGATCTGTCACAAATCTCTATTCTAATGTCTACTATCTTCTATCTCCAAAAAACTGCCTCCTAGAACTAAACCAAGCAACTACATTTATACAAGAGTCTACCAAACTAAGTCAGCCTTCAGATCCACAATCAACGGAAGAAATAATCAGATCAGGGACCACATGCTTCCCAATGATTGATTCCATCATTAAATCTATGACCCAACATAAATACACAAGTCAACCCAACAAAAACTCAAAAATAAACTACTCGGTAACAAGGGTGACCGAGCAACAGACAAGCAACGCCGAGTGCCAGTGAAACAATCAACCGCCTAGGAGAGAACTGACCACACTCAATAACCAAAGGAAACCGACCAACTACCAACCAACTTGGTCAAAGCAGGAACCAAGAAACATAGACAAACTCCAAAATGTTTCTAGTGACACAAGATTGCCAAGGACCCGAGATGCTCTTGCATAAAAGATATCACCATTTTTTACCTTAAATTATAGATTAGGTCTTGCTTCATTTTTGGAAAACCCCAATTTGGAGAGATAGTTGTCTATCCTTTCATACCAAGCTCGAGGAGACTTTTTGAGCCCATATAAAGCCTTCTTTAACTTGAAAACATGAGAAGTACTATCATGAATCATGAATCCCTCTGGTTGTTCCAATTACACTTCTTATTCAATGATCCCATTAAGGAAGGTTATCTTTACATCCATTTGGTGAACTTTCCATCCTTTAGATGTGGTAATAGCAATAACAACTTTGAAAGAGGTGTATCGAGCAACTGGGGAAAATGTCTCTTCATGATCAATCCCTTCCTTCTGGGAGAATCCTCTGGAAACAAATTTGGCTTTATAAAATTTCAATACTTCCATTAGCTGCATGTTTGATTTTGAATAACTATTTAGATGATACAACTGATTTGTATTTAGGTCTTGGCACAATGTCCCATACATCATTCTTTATAATGGATTTGTATTCTTTAACCATAACATCCTTCCATACTTTCTTTTGAAGTGCTTCCTCAACATTTGAAGGTTCAGATTTGATAAGTTCACTCATGAGAGAAAGATAGTTGGATTATCTATTAGGTTTCTTCCTTTCCCTAAAATTATCCTTAGAAGCTCCATAAATCTCTTCTTATTCAATTGTTTTCCTTTCCTAGAGTGGTATCTTATGATTAATGGTTGAATATCTAGTTTCAAGAGTAGAGTTCAATAGTTCATTATCATTCTCTATAGGAGTCTCCCTCTAAAGCTCAGGATGAAGATCTTATTGAGGGTTTTCTTCATCTACTTCCATAATGAATTTAGACCTCTTAGAATAAATGTCTTCTTGGAAGGTTACATTTGTTCTAAGCTCAGTTAGGTTTTGACCAGGTATGTATATCCTATAGCTTTAGATGTTTCACTATACCTAACAAATATCCCACTCTTCCCTGATGGTTCTAATTTGGTCCTTTTCTCTTTAGTAATATGGATATAGATAGGGAAACCAAATATCCTCAGATGACTTATGTCAAGTTTAGTTCCAGTGAAGGTTTCTTCAGGGGTTTTATTGTCTAGGATAGAGTGAGAACACCTATTTTGGATATAAACAACTATTTTGGAGGATTCAACCCAAAATGAGGTATGAAGGTTTTGATAATGCATCATAGCTTTTGTTGCTTCTACTATGGTTCTATTTTTCTTTCATCTACCTCAATTTGTTGAGGTTTGTAACGAACAGTGTAATCCCTCTTAATCCCAACCATATTAAAAAATTCTTTAAAATTATTAGAGATGTATTCTCCCCCATTATTAGACCTTAAGGTTTTGATTCTTTTCCCTAACATGTTTTCAACTAAGGATTTGAATTCCTTAAATTTAGTTAGAACTTTAGAATGTAAATCCAAGTTTTCCTAGAGTAGTCATCAACATAATTAAAAAATCCTCCTAGCAAGGCTACTATCATTGGTCCACATAAATAAGAATGGATAAGTTCAAGTACATTATTGGATCTACTCTCACTATTATGGAAAACACACTTAGAGTTCTTTCCTAAAGAACAACCCTTGCAAACCCCTTCATGATCTTGCTTTAATTTAGGTCTACCATTTACAATATTCATCATAGAAGATAGGGCACAAAAGTGAAGATGTCCTAACCTTCTATGTCATATCTCATTAGTAGAAGATAAATCATGGATTAAGGCTTGAGACTCGGGAGAAATGGATAGTTTATATAGGTACCCATCTTGATTCCCTAAGGTAAGTACCTTCTTGATATTTGAGTTCTTAGGCCATGATAGAACATTTCCATCCATGAAATAAATATGATACCCTTTATCTTTAAGTGTTGATTTGGAAACTAGATTTATCTTGATGTTTGGTACAAATAGTACACCAATTAATTGAAGAGACACGCAATTTGAGTTTAACAGTGCAAGTTCCAACTCCTTTACTAAGTAGTTTGAGTTGTCTCTGATCGCTACTTCTTCATTTGATCCTTCATCTAGACTATCTAATTTTTCTCTGAATCATGTAATGTGTTGGGATGCTCCACTATCAATGACATGTGTTTTTGCTATTTAATATCTCACCCAATAGTGTTGAATAGAATATAAGTCTTTCAACATCCTTATCCTTACTTACTTTTGATAGTGAGGCTTGATGTTTGATCTTGTCTAGGAATTTTATATCAAGATGTATAAATTTATCACATCTGAAACATTGAACTCTAGACATGTCTCTTCTTCTTTTATTTGAATTCATGTTATGGTTGTCCTTTCCTTTCTTCCATTTGAAGTTGTTTCTCTTTCCTTTCTTGTGATAATTTACATTAAGGACTTGAATTTCTCCATTAGAAATGTTTGTCCCAATTCCTCTAGCAATCAATCTTTCTTCTTCTTTAATGTAGTCGGTCTTTAATCGATTGAACTTACAAAATTTGGGTTTGGCACTTATCCCTTGTATGAATGCTTCCTAAAAATTAGGTAAACCATTTAGATCCAGCATTGATAATTCTTTATTGTCAATATTATGACCAATAGTATATAGTTGATCACTTATCTTTGTTATCCTCATGAAGTAAGACATGATTGTTACACCTTTGTTGATCTTGATGTGATGTAGTTGTGTTTTAAAAGTAAGAACCCTACTGGTGTTATTTATCTCATACATGTCTTCTAGAGTTTTGAACATTCAATAAGCAGTATCTAATTTTGATAAAAAAAAGCTAGAACTATATGATCCTTTATTGCATCTATTAGAATCTTCATGGCTTGGTTTTTATTTTTGAACCATAGAGTTTTATCATCATTATCGTTTGGTATGGGTACAACCCTTTCCATATATGAGTTCAATTCCTATTCTCTTGGTGCCATCATTATTCTGAAATTCCATGATATGAAATCTATGGCACCTTCTAGTCTATCTTCAAATCTAACTCCGCTCACCATTTTTCTTAACTATATTTTTATAGAGCTTTTAATGGTATTTATATTTTTCCTCTAAATTCTATGTGATCAGATCTTTTCTTTATGCTATCTCTAATACCATGTTAAGATGTGATCAGATTTGGAATTGAGGAAATTTTAATTTTTCTATCTTATTTCCTTGATGTATTTATGCAGTCAAGGTCAGAGGATCCAATTAAGGAATGTCCAAACTTGCAGCCAACACTAGCACAGTGGAATTACACAACAACAAAGCTAGATCTGTAGGAAAATAGATGTCTTTATTCATCAATTAACTGATTACATGCAATGTGCTAGGCTATAAGGCCTTCCCAGTTATGGCCAAATACAATGCAAGAAATAGTTCTACAAGATCACCCAGGATCCAACACACTTCTCCTCAGCTAGCCCAGGTCTGCAACACACAACACACTGGTAGGCACTCCAAGAAAGATCTGAACTTGTACTCAAACTTCCAAGCAATCTTTCTGCTACCTAAGCTCGCAAGCTACTAACTCTACTTCATCTAATCTAAACTCCAGATCGATGCCTAAACAACTACCCAACCATCTACTTAAATACTAATCCAAGCCACAAGTTGGCTGGATGAAACAATTAAATCCCAAAATATAGTCGGCTCCCAAATATACAAATATTAAATGCCAAACATCAGTTGGCTCACAAATAACTTCACAAATAACTAATTCACAAAGTCGGCCTCCAAATCCACATAGGATAATGCAACATGCTAGATCTAGGTCCCCACACATCCAATGGTCAATCCAAAACTTGAGGAACATGACCCAGATTAAATGCATCAGTCGGCCAAGCCGAATCTCCAAGAACAACCATCGGTAAGCCAAACTATCGAGCGTCAAGAAATACACCAAGCATCCACACCAACTGAGCTCTCCAAGAATTACCAAGCACCACAAATGATGAC
The DNA here is from genome assembly GCA_027943335.1 of Chamaecyparis obtusa. Taxonomy (NCBI): domain Eukaryota; kingdom Viridiplantae; phylum Streptophyta; class Pinopsida; order Cupressales; family Cupressaceae; genus Chamaecyparis; species Chamaecyparis obtusa. The sequence continues at coordinate 464,134 of BSBK01007955.1, forward strand.
CGAGCACCAAAGACATTGCTGAGTACCAGAAGTGCCAAGTCTCCTTCAATGACCGAGCTCCCTTCAGCAATCGAGTCCTCTAGCGACCAAGCCACTTCAACAATCGAGCAATAGGCATAAACATCGAGACCTCATCAGTAACCAAGCACCAAGAAACAAACCACCAAGTCACCGAGTGACCATCATCAACTAAGATCCACCAGAACTCCCAACTGAGAATCACCACCAAGACCACTGAGCTCCATCGGTGAAGCCTAACAAACTTCGGCCAAGAATCACCATCAAAGATTGAGAAATGCCAATCTTCTACCGAGATTACCAGCCAAGTAACCGAACATCTCCCGACAATTACCGAGACTGCTAGAATCTTCAGGCACCGAGCAAGAAGCCAGGATGCCACTACATCATGTATGTATAGTGAAACTATAGTGTACTAGTGTTAGAATAATATTCTAACTTCTATGAGATTGCCTATATTATGATAATGTAGATCTAAGAGAAAACTATGAACTTCAAATAAAATAATGATATACTCTTTACTTGAGAATACTTGATATGGATCTCTATTGTAACTTGTAATAATACTTGTATATTTATGTATTTTCTAAGTTACTCTTTCAATGTGTATATATATGATATAATGGGACATGTCTCTCGTAAGGACATGCCTCAACATGAACTTTGTTCATGTAGAGACATGTCTCTACATGAGATATATCTTTTGATAATTATTTTAATCATTCATTTATTACTGATAATATATACCATTGAACTGATCAATAATGATCAATTTATAACTTAATAATGACGATGCAAGATAGTCGATATAATAATCAACTCACATATAATATATGACAATGACAGTCGATATGGCTATCAACTATGATAACCATAGTCAATACCGACTATGATCATCACGGTCAATACCAATATCGATGCTCATAATATATATAGATACTAATGATGTGTATTAGTTGATAGTGGTTATCAGTTGTGATAACAACAGTCCATGTTGATTGTGATCATCACTGTCGATATTGACAATGCCTTTATTGATTCTTTCATTTTTGTTTATTGTTGGTTTCATTGATTATTAAGTTGATTCTCATAATCGACATTTTAGTCAATGTCACACATGAAACCTTGTTTAGTGTATTATCATCATTATATATATATATATATATATATATATATATATATATATATATATATATATATATATATATGATAATTATTTATTGTTTATAAGTATATATATGTGTGTGTGTGTATAATATATCTCTTATATATATACATATATACATATATATAGGTATATATAATATATATGTCATCTCAATAATTATAATCAATATTAATAATGCTTCATGATAATAGAGGAGGATATATATCAAATGTTTGAGATTGATAGGCCACTAAAACATTTTATTTCATTGATTGGAATCATTTGATTGAAGCTACAATCATAAACAAGTTGCATGGTTTCTCTCCTCCTCACTTAATGGAAGGCATTTCTCCTCATACAGGATTATGTACTTCTCATAAATTAGAGATCTTATTTCCCCTTTCTTAGGGTTTTTTTTCATGTGGTTTTCCCATATTCTTTATTAGGCTTTGTTGTTATGACCCACTCTTTTGCTTCACCTAAGATATGTTTAGGGGGGAGTAAAACTCTAGTGTGTAATCATTCTTATGGTCTTAGGTGGTTTGTCCATGTGACACCATTAAGTTAGGTAGGATGGTTAGTAGGATATTTTTTCATTTATATTCCCCCACACATCCCCTATGCAATCACTCACTCATTTTATACATTCATCTTCATCTATTTGCAATTCTCTCTCATTATTGTTTCTATTTTCCTAGTGTTCATGGATAAATCTCACAGTGTAGACTTGGTTAACTAAAGGTTATCCAATAATAATAAAGGTAGATTATGCATACAAAGCATAAATGGATTTGAAATATACCTTAGACAAGCATGAATTTGAAACTAATAACATAAAGGCAATAAAAGATAGATGGATACCAAGTACTTATGTGCTAAGGAGAATTGTCAAGGTGTCTAGTTTTGATCCAGAAAACATACAGAATTAAAGGACAAAGTGAGATGATGGAGATTATAGAATAATCAGTAGCCTAAATGACAAAGCTTGACAAGAAATTTAAGGAAAATCTTAGATTAATTGATTTAGTTGAGAAGAAGGTAATGCATAGCATCAAAGATGAACAATGTTGAGATAAAAACTTGGAGCAGTGCAAGGAATAATTTGGTAACATAAGCCCTAATCTTGTATCTTTTGTATGTGTGAATGATGAGTTGAATATGATTATTCTCAACACTCTCTAGATGAGATGTATGTTTCAGAGGTAATTTTTATGGTTTCAACAAAGAAAGTAGGGCAATTTTGGATGATAAACTACATGACATAATGAGAAAATCAATAAGATTCAAGAATTTTGATGGCCACCTGAGAATATCTATGTGTCATGGGAATAAAAATATGAAGATTAAGAATATTTTCATTTCACTCGGTCATTATATTTCAACTAATGAGATCCAACTCAAAAGATGACCTAATTTTAATATCTTTAAAGCGATGCATTATTTTTGGTCCATGTAGCCAATTCAATCATCAGGATTGGAGCACATTGACATCATGTGGTCCTTAATGTATTTTCAAATGAAAAAAAACTTATATTTAATAGGCACAAGTTCCTAAGTATATTTTTTAATTAAAGAGTCAAATATGTCATAGAAAGTTATTATTAGGTCCTAGGTTTACATGTTTTTCCTTTTCTGTATAGGGAGCTTGTAATATAGTAAAAATAGTTAGTTCTTTAGATTATGATCAGATCTAGTTGAAAGTTAAATTGTAATTTTTAGAGATATTCAATACGTGACTATTCAATGTTGTAGAACAAATTTTACATCTAAGTGGAATACTTTGCATGTCTTTTTTTTTAATTCAAATTGGGTTGATATAAAAAAAACACTTCATATGTGTGTTGTCTACAATTGTCTCTTTGAATTCATACATTTTTCTGTCAAATAAATAAATCAATGGTTTGTAAGCTTATCCATATACATTTTCTATATGGTGTATCTTGTTTATTGCTTCTATTCAATAAATGGATAAAACATGCTTTAGAAAGGATATGGAGGGATATGAGTTGTGTTTGTTGGAAATCTAATATGGGAAAGTGAGATATTGAGAGGGGGGTGAATCAGATATTCACTACTAATTCCACTTTGACATAAATTCAACTTGTATACCATAAACATGAGTTTCAATAATGGAATAGATCTAACAATCTAATCACAACCATCAAATGAAACATATAACACAAAGATTTTGGTTACCCAGAAACCCTTGAAAGGTAAAACTAAGGTGGAGATGACACCCACAAATCTTCACTACTATAGTATTAAATTTTTCCTATTAGGGCTACAAAGTTTGATCATTTCTAATGATCTACCCTGTGAGGGGTTTGCCTTGTTAAGAGCTTACAGACTTATACAATCTACCTTGATTAAAGGATTTAAAACTTACAAATAAGTAAGCACTCGGTTAAGAGATTTGCATAGGCCTGTGAGGACCACTATGTTAAGAGATTTACCCTAATTTACTTGTTAAAATGTATCAGTACCCGATCCTTAGATTTTCACTATGGATGTTGATAACAGATCTTATCCTTCCAATACTTGTTTGATCTCCTCAATCAAATATAGCTTTGTTTTGTCCTTCACTGCTTTTCTCGGTCACTTTGACTGATCTCTTCCTATATCAAAATACTTCTCTTCAGAACATACATGACATATCCACTACTCTTCACACCTTTCTCTCTTCTTACGTTTTAGGGTTAAGATATCATCTTACATGAACATCTAATCAACCTCCTAGAGCAAGATCAATTATCTAGATTCTCTACTTATGCCGCTTAAGCATTCCCTTTTTCTAATAGATTACATGGCTTACATAGGGATTACTGATTAGAAATACAAGGCGTAATCAACTCCTTGATTCCCTCAACAAAAATTAAATATTGTATATATGTCGGCCAAAATAGTTTACCTAAGTGTTTGTGCCATAACAAACACATATGTCAAAATTGGCTTGCTCAGTATATGAAGTCTTTGATGCTCAGCTTTTACTGTTCTTCATATACTGGTGCTCGTTACTGAGTCTTCTATACAACTTGTCATAAACTACTCAGTGACTATTGAAGTACTCAGTGACCTTTGACTTACTCGGCAGTAACTACTACTTGGTAACTATACCAAATACAATTCTAAACATAACTCAGCCTTTACAAGATGGCTCGATCACAGTGATGACCGCCCAACATTGCCTAAAAAATGACTAAGTGCTAGACACTAATAGCCAACAAAACTTAGGCATCAACAATCTCCCCCTTTGACATTAGTGGCAAAAATACTTTGTCATGAGTTTTGCATTACAAAAGAGTAATTAGTAGTTTGAGTTTGAATACTCCCCCTAAGACTTTGACTCAATCTTCAAAAGATTCTACATATATATACATATGACTCTTTGACATACACTGAATATATACATTAAAAAATAGTATGTCATACCTTTCTATGCATTCCTCATTTTATTTTATCCTTGTGTTACTCATGCCATTCCCCTTTAAGTCATTTCATTTCCTCCTTATGTTATTCATGTCATGGCATGTCATTTCCCCCTTGTTTTTGTCACTTGAAGCTGCTGGGGTGTAGGGGTAAGAAAATACTTATCCAAAAATGGTTTATGGAGCTATTATACCATTCATAAGGCATTGTACCATCTAGACCTAACAAACTCCAAAACCTATATCTTTATTTCTAGTTGGGCAGCTAGATCAACTAAAATCTCGACAATAGAGAGATGAGGATCTCTTTGTATTAACTCGGTTTCTTCCTGGGATGACTTGACAAAACTTTGGATTGAACTGGTTTTCTTTTACATAACCCTTCCCCTTCAATTTTTTTCTGGTGTCGTTCTCTGGGGCTTAGCAGCTGTGGCATTTGAAGTTTCCCTGGTCCTTGGTCTAAGTGTTGCAGGAGGAGTGGGCATTTGTTTCTGTAATTTCCTTTTTCTAGGCTTGACAACTGATACCTTCTTTCCCTTCTTTTGAGTTTCAGTTTCCTCCTTATCACTTCCTTAAGATTCACTTGATTTATCCTCTCCCAAACCTTTTGTTAGTTCAAGAGTTGCATTTACCTCTTCACTTTCTCCTAGCATCTTCTCTAGGTTCTTAACTATTTTATTTCTCTTTCTCTCAAGGGTTGTAGACTTTAACCCCATAGTTATTGTAGAATTAGCCTCTTTATAAGTCCCAAAAGGTTTTGCCTTCCTATCAATCTCCTCAGCTAGTAAAGAAATAATTGTTGTTGTTGTCTCATCTACATTAACCTCATAAGGTAATGGCCTAAGCCATGCTATCCTAGGCATAACAACCTCTACGTAGGTATGGTTGGTATCCACTAGAAAGCATATGTCATTGTAGTGCTTCTCTACTAGGGATACAAGGATTCTACTTCTCTTTCTCATTTTATTCTTGAATTCCACAAAGTAGTTATCCATAACAATATCAAAATTATCTCCTAATTGATAATAAATTCATTTATCTGTTGGGTTACTAGTCGGTCCTTACTCCAAACAACATCTCTAATTGTAGGAAAACTATTCTAAACATAGAAGAATAAAAAAATGATCAGAGAACTGAACTTAAACATTGAATTCTTGGCCGTCCTAATTGAAGTTAGGTTCTCGACAAGCTGGGTCAACTGCAGCTCAACAAGATCATAAGTATGATCTTTCTTTACTATCTTTTATGCTTGATCGACTACAATGCATGCTACACTATCTAACCTGCTTGACTGATAGAATTTGTGAGCAATCACTCTCATTGCAAAATCTATTTCTAGATTTGTGATTGTGGAAATTGTCATTCCTCTTTTGTTCCATACTACCTGAGTGTTTTTTTGAATTATCTCTTTACTCTGGCATCTCATTGTTTTCTTCTCGATAAGAAAGGGATAATCGGTGACCCGGTGAATCATATCCTTAGTGATCTTGACTGGCCCATTCTCCAACCATATCTTCATATCATTAACTCATCTTAAAATGATCTTGATCCATTCAACCTTAAATTTTCCTAGGAATTATAGGGCATGTACTAACCCTTTCTCGGTAACATGTTGATGTTCCGTTTTCAACACTTCGTTAATACACAACTTGTTGTATGCTTTCCTCAGCTCATAGTCTTTGATTTCTCTGATTTTGCACATGTAGCATGCACATACATTATGTATCATTAATACCTTAGGTGGAATTGATGAGAAGGAACTCATAAGATCTCCCTTCACTGCACTTTTAGGAATGTCTTGAAATTTAGGTGGCTTGCATGCATCATTCCTCACAAGTTGAACATTCAACAATTATTTTCCTTTCTTCCTAATTGCTTCAGATGAAGTAGATTCCATTTCTCAAATCTAGGGTTCAAATTATAAGTTCAAGTTACTCGGTAATACCTTGTTTCAATAGTCCTTCACAATATTTGTCGATGACACGCTATAGAGATCTTCTCAAGTTTCACTTAGCACAAATGGCTCTTGTTAATCTCCTTGAAATCGCTCTGCAAGTTCTCAAATCACTGGGTGAAATGAGAATGAATAGTAATAACTTTCTTTATAGACTTCAAATTGTCAGATTAGGGCTTTATTAAATGATCCATACACTTTGTGGGTGAATACAGTTGTCTTTCCCTTCACACCACAACTCGGTTATCATGTGCTCATACTCAGTTGAAACCATGACTCGGTCAATAATACCATTTAGTTTTTCTCGGTACATATGACATCTCAGCTATCATAGGAGCTCAACACACACTGAGTGACTCAGTCACTATATACTTAAATATTGATGTCCGACATCAATCATGCAATTTTAATCTTTTCTCAAATCTGTCCTAATGCATCTTAATTCATGTAAATATGGACTTTAATCATCTCAAATGTCAGGAACTAATATAAAATATGACATTAGACAATTCATTTCCTCAAATGCCTTCTTTGCTTAGTTTGAAGTAGTGTGATCACCTGATCCATTGGATTGGGTGACCTTAGGTTCACTGGCTCCACTACTGCTTTATTCCTCTTTCTTTTTCCATGTCTTATCCATCTAGTTTCTTATATGTTCAACAGTTTCTTCATTCCTGAATTGTTCATTGCTTGGTGCATGTGCTTTGCAGTCTCTTTTTATGTGACCAATCTTGTGGCATTTGTAACATACCAAACTTCCACTCATCCAGCTCTTGGATTTACCTCTAAAATGTGTATTTATACAATTTTCTCCAAAATGACCATATTCTCCACAATAATGATAACTATACCATGTATTGTAGTCATAATTGAATGTGTTACCTTTCCTAGGTGCTTTATTCTTCTTATTGGATGTCTACTTAGCTTTGGATCTATATTCTTATTTTGTATGACCATATTTATGATAGTTAAAACAATGTCCTTTCTATCTAGGTGTAGTAGGTGCCTTACTAACCTTTGACCTGCATTCATGTGCCTGATGTCCATGCTTCTTACATTTAAAACAATTTCCATTGAATTTTGATTTAGGATTGGACTTACCATGTTTGCTTCTGCAGATGTTTGTTGTGTGTCCTAGCTTTCCAAAATGATGGCATGTATGTTTGTTGTTCTTTGACTTTGATTTCCTTTGTTCTCCACTCTTTGATGATTTGCCTTCTTTAGTGGATGATAGGTGCTCATCATGTCCAAGTACTGAAGTATCAATGGATATTTTTGGTGACCTTAACAGTTCTTCAAAGCATTTCAAAGCTTCATTTGGTTTGTTCATCCTTTCATTGAGTTCCTTTTCAGATCTCAATTCATTCTTCAATTGACTATTTTTTGATCTTAGATTTGTGATTTCCATATCTTTTATGCTCAACTTTTGATTGGTAAGTAGCAGTTGATTTACCATATCCAATTGATTGTTTGTCAGCCTTTTCATGCCACATGTCCTTTCATCAATTCTTATAGACATTTTTCTTTTATCTTCTTCAGTCATTATCTTGTCTTTTTCAACTTTCTTTTTCTGTTCAATTACTTCACATAGTCTTACTAATTGAATTTCATGTTCTCTCTTCAGACTTTTGATATCTTCATTCAGTATGTTGTTTCTTTCTAACAAATCTTCTATAGTTGCATCACTTTCAGTGGAATTTCCATTGTCAAATAGACTTTTGGTGTCTTCTTCTTGATATTTTGTATCATTCTATTGAATTACCAACTCTTTCCTTCTACTTAAGGATTTCTTTAATTCACCTTTGGCTTCTTCAAGTTGGTGTAATGCAAGTTGAATGTCAATCTTTGATTCTCTATGATCTTTCCCAACTTATAAACCTCCATCTCCAAGAACTTAACTCTCAAGTGATTAGACTCCTTTTAAGAGACCAAAGCTCTGATACCAATTGTTGGAAATCTAATATGGAAAAGTGAGATACTAAGAGGGGGGGGTGAATCAAATATCCACTACTAATTCCACTTTGGCATAAATTCAACTTGTATACCATAAAAATGAATTTCAATAATGAAATAGATCTAACAATATAATCACAACCATCAAATGAAATATATAACACAAAGATTTTGGTTACCCAGAAATCCTTGAAGGGTAAAACTGGGGTGGGGATGACACCCACAAATCTTCACTACTATAGTATTAAAGTTTGCATGTTAGGGCTAAAAAGTTTGATCATTTTTTATGATCTACCTTATGAGGGGTCTTCCTTGTTAAGAGCTTACATACTTATACAATCTACCTTGATTAAAAGATTTAAAACTTACAAATAAGTAAGCACTCGGTTAAGAGATTTACATAGGCTTGTGAGGACCACTCTGTTAAGAGATTTACCCTGATTCACCTGTTAAAATGTATCAGTACCTGATCCTTTAGTTTTCACTATGGATGATGATAACAAATCTTCTCCTTCCAATACTTGTTTGATCTCCTCAATCAAATATAGCTTTGTTCTGTCCTTCACTACTTTTCTCAGTTACTCTGACTGATCTTTGCCTATATAAATATACTTCTTTTCAGAACATATATAAGATCTCCACCACTCTTCACACCTTTCTCTCTTCTTATGTTTTAGGGTTAAGATCTCATCTTATATAAACATCTAATCAACCTCCTAGATCAAGATCAATGATCTAGATTCTCTACATATGCCACTTAAGCATTCCCTTTTTCTGATAGGTTACATGGCTTACATAGGGATTAATGATTAAAAATACAAGGCGTAATCAACTCCTTGATTTCCTCAACAAACATTAAATATTATATAGATTTCAGCCAAAATGGTTTACCCAAGTGTTTGTGCCATAACAAACACATATGTCAAAACTGGCTTGCTTGGCATATGAAGTCTCTGATGCTCAACTTTTACTATTCTTCATATATTGGTGCTTGGCACTGACTCTTCTATACAACTCGGCATAAACTGCTCGGTGACTACTGAAGTACTCGGTGACCTCTGACTTGCTCAGTGGTAACTACTGTTCGATAACTATACAAAATACAAGTCTAAACATAACTCGGCCTTTACAAGATGGCTCGGTCACAGTGATGACCGACCAACATTGCCTAGAAAATGACTAAGTGCTAGACACTAATAGACAACAAAACTTAAGGATCAAGAGTGTTGAGGGATTCCTAAGTAGAGTTGTAGATTTTAACATTTCTTGTATGTACATTATAAGATAGTGATACCCTAAAATCCTCTGAGGATGAAGTTCTAATGTTGAAAAAAGACAATCACATGTGATAGTTTGTCTCTATATCCATATAGAATCATTGATATAAGAGTATTCTTAGTCCAAAATATAGGTTTCAAAACCCTAAAAATACAAGATATTTTTTTAATTTCTTCCAATGTGTTCAATTTGTTCCATGTTTTCAAGGTGTTGTAATGAAGAATTATTAATAATTTAGCTAATCTATAAAGAATCAATTAGACCTTAATAAAAATTTGAGCTAATCTAATAAAGCATTTAGACCTTAAAAATTGTGAGAACATTTCTACTTTGATTAATATCTCTAAATACAAATGTTATTATATCAAATATTATCATAAGGACTACCCCCTAGGTCTAGCAGACCTTAAAGTGTAGAGGAGAACAAATTTTTCCCTTGTTCACTGGGTACTAATCTGAGAGTCTTGTAAACTAAAGATAGATAATTTATAGATATAATCAGACAATTAGGAAACACCAACAAGATTGTCCCAAATTTGCAACAATTTAGTTTATATCAACTAAAGTTACAATTAAATTTGAACCAATATTGATATTAAAGTAGTTCCTTTCATTATTGTATATCCATTTATTTTTTATACAAGATTCACAATCTCAAGGCACTCGACCCTTAAAGATCATTTCTGAAGTATCAAATCAAGAAAATATATAACCATTAAAAATTAATAAGAAACAAGGATTATTTCAAGTTGTCAACATCTTTGAGGAATAAAAGGAGATTGTGAAATTATGAACCTTTAACATTTAGTAATATTTTAGAGAAATTATAAAAAAAGATGTAGTAGACAAATTGGTCAATCAATAAGAATCCTATTTTCTTTATAAGTTGTATTTTTATAAGAATGACAATATATTATATAAGTTGATCCCTGTGTAAAATTGATAGGTTCGATTATTTTCTTTATAAGTTATATTTTTCTAAGAATGCCAATATATTATATAAGTTTCTCCCCATTTCAAAATTTATAGGTTCACATTCTAAATCAAGGAATGATAAGGAAATGAAAAAACTAACACTAATACATAAGGGTGCCAATTCAAAAACATGAGAAGAATTATAAATGCAATCAAATAAGAACAGTACCATAAATAATTATGATAAACAATACAAGTATTTAAGGGTTAGTACAAATGTTTTCAAATTACACTAACAAAAGTTAGTACATAATAAAAAACTCAAACTCCTCAAATATTGTAGCCACATGCATTTACATACCCAAAAACTAAATGGAATGTAGAGACATTAGGAAAGTCCTACAATTAGCTGTCAAAACTAGAAAATTTTTAAGAAACAGAATAAACTAATCCATATCATAACAACGATTCAATTTGCTGATAATTTATTGTTGAAAATATTATTAGTGATGTCAAAGGAGTTAAAAATATATGATATATTGTCATTGATGTCAAAGTAAAAATTGAATTTGAAGAATTGAATTGGTTAGTGAAATCATAGAAGATTGCAAAAGCTAAATAGGGAATTTCTATTAGGTAATTCTTACATAACTGAGATGATACATTCTATCATATCAAATGATGTAGTCTAAGCAAGTTGAAATACATCAACATAGTCATGTTGCATGGGAACTTGAAGTTACAAATAAATTCCACACTAATAGAATCACACGAATACAAGGACTCGAAATAATATGAAATATTGTCAAAGAGCCACTAAAATAGTGAGCTTTTGCTTGTTATGATGGAGAGATGGTCATCAATAAAAATATCAAAATATAAATTTAAGATTTGAAAAGGCAATAAAACCTCCTCATATATCATAATAACTTTAATGGTTAATATAGCCCGCACGGGTAGCAAAGTTGGCTTGAGGTTGTGGGTAGTTCCCCATGGTCTTGGGTTCGAATCTGCTCCCAAATTTAAGAGGTGGGATGACCTGCGGGTGGAGGATCTCACTCATGGGGATTAGTCTCTCCCTATCTCGCACAGGTACCCAAGATTTGGGGTGTTGGGTGCTGGGATAGGTCGCAGGATACCCCCATGCAAAAAAAAAACTTTAATGGTTGATATACTAATGCTACTATCATTGGAATTGAGATAGTATTATATTGAAAATTAAACATACTTTAAATGTCGTTAATTGATGTTGTAATATGTCCATTATGTCGCTTGATATTAAATTAAAGAAGTAGCAATATTTAAAGAGGGTAGTGAGTATACAAAACAAAGACATTGAAATCAATAGTAAGATTATTTGATGCAACACTGATAATTACTATGATAAAACTATATAAGATGATAAAAAAAGAAAGATAAGGAAAAAAGAGTGCTAAGGCAGCAATGAAGATAAGGATAAAACTAAATATTTTGTCTCTTTTGTTAGAGTCATCTCCAATCATAATGAGGTGTGGTAGAAAATATAAAGGCATGAAAATTTGAAGTTAGAAGGAGCATATATATGTAAAGAAACATTATTTGAACAGATCTAGTGTGGAAAATATAAAAATATATCAAATTGATATATGCAGAAATACAATATTATTTGAAGAAAAATATATGTGAGAAATAAAAGTATATTTCATACATACAAATTTGCAAATGAGAAGATAAAAATATCATAAAATAAGTTGTAGGAAGATTTGTGACAAGGACCTATTGTAGATTTGTAAGAAGAAACTATGGAAGAATTACAAGAAGAGTTCATATCAGATTTGTAAGAATGGTAAATGAAAACTTGAAAGCAAATGAAGTATGAAGAATTAAAAAAAATCAATCAGACACTTAAAAGAAAATGGGTAAGGAGTAAACATAAATAGAGATCAATCAAATGCAGATTTGTAAGAATAATTTATGGGAGAATTGCAAGGAGAGTTTATGGCTGATTTGTAAGAATGGTAAATGAAAATTTGAAAGCGAATGAAGTATGAAGAATTTTTTAAAAAATCAAACAAACACTTGAAGAAAGCGGGTAAGGAGCAAACATAAATAAGGATCATTGAAATGATAAAGCATTTATGAATGAGTATAAAAGATGAATTAGTGGAAGAAATTATTAATGTGTAATCATACAAGTATGTTTTTTTTATAGGCAAACTACTGCAGCCAATTTTTTTTATGAATAATGAAAACCTATATAGCTTAGCTCGATAAGGGCATCGTTAGGAAATAGTTGAGTAGAGGAAACCTTCAGTCTCTCCCTAGAAAAATATATATAAACATAGATTACAACTATCAATATCCATACGGGGGATACATGAGTATTTTACAATCCAATCTTTGTGGATGTTGGAGTTTCCTTCCATTACAATGGTTTTTTCAATAAGTCATCATCTAGTATATCAATTCCATGCATGTCTTTACTAGTTTCTTCCTAAGTGTCCATCCTTACCTCTATTCTTCATAATTTTTAACTTCGTTGAGAACCTAAATCTGCAAAACCAAAACCACCAACTTCCTTGCCAACTAGATTAGAACATAGTTTCTGTTATATACTAGCAAAAACTGCTTTAATGACTTAAACCAATTATGATCTACTTAACTTTCCACATAGTGATATTTTAAAAATTTATTGTTGGATTGGAACTTGTCACCACTATTAAATAAGTCATGACCCAAAATTCTCAAGACCGCTCTCATAACCAGTTTGTTCTTATATACTTAAATTTGCCTTAGCATATCTATCTGTATCTCATTGTCAAAGGCCATATGCTTATTAATGATTCCTAATTTGATTTGGGTTTCCACAATAGAGATCAAATGGAAAACACCGTCAATCATAGAGATAAATCATATTGCCACCCAGAAAGAGAACCAATATAAATCCAACTATCAATCTAGACACATCAGAAGAGGATGAAGTATATCTTGTCATGAAATAATTAATCAGTAATAAATGAGAGGTAATGTGGAGGTTAAATCAATCATGTAAAGTTGTGATAATCATGCAAATTTAATACAAGCTTACTCGAAAGAATGGGCTCAATTTTTGAGTCAATATATTCATGATCCACTTTCATCACTTACCTAGCAATAGTTTTTATTTATAATCAGGGCTACCATTTTACAAAAAAATCATTGATATAAACAAGGATTCCTAGTATTTATCCTCATGGTAGAAAATAGATTAAGTATGCTTTATGTTCATCCTTTAGAGAATACCCCTACAAACCAACTCATAGTCTAGATATATCCTAGTAGGATTTAAGTAAGCTTCAACTAGGTATAGAAAGGTATTTTAGGGTCAATCCATTCAGATATGGTAAGATATCTATTCTAAACTATATTTTCTTGAATATGTGAGTAAGTAAGAATCACTTCGCATCATCAATCTCTCTAGGTCCTTTTGGTCTCCTTTAAGCCTCATGTTCAAGCAGTATTTATGAGTTGCCTATCCATTTGCAAGCTTTTCCATCAACACCTTCATTTGCTAACCCGTCTACCCTTAGATTACCCTCCCTATAGATATGATTGTAGGTACACCTTTTATAGAATTGTATTAAGTTTAGAGCTCTATAAAATTGCATTTAGTTCCCAATTTGGCATTGAGGCCTTTCTCAAAGCATTAATCACTATAGTTGAATCACCCTCAATTTCCAACTTTTCTATCTTTGGTTCTTTACAAATTAGAAAACCTTCAATCAAGGCCATAAGCTCAACAACATTATTGAATTCAAAGCCTAGAGGTTTTTTTTGTCATACAATTTATTTACCCTCTGAGTCATGAACACAAGAACCAACACCAGCTTGACCTAGATTTCCTCATGAGGCACCATCAAAGTTCAATTTGAACCATCCATTTGTGGGGGGAGACCATTTTCATTATGCTCTTCTTTTCCTGTTATCTACATTACCTTCTCCAAAAAAGGGACGTATTGTTAATCCTATGAATCTCTCTCTCATTATTTCATCCCAATAAATCATCCTAGCATTAATCTCGGGCAAGTTCATAATCATGTTATTTATTGTCTCAATGATGATTGTTTTAATTTTGTGAGTTAATTGTTCTAAACACATTTTCTTCTCCCTAAATATATGCCTATTTCTCTCCTTCCATAGTTCACAAATAAATAATGAGGATATTATCCATAGTTAGTTGTACAAGTAGTTTTTTTTAAGGGATGGCCAATATTTGAACAAGTCCAAAATAGTATGGGGGAGAGTTGTGATCCACCCTAGTTTGTTGCACAAAAATTGCCAACACTAATTAGCACAGCTACAAGATAGTAGGATATGGTATACCACCTCTTATTCCTTTTCACATAGTGGAAATCTATTAAGTCCTTCATACCCCATCTTCCTAAACCTATCAGTAGTCAAAATCTTGTATTCAAAAGCTATCCAAGAAAAAAGTCCTATCTTTGGGAGGCATTGTTTGTCCTAGTAAAGGTTCAGAGGAATATCATTTTTGGGTCTTGGATGTTTTTTGATAAGAAAGTTTTAGCCATTCTTTTTGTTAAACTCAACTATTTTTGAACCATCCCAAACCAATCTATCTTCACCTTGTTGAAAGGTAATGTTTCTTTCACCAAGAATCCTCTTTAATTCAACTCCTAAATTAGGAATGTTATAGTTATCAATGGATTTCCACTTCCACCCACTCATTAAGTCACCCTCCATATATTATATAACATTTTTTCCCCATTGAGCTTCCAACAACCTCTTATAATTTCCAAAATTATGTAGACTGTCTACTGCGGAGAATCCACCTGAGAAGTCTTCCCAAAACTAGGCTTGTTCACCACTTCCTAAGTTCTATGTTAGTTTCTCTATGATAATTTTCCCGCAGTTTAAGATTCAATTCCAAATACGCAAACCCTTAGGAGGGGATGTTGTCCTAAAAATTATTGTGGGGCCACTACCTTGAAGATATTTGTGCTTGAGAATTCTTACCCTTTTAGGTTGGGATTATTATACATCCTCCACACTAATTTTTCCCCTAGGGCTCTACCTTGTTCTCTCATGTTCTTGATCCCTAATCCTCCTTCCTCCTTTGGTTTACACACTTTGTCCCATGCAATTAATGATATCTTTTTTTGTCTTCCATCCCTTTCCAAAACAAAGATCTCAGTGTTTTATTAATTTCATCTCTTTTGTTTATGGGGAGGTTAATACATGATAGTTGATAAATAGGAAGAGCTGAGAGAACAAATTTTAGCATAATGGCTTTCCTAACGATGAAAACCATTTCCCCTTACAAGACTCAGTCTTATTCTTGATTTTTGAGACTATATGATCCCATAGTTTATTATACCTAATCCCCTTAGCCAAAGGGATGCCTAGGTATTTACACAAAGAGCTACCTTTCTTGAAATTAAAAATGCTATTGATTTCTCTTTCAACAATCATATCTTTGTTAAAGAAGAAAAATTTAGACTTTTCTTCATTGATCTCTTGTCTAGATGCTTTTGCATATGAGTCAAGAATGTTCTTAATCTCTATAACCTCTTGTTTCAAACCTTCCCCATAAAGCATTGTATCATCCACAAACAACTAATGAGTTGTAGGGTCAAGGTCATTGGTAATCTTGATTCCTTTAATCTAACCATCTTGCCTTGCTTTGGATATTGATCTCCCTAAAGCCTCTTCCATAATGATAAATAGAAATGGGGACATTGGATCTCCTTGTCTTAACCCCCTAGAGATGGATAAAGGCCTCTAAACATTTGCATAGGAAATGTCAATCTACCTTATCATAGGCTTTACTATTATCCAGCTTAATCAACATGCTTGGATTGTGGTTTTGTTGTATTGAGTGGATTGCTTCTTGAGCAATTATTACTCCATCATAGATGTATCTCCCCTGGAAAAAAATGGTTTTCTCATCATTGATTACCTCAGGAAGAAGTTTTCAAGTTCTACTTGCTAAGGTTTTTGTACGAATTTTATAGAGGGTATTAAAAAGTGATATAGGCCTAAAGTTATCAAAATTTTTGGTTTTTTCTTTCTTTGGGATGAGGGCAAGGAAAGTATTGTTAATTTCTTTCAGTAAATTTCCCAAGTTTCTAGATCTTTCGAGTGCTCCAACTGTGTGCTAAAAATGTGACCACACTTCTATGAATCCTTAAATGCAAGAAAACTCAATAATGAGCCCTCACAAATCGATCCATAGCTCTTTATGCATGGAGTTGTAAGATTTGTAAAATTGCTCTTAGCTAGAGCTATAAACTCATGACCTTGCTAGTCAACCACACAATGAGAGATTCCAAATCAAAGACAAGGGCAACAATGCCAATATCTCCAATGAAATCTAAATGTATGCAATGCAATGCAAATCTATATGACAATGCAAGTTAATCTATTGCATAAAAGGAAATCTATACTAAAAATGTCATGATTATGCAACTAAGAAAGGAAATATGCAACTACAATGAAATGCAATAACAAGTCTTCAAAGCTTGGATGTAGAATGTCTTCAAAGAGCTCCAAAATGACCTAGAAAGCCTGCAGCATAACATTAACATAAAAGCTTAAGATATGAAAATGAAGGAAAGAGCTATTCTTTTATAAGAAATGAGATGAAAATGGACCACTATGATTAAGAGGCAAAAGACTTAATCAACGATGGAGAAAAATAGAAGCTTGATCCTTGTGCACAAATATCCTCCATTGAGAAAATAGGAGTTGACTTTTGTGTCCCACATAAGACAAAAAGTGTTTTTTCCTTTTTTATAAAATAAGAATAATGTTTTATTTGTGCAACATAGGATAAGAAGAAAAGTGGGGATTTTTTATTTAAATAAAAGGGGAGGAAATTCTTTTTAATTAAATAAAAGCTTAGGATAAAGTGATTTTATTATTTAATTAAAAGAGATTTTTAATTAATTAAAAAAGAGCATGTTCTCTTAATTAAATAAGATTTTTATTTTTTATTCTCTTTTAAATTAAATAAAGCTCAAACCTTAGGAAATATTGAATTGATTATGATTTGATCAAAAAAATTGATATAATTGATATTGTTGATATTTGAAAATATTGATTCAGGGATTTGATAAATTGCTAAATGGGGCCCAAAGTCTAGGCGACCATTTTAGGGTGCATACATTTGCCCCTCTTTGACTAATGTGTGATCATTTCGGGAACACATGCAATCAAAGAAGAATTGAAATGTGAGATCGATTTGGGATCACAAAACAACCCAAATGTGTGTTCATTTTGGGAACACATCAGGACAAAGATAAGCAAAAGACAAGACTAACAGCGTCGCTGCTAGGTGCAAATCAAGCCTTAGACAAAACTATCACCGTCGTTGCTAGGCAATAATCAAGTCTGAAAAATAAGAGATAAAAATTGAAAGACAAAATCACCACTGTCGCTGCTAGGTGATAATCAAGTCTCCAAATAAAAATCTCAAGCTGAGCTAAATGATAAAGCTGAATCAAAGATTAAAGCTGATAGGTACTGCCCCCTCAGAATCAAAATCGAAATCAGATAGAGAGGAACAACAAACTGATAAAGAGTTGATCAAATCATAATGAAATCACAATCGAAGAATGGAGCATGATAGGATAACCATCAAACAGTGAAGACATGCCCCAGGTTGACTAGGTTTGATTGGGAAAGATATAGGATAAAAATTAAGTCAAACCTCAGAAAGAGGAAGCGAAAGGGGTGAATGAAAGACTAGAAGTTTGGAAGACATGGAAAGGAAGAAATTTTATCAAAGATCGAAGAATTATGCCTCAAAAGGTCAGTCAACTACGTAGAAGAATGAGAAAACATGGAAATGCGACTCGGATTTCGATTTTGAGTCTGAAAAATGGATAGAAAATGATGTGATATGAAAGACCGGAAATGAAAGATATGATCAAGAAGAATTAGAAAATGAGCACAGTTGACCAACTAGTCCGTAGATGATAAAAAGGAGAGCTCTCTCCATATGCAAGATGCAAAAACTAAACTATGATGAACCTAAGAATGCAAGCTACTATGAAAGTGGTTGACTTGCAAGGTCACAACGCCTATAGACATCTAATTATCATCATCGAGTGTTATTGGTAGCATCGCAAGATCATACAATGCACATTAGCATAACTATGTGGATATGAATATGATCTTTATCAGATAAAAATGTGGAAATCCCACCTAGGCATCAAAGACATGGAGGTCAAGATGACTAATGCAGTGAGATTACCTGAGTTTGATATGGCGATATTATGCTTGTATCAAGACACATGAAAGTCAGGATAACTAGAAGCATGCACTCACAAAACAGTCAAGGATAATACTTTCTCAATCCATAGTGTCAAGTAAGACCAGCATAAATGCGCATGACAGTTAGGATCAACGAAATATACCCACAAGCAGATAAAGAAATAAAACATGTTCTCATACCCTCAGTCTTCTAGCTATGCATCATCGAAAACTTCTCAGGGAGAGACCACTCATCAAAGAAATCCTCATAGACAACACACAAAGAAAAATAAAGTCAACATATCTCAAGCGAGTTGATTGTCTAAGCGTGTGTGTGTTGGTCATAGACTCAAACTCTAGTTATCACATCTGCAAATGAGAAATATCGCATCATACTAGGCTGTAGGGTAAGACATCTGATAAGTGTTAAGAAACACTAGACGCAAAGGTAGTGTTGAAAAATACTATTTGAGTTGGTGTTGAAAAACACCTATTTTTGAAATGCCCCAAGAGACAAACGCACCTAAAGGACCTATGCTAATAGGTATGCCCCCTAGACAAAGACAAAGACCAATTCCAGACCAAGTCAAATAAGGTCAAGGCATGATGGAAAAAGGTTCAGTGTTGAGGACGCATGCTAACAAATAGGGGTGCAAAGGCCTCAAGTAGCGCCTGTTTCCAAGTTTTCACCACTTGGATTTATTGCAATTTTTTCTCTTTTTTTATTTTTTTGTATTTTTTCTACCAAGGCGCCTGTTTCCAAGTTTTCACCAAGGCACTTTTTCTTTTTTTTTTTGAATTTTTTGCATTTTTTTTTTTTAAAAATATTTTTTCAGGACTCTTTATGCTTTTTAAAAAAATTTCAGCATCATATATCAATTTTTTTGATATTTTTTCAGGATCATAAGATATATACAAAGGATGCCCCTAGACAGAACGGGCATCAAACTCCCAAGCAAGATCACATCATGTAGTCCCAATATCTAGCAATGTGGAGGACAAGATGGATTGACAAGCTGGTGGAAGAGATGGAGGAAAGGAGAATGAAGGCGAATGGAGGGAAGAAATCCTCAAAGAAAAACTCTTCAAAAGTACCCAAGCTAGGAAAAAATTGTCATGTAAAGCGCATTTGGATAAGTAATGAAAGGCTAGCATAGGATAAGTCACAAAAGCGCACTGCAAAAGAAGGAAGGATGCAATCCAAAGAGGGTAGACATATCAAGAGACTTCATAGCATCGTATTTTACTCTTTTTATTAGATCAAAACCAAGGGGGAAAAGGATAGCGGAAGGCCAGAATGAATAGAGAAAAATAGATATGAAGGCTAAACATGAATGAAATGAAAGCAAGATCATCATAAGATAGCTCACAAGATAGCCAAATATTCAAGTATAGGTCAACATTGTCAAGATCAAAGATGGAATGGAATGGATGAAACATGTAGAAGAACTACGCATGATGCTTAATTACCAAGTTTTCATCACGGTACTTATCCAAGGCGCCACAAGGGAGTGGTTTTCACCATAAGATGAATTTATTTCTCTTTACTTTTGCTACCAAGGTGCATGTTTCCAAGTTTTCACCAAGGCACATTTTCAATTTTTTTCATCTCCTTTTTTTTTGTTTTCTTTTTAAATTTTTTTTATTTTTTTATTTTTTTATTTTTTGGAAGAAGGCAAGCTTTTTAGATAATGCTCCTTGAAAGGATAAACCATGATATGTCAAGGATTCAAAATGATATGCTCAAAGATGCTGATAGGGAAAGGAAGATGGAAGAGAAAAATGGAGGATAAGGCTTTATGTAAAGCGAGTGAGGTTGCAAGATAGGAGAAATAGGAAAATGAGAAAAAAGGATAGAAGGTAGAAGGATAATGAATGGAAGGATTGTGAAAGGGTAGATGAAAAGGAAGGCAAGATCAACATCAACACACACCTTGAAGGGTGGCGAGAGGATGGAGAAAATGTGAATGAAGGAACATGTGAAGGAATATGGTGAATGTTTAGCAAAGGTTGCAATTCAGGTGCATGGAATGGAAGAATGTTTTTGGAAGAAGATGAAGTGGAAGCTTTTGGAAGCTTGAATGTCAACTTCACTTTTTGTTCAATATTAGACTCTTTCAAGAGAGACTTTGGAATCCATATAGCATTAGGCTTTTTATTTCTTTTTGATGATCTAGAGAAAATATCTTCAATGATGGATTTTGGAACCCATACTTGTCTTGTAGTTTTTTTCTTAGATATCTCTTTTGACTTTATGCCCCCATGTTGATTAGAGGAGACATGGTGATCTTTTTTTGATGGATTCTTATATTGCTTCTTTTTCTTGTATTGAACATTCAAGTTACTTCCAAAAGACTTGGGACTTGTGGAAGAAGGAGGATATGACTGGTTTAGATGGGTAGGTGGATGAAAAAGATTCAAGGGTATGCATCTATGTTAGTCTTGAGGAAAGATAGGAGATGGAGGGATGTAAGGACCCAAAATGGATGAAAAATTAGGAGAGTTAGGAGGGGAAAGTGAAGGGACATAAGGACCCAAAATGGAAGGAAGACATGAAGCCCTTAGTATTGGTGGAGGAGGTCCAAGGATGGACGTGGAAGATGCAAAAGGATAATCAATAAATTCATCAACATCTGTATGACAACCAAGGACATCAGCATCTTCAGAGTGAGCATGAGGATTTTCAATAGGATCGTGCACATCTTGAATAGGAGCAACTTCATTGATAGAATCATTCAAAGCTTGTGAAGACTTAGGAAGAGTAGAAAGTGGAAGCGAACATGGAGTGGTAGAACAAGAAGATGGAATACTTTGATCTTGACAAGTATCATTGGGTAGCATAAGCATATCAACTTTATTTTGATTTTCAATAGGCTTTACATCGGAAGTAACAACACCATTGTTAATAACCTTAATGGAAGTATCATCTTTGGAAAGCGCAAGTGTGGTAAGGTTATTTTGATTATCAATAAGCTCAACGGTGTAAGTAGTAGCTTGATCTTGCTTAGGAGAAGACTTAAGATATGGTGGAATGAATGAGAAAGGGCATAGAGGATCAAAAGAACCATGAAATGGATGAGAGACATCATGAAAAGAATTGGATGACATGGAGGGTCTTTGATCTTGATCTTTCTTTATGTTCTTTTCTTTATCATCTTTAAAAACCTCTTGACATGGAGCCACTTCTAAGGACAAGGAAGCATGTTTGAATTGTATGGAAGACTTTGGATGAGATGGTGAAGGAATAGCTGAAGTAGGCATTATAGAATTTAAAGGCTTAGGCTCTTTAGGTTCGACATTATTGAAAGTATTTGAAGCCAAGGGAAGGTTAGCTTGAGTTTCTTTAAGAGGTAGCCCTCGAGGATAACTATAGGAAACTGCATGAAAAGCATTAGGATCTTTGTTGGATGAAGGATTTGTGATAGATTTAGAAAACTCAGAAGCTTTAGGAAATGTACGAGTATTGGAGGAAGTAGGGGATGGAAGGGAACCAACACAAGATAAAGGTTCATCATTAACATGATCTTGCTTGAGAGTGCAATCTTTATTTTTAGCATGAGATCTTTTAGAGGAGGGATTCTTATAATATTTACATTTCAAATGAGCACGGTGCATTTTATATTCCTCAACAGTAGTAGCTGGATTATAATCAATGTATTGTTCACAAAACTCATCAAAGTTTCTTTCAAAATCTGAATCATACGGATCACCATCACGATCTTTCCAATATGAGGACCCATTTTTAGTAAGCACAAGGACATGACTAGGAGGACTCTTAGAAATAGAGGTGTCATAAGTATCACTACATTGTCCATCATCATAGTCATCATAGTCATCATAGGTGGGTGTGTCACTCTTCATGGAAGAGGTATCATAAAGACTATCACGTTGCTCATTATGGTATGTCTTTTGAAGAGAAGTAAGACTCTTTGAAGAAGTAGAAGAAGAATGAGATCGTGAAGAAGAAGAAATTGAAGACTTAGTGTAGGAAGAGGATTTGGATAATGAGGAATTCGAATAATGTTTAGAAGAGTCATGGTAGGATTTGGAAGATGAGGAAGAATGAGAAAACTTAGATGATGAAGAACGTTTAGAAGAAGGAGGTTGTGATATGATCATGTCTATGATCCTAGCAAAGGCATCTGATTTAATCATCTTTTCTTTTATTTTTGCCATAAGTTTATCACCCATGAGATATTTGGAAGGACTATTGGAGGAATAAAGATATTCTTCAAATTGAGCAATGAGTTCAAGATCATCTATTCTCAAGAGAGGTTCTTTAACAAGATAGTTGAAATTCATGGTTCTAGGAGAGAATGAATCAATAATGGAAGAAATGAATAGATGAATAGAAGAAGGTTGACTAGATAATAAGAGGAAAATAATCAAGAAGAAGAAGAAGAAGAATTTCCTATGGGAATAAAAGACTTCAAAAGAACATGAGAAATGGAGAAGAAAGAAGAAGACTAAGAGTCATCTTATGCAAATTGATACCATAATGTTCATTGAGATTTTGAGCAACATGACAGCACCTAGGATCTGAGATCTGGACTGACCAAGGAAGACCAAGCTTCTAAGGAGAACTTAGTACAGCAGGACGGAACTCAGTTTCAGTATTCCAATTAGATATTTCAAAAGATTTTGCAATGATGATCAAGCACATAGAATAGCAACTAGAGATTTCAAGCAAATAGTCTTCAAGAAATGGACAAGGGACAAAACAACCTTGTGCATGAACAGAGATAGTGACTTAGTATGCTACTCTTTAAAGACTCTACTTGTGTATGTTCTTGAAAATATTTTAGCAGGCACTTAAAACACAACAACATCCTAACAAGCTGTCTACAAGGCTATACATGGCTTTCTAAGAGGAGTCCTCGATATATGCAAGGTACGTGAGGCCCAAATCTGTAGATGAGAAAAATCCAAAATCACACAGCCGGGGGGAGACGGTAACCCAAATCTCCTCCTTCACTTCTCAAAGGTATAAAGTTCTTTGAGGCTTAGCGAAGAGTGATATCAAACTCAATTCCCAAGAGAGGTGTCTTTGGATTCACCTCCTGATATTTATACTCCGCCGGAACACAGGAGTTAAGGTCATCCCTTGAGGTGGTGTATCCCCAAGCAGACCTTCTAGAAATAAAAACTAAGTAATTCACTATCAAAAGTATTTAGAGCACTAAAGGTGGAACACTTAACTCTTCAAGTAAATGCGAAGTGAGTCCAAAAGTGGGACACTTAACCCTTCAAGTGAATGCGAAGCGAGTCCAAAAGTGGAACATTTAACCCTTCAAGAGAATGTGAAGTGAGTCCAAAAGTGGAACATTTAACCCTTCAAGAGAATGTGAAGCGAGTCCAAAAGTGGAACATTTAACCCTTCAAGAGAATGTGAAGTGAGTCCAAAAGTGGAACATTTAACCTTTCAAGAGAATGTGAAGTGAGTCCAAAAAGTGGAACACTTAACCCTTCACACAAACTCAAAGTGAGTCCAAAAGTGGAACATTTAACTCTTCACACCAACTCAAAGTGAGTCCAAAAGTGAAACATTTAACTCTTCACACCAACTCAAAGTGAGTCCAAAAGTGGAACATTTAACTCTTCACACCAACTCAAAGTGAGTCCAAAAATGGAACATTTAACTCCTCACAACAACTCAAAGTGAGCCCAAAAGTGGAACATTTAACTCCTCACATCAACTCAAAGTGAGTCCACACCTTAGAAAACAAGTGAGTTCCAAAAAGCTCAAAAGGGCTGCCTAGTGGAGCAATTAACACTTCTTTCCTGTAGACCCCTCCCCTTTAATGTGGCGCTGATCTTGCAACCATGGGGCGAAAATGAGGGGCCGGCAGATTAGCGAGTCCAATAACCCAAGATAGCAATCTAGATCAATCACAAGTAATCTAAGACTGCTAATCAATACTACTCACAAATGAAAAAGGGTTGAACAATGGAATATTTAACTTTCCAAGTAAACATAGAGTGAGTCCACAAAGTGGTGCATTTAACTCCCTATGTAAACAAGGAATGAATCCATGCCCTCAATCACTCAATGAGATATTTGATATTGGAACCAAGAATTACTTAAGGTTTAAACACAAGCATTCACTTACACAAACTTGTATGAAAACAAATCTATATTCATTCATTTCCCATTAAGAGCATCAATTGAAATGTGTTCTATGAAAGCATGTAAAAAACTCAAGCCAAACACATGAGAGGTTCAATTTTAATCTCAAAATCCAAATGTTGTAGAGATGAAACAAAGTACCTCAAGTCCAACGCTTTGTTTTAAGCATTTTCCATGAAAGCAAGAGCACCTTCAAATGAACAAGACAAGAAAATAAGCAAATAATATATGCAATGTATATCTAACTTATGCAAACCCTAGGGTTAGATCTGAAAATCAATTGTTAGGAGCAATGATAACCAGCAAATAATCCAAATGATAACTCATATCATGCATTGAACAATGAAAAATAAGTGCATACCCATCACAAAATTTTATTTTTTTTGCATTTGACCTAGTCAACAAGATCTGATTTTTACCACATGAATTTGGACCCTAAACAAAAATGCAGAAAAGAGACCTCTGTCAAAAAATAGAGAGCTTTCCAAAAATATAAAAATTTTAGAAAAATCTCTTCATTTGTGCTCTAGAGACCCATTTTACCAAAATAGACTAGTTTTTATAAATTGACCAAATGAGCTATGATATGATATCTAAATTAAAAATACAGTGAATGGACCCCTTGTAGAATTCTAAGACCTTTTCAAAAATATAAAAATTTCTAAAAAATACGCTGATTTGCGCTAACAATTGATTTTTTATGAAAAAAAAGAAAAAATTATAAAAAATACAAATCACCTCCAAAAATTCTAAAAATTTTTTTGGAGCTTCTTTGATATGTCGCCAACCTGCAAAAAAAAATTTAGACTAGAAAACCAAGCTGTTTGGGAGATATGATCAAATCTTTTAAATCTAGGGTTTTTCATCTCCAAACAAATCTGCACAAGGGTTAGCTCCAAAAATAATCAAAACCAACATGCAAGAGGTGGGTTGCCCCACTGTGGATGCCAAAAATGTGTGCTAAAAATGTGACCACACTTCTATGAATCCTTACATGCAAGAAAACTCAACAATGAGCCCTCACAAATCGATTCATAGCTCTTTATGCATGGAGTTGCAAGATTTATAAAATTGCTCTCAGCTAGAGCTATAAACTCATGACCTTGCTAGTCAACCACACAATGAGAGATTCCAAATCAAAGACAAGGGAAACAATGCTAGTATCTCCAATGAAATCTAAATGTATGCAATGCAATGCAAATCTATATGACAATGCAAGTTAATCTATTGCATAAAAGGAAATCTATACTAAAAATGTCATGATTATGCAACTAAAAAAGGAAATATGCAACTACAATGAAATGCAATAACAAGTCTTCAAAGCTTGGATGTAGAATGTCTTCAAAGAGCTCCAAAATGACCTAGAAAACCTGCAGCATAACATTAGCATAAAAACTTAAGATATGAAAATGAAGGAGAGAGCTCTTCTTTTATAAGAAATGAGATGAAAATAGACCATTGTGATTAAGAGGCAAAAAACTTAATCAACGATGGAGAAAAATAGAAGCTTGATCTTTGTGCACAAATATCCTCCATTGAGAAAATAGGAGTTGACTTTTGTGTCCCACATAAGATAAAAAGTGTTTTTTCCCTTTTTATAAAATAAGAATAATATTTTATTTGTGCAACATAGGATAAGAAGAAAAGTGGGGATTTTTTATTTAAATAAAAAGGGAGGAAATTCTTTTTAATTAAATAAAGGCTTGGGATAAAGTGATTTTATTATTTAATTAAAAGAGAGTATGTTCTCTTAATTAAATAAGATTTTTATTTTATATTCTCTTTTAAATTAAATAAGGCTCAAACCTTAGGAAATATTGAATTGATTATGATTTGATCAAGAAAATTGATATAATTGATATTGTTGATATTTGAAAATATTGATTCAGGGATTTGATAAATTGCTAAATGGGGTCCAAAGTCTAGGCGACCATTTTAGGGTGCATACATCAACCACCTCATCACTAATAAAGTTCCAACAATTTTTAAAAGAATAAGGCTAGGAAGCCATCTAGCTGGGAGCCTTGTCCGAGTGCATTTGCATGAATGTTATTTCAATTTTCATTTTTTGTGAATTTAGCATTTAATGCCCTATTCTGTTCTGCTGAAATAATCCTAGGTATGTTGGATAAAATTTTCCTTTGGTGTCCAATATTTGAGCCTTCCATATTATTCAAATTTCTTTCATAATGACTAATAACCTCTATAGCTATCAACTAAGTGTCTTCTATTGTGGTTTCATACTCACTTTTAACCTTGGTTATCCCATTAATATTTCTATGTTGTTTGGTTCTATTATGATATTTTTTTTGTATTTCTACCCCTTGCCTCAAGCCATGTCTCTCTAGACTTTTGGCACCAATAGATCTCTTCCTTGGCTAAAATGTCTTCATAATCATTTTGTAATTTCTTTTCCTTTAGATACAAATCAACATCAATTCCCTTGTCAATTACTTCAGTATTTAATTTTGCTAACTCTTCTTATATTTGGGATTTTGTTTCAAAGAGATTTTCAAAGTGATTTTTATTCCATTCTAGTAGATTTTTTCTTATTTTTTGTTTATTTTTGTTACCAGGCAATATAGTTTTGACCTGGATACTCATGGCTACTTCCACCATTCTTTCATTAACTTCATAAGGCTATCATATCTAAGCCATATCTTTTCAAATTTAAATGGATAACACTTGGGGCCTATATCCTCTGAGATTTTCATTAAGACGAGGAAGTAGTTCAAGCTAGACTATGGGAGGATATTAGTTGAAAGAGTGAAAGGTAAATTAACCTAGATACCTTTGAGAAAAAATCTATCAAGATTTTCAGAAATATTGCTAAAGCCTTGCCTCCTATTGTTCCAAGTAAATGCATCTTTTGTTGTTTTGATTTCTAATAGATTATTTTTATGGATCCACTCTTTGAAATTAATTATTAATTGAGCATCTTTAGTCATTCCTCCCCATTTTCTCTGGGATCCCGAATTGCATTGAATTCTCCACCTATAATACAAATTTGGTCTCCTGTAATCATCCAAGTAATATTCAATTTCCTTCCACACCCCAATCCTATCCTTGTTTTGTGTTGGTTTGTAGACATAAATAAGAAGAAAATGAAGGTTTCTTTTAATACTCCTTACTAGCCCACTCATCCAATTTTGATGGCATTCTTGTTTGGTGAATGAAACTCCCTAGGATCCCAAATTATTGCCAAACTTCCCGAGGCTCCATTAGCAAGGGATCCTTCTATGTTCCAAATACCTAATTTCTTTTTAAAGACTACTATATCCTCCTAATTTAATTTTCTTTCTTGTAGCATTGTGATCTCAGTCTTTGTCATAGATATGCAACATTTCACAATTTGTTTCTTATTAGAGGTATTTAAACCCCAAACATTCCAAGTGTCAACCTTCATGATGTTGTGGGAAGCCAATTCCCCTAATCATACAAGTATGTTATGATTAATGACAAATCATGGAATTAACTAATGGAATAAGATCAAGATACACATCATTCATTGAAGAAGAAACATCTTGAAGGTAGAACTTTGTTGTGTAAGTTAGTGCTTCCTAAAGGAGAGATTTGTGTCTCTCACTAAGTTGGTGTCCAATAGGTTGGTTCCTACAAATTGAAGTTGGTCTCTTAGTAAGGTTTGGTTTCTATGTAGGTTGGTGCCGACAAAGTTTGTATGTGTGTGTGTACTCTCTCACAAGGGTTTCCATATAAATCTCATATTTTCTTTTTCTTGTTTAACTATTGCATATGATATGCTTAGGGTAATTAGTTTGAAAATGTAATGATTGTTGTTATATTGATTCATCTCACCTTGGTATAATTTTGTGTTCATTATAAAAAACATCCATGTCTTCCCTCAAAGTGTTTTTTATATGAGACTTCCTTCAATAAAGGACTCAAAGATCTAAAAATATGGTCCAATGCCTCAAATACTAATGGTTGAGATATGAAGCCAACTATCTAATACAAACTTATGCACCAACACAACTCATCAACCACAACACTACTAAGTTAGACCAAAAGACAATGTAAATCATAAAGGTTAACCCAACTTCATCATCACTATGACACAAGTTTCCCCTTCAAATTTGGAGGAGGTACATCTCTTCCACTCATAGATATGACTGAAGGGAAAATCTATGTGCTTATTTTGAATGCTAATCATTATACTGATCTGATATCACAAAACACCAAGATATTCAATTTGCCACAAACACTATGTCCTTATTTGTATAAAGTTTGTTAAATGAATTAAAGTTGAGATATATATATATATATATATATATATATATATATATATATATTGATGAACTACAACTGATTGAGTACCTGAATGACTTGAAGATCAGTGATTAAAGATCACCGAATACTGAATTGTTATGTAAGATAATTGAATCAGTCATTATGTTGTCATTGATGTCAACTAGTTTTGACAGTACTTATCATCATAGTTGCAAACATCTACACATCTGTAAAGAGGAGAGAAAAGATGAAGAACTGAGATATCTACATGGAGGAAGATGGATATGACAGATGAGGATAAGGAATACTTTGGGTAACTTATTGATGAGTCTATGACTTCATATGGTTGACTTGATTATGTTTCATTAATCTGTTATGAAGTTGGAAGCAAAACTTATCAAAGCAGTGTGGTCGGTAAGCATTTCAGTATACACCGAGCTAGTGTAGTGTATACTGAGTGACAGTATTAACCGAGCTTGTGTTCACTGACGCATTTCTTTGTTAATCGAGTATGGATGAAAGAATTAAATGTTTAGTTTAGCCGACACAAATTGTTGAGCTGGAAAGTGTTATGATTTTGAGGTTGAAGATAAAGTTTGGCATGAGATCCATGGCTAACAAAATTTGAAGATCTAAAGGATGGAATTGAAACGAGTTATTGACACATCTACCGAGGAAGGTTTAAGCGGAAAAATCTAATGGATGAAAAGAAAATGGTTTACTTGTCTATATAAGAGACATTGGTTTCATTGTTGAAAAGGATGTCGGAAGAAGAAGACTGTATAGATTTCACATGAACACAGTTTCATGCATGCCTAATCAGACTGGTTGAAGGAGAACCAAACTGCAAAGTTAACCAAGCGTCAAAGAGTTATTACAGAGTGACAGTAAGTTATTGAATATTGAAGAACTAAATTGAAATATTGATCAGAGGATTTTATGGGCTTAGAATAGATCTGAACATCTACAAAATCAAGTTGTATTGTAATCAGATCACCTACTGTTTCAGTTTAACCATTGTAACAGAAAAATATCTTAACTGAGTGGACTTAACCATCTTATGATTTCCCTATGTCATTCATAGAATGTACATTATTATCCTATCAACCCCATAGTGAATGATGGTTGGATGATAACTATTAGTCTTAAATCCTCTAACAAGGTCACACCTTATAGTGTGTTTTGTAACCTTTAACAGGGTTGGCTCTTCACCGAGCTCACTTTAGAAGAGTGAAAAAATTTTGGGTTACCAGTCCCAGGTGGTTTTTCCCTTAATAGGGTTTCCATGTTAAATCATTGTGTTATGTGTTTCTGTGATGAATGTTTGGTTATCATACTTTACATATTGCATATTTGATTTGGTCGATAATCACTGTGAGTAATTAACTGGTAATCAGTAAAGGCACAGACAGTTTAGTATTTTATGTTATCGAGCTGCAGATATTTGTTGAATTTGTTTTAAGTGATACATTTTATAATTGGGACTATTGGATAACTGATCTAACTGATTCACCCCCCTCTCAGTTATTCTAACAATTGGTATCAGAGAACATTGGTTGCTTGGAACAGAGTTTTAAGGACTTCAGCAGAAAGATCACAAAATGTATAAGAGGGAAGTGTCGAAGCTGAACAAGGACAAATTTACAATATGGCAAAGCCGAATGAGACTTCATATATCTGGAATTGGGAATTCTTCCCTCACCCTATTGGATAATGGCTACTTAGCACCGCCTAAAGGACCTTTGACTCTTGATCAATTGAGAGATAGACATGAGCATAATATTACTATGATGGAGATTGTTGCTTCTCTATCTGATGCTGAATTTGAAGATGTCAAGGATTGCCTTACTTCAAAGTACATGTGGGATAAACTTGCTCAAGTTTATGGTGGAGATGAAAATGCGAAAAGAGCCAGAGCTAAAATTTTAAGAGGGAGATTTGATGATATGAAAATGAAAGGAGAGAACATTGTGCAATATAAAAATTGAATCAAGGAGGTAGTCAATGCTATCCAAGGATCTGGTGGTGTCATTGATGAAGATACATTGGTAAGTAAAATTCTGAGAACCTTATTGCCTGCTTATGCAATAAGAATATCTGCAATACATGAAATGAGGTTTGTACCTGGCAGTACTCTTACTCTTGATAATCTGATCAGTATGCTAACAACTTTTGAGCTAAACAACTTTGATAATAGTTTTGTACCGTATGTTGAGTCTAGTTTTATGTCTTCTCTGAAGATCGGTAAATCTAGCAATAGACATGATAACAGTGACAGTAATACTGATGATGAGCTTGATAAGCTTGAAGCTCTTATGGCCCGAAGATTACCTAAAGGTAAAGGTAGATATAAGGGTAAATTGCCTTTAGCATGTTCTAACTGCAAAGAAGTTGGTCATATTGTTGCTAGATGCCCAAACAGGAAAGAAGAATATAGAAACAAAGATTGATCCAGTGAAGGAAGCTATGGGAGGAGAAACAACAAAAGTTACCGACGCTACAACAGGGATAACCGAGATAATAATGATTAGGGAAAAAAGGTATGTTACATTGTTGAAGAGAATGATACTGATAATGACACAGATGATGATGTTGAAGTAGTATTTGTTGCGATGAAGGATGATTCTGAGGAAGAACAAAGGTATGTAGAGACAGCACTCATTTCTAACGTTAATAAAAATGATACATGGATTATTGATAGTGGTTGTACACATCACATGACTGGTGATGAAGAAAATTTTGATCATCTTGAGAAATGTAATGGAGGATCAGTAAAAATGGGTAATGATACACCATGTATGGTTAGAGGAAAAGGATTTTTACTGATAAATGATAAAATCAAATGTGATAGTGCTTATTGGGTAGAAGGACTAAATTACAATTTACTAAGTGTGGCATAGCTTAACAACTCAGGTCACCAAGTAGCTTTTGAGAGCAAGAAAGTAAATATATTTGATGATGGAGGAAAACTTGATGGAATAGGAGCACAATCCAAAGGTAACTTGTTTTATCTTGACAATGTTGATTCTTCCTATTTAATGATGAAAAATGAGGATGCATGGTTATGGCATAAAAGGTTATGTCATGTAAACTTTGATAACATGATTAAGATCGGTAGAAAGAAAAAGGTTAGAGGTTTGCCTAGCCTAGCAAAGCCTGATCATGTTATGTGTCATGAATGTCAGAAAGGTAAGATGACAAAATCTAGTTTTAAGAGTAAAGACTATTCAACAAAGAGAATTTTGGAGTTAGTTCACACCAACCTATGTGGTCCCATGAGAACTCGGAGCTTTTATGGAGATAGATATTTTATTTTGTTTGTTGATGATTACACTAGATTAATGACTGTAATGTTCTTAAAGGAGAAATCTGAGGCATTTAAGATGTTTAAATGGTACAAAGAAAAAGTAGAGAAAGAAATCGGGAAAGAACTAAAATGTTTGAGATCTGACAGAGGTAGTGAGATTATTTTTGATGAATTCAATAACTATTGTAATGAGCATGGCATAAAAAGATTGGTGTTTGCACCAAGAACACCTCATCAAAATGAGATTACAGAAAGGAGGAATAGATTAATTATTGATTGCACAAGGACACTGATGATAGAAAAGAATGTTTCTCAAACATACTGGAGAGAGGCAGTTAGCACAACTGTATATGTTCTGAACCGAGTACAATTGAAGGACATAAACAAAACACCCTACGAGTTATGGTTTGGTCACAAACCAACTGTAAGTTACTTTAGAATTTTTGGTAGCAAATGTTTTATTCTGAAAGATGATAGAAATGGAAAGTTTGACTCTAAAGGTGATGAAGGGATATTTCTTGGATATTCTACTAAAAGAAAAGCTTACAAGTGTCTGAATAAAGTTACTAATAAGATGATTGAAAGTGCTAATGTCAGAGTTGATGAATTTGACGATAAAAATGGTGAAGAAAGCACTAGGGAGCCAGAAGACTATGGTACATTCACTTACATTGAAAATCCAGAGCACCTGTTGAAGCCACAGACTGAGTCGATCGAGCATTAGGAAAACAACATTGAGGAACAGGAAAGGGAAACCGAGAATCGAGAAGGAGATACCGAGCAAGGAAATGAACTTGAACAAGATGAACAACAAAGAAGAGATCAAGTGTTGGCAAGATTTGTCAAAAGACATCATCCTGAGAACCAAATCATTGGAGACAAGCAAGCTGGCATGATGACAAGAAGTAAGTTAAGACAAGGTACATGCTTAGTTTGTGAGTTTGAACCGAAAAATGTTAAAGTTGCATTAGAGAATGATGAATGGATAAATGCAATGAATGAAGAAATAGAACAGATTGATAAAAACAAGACATGGACTTTAGTACCTAGACCTAAAGATAAGAATGTTATCGGTACTAAATGGATTTTTAGAAATAAGTTGAATGAGAATGGAGAAGTTACAAGGAATGGAGCTAGACTTGTTTACAAGGGATATGCATAGGAGGAAGGTATAGATTATGGTGAAAATTTTGCACCTGTTGCTAGAATAGAAGGAGTCTACATGTTACTTGCATATGCTACACATAAGAAGTTTAAAGTTTATCAAATGGATGTTAAGTCTATTTTTCTAAATGGGACACTAGAAGAGGAGGTCTACATAGAACAACCAGAAGGGTTTGTTGATCCAGATAAGAAATACATGGTATGTAGACTACACAAAGCTTTATATGGTTTAAAGCAAGCACCTAGAGCCTGGTATGAAAGGTTGCATACTCATCTTTTAAGTATTGGTTTTGTTAGAACTAGTGAGAACAGCAATTTGTCTATAAAAGGAGAGTCTGATGATACTATTTTGATTGTTGAAATATTTGTGGATGATATAATTTATGGAGGACAAGATCATATCTGTAAATCATTTGTTGATGAGATGAGAAAAGAATTTGAAATGTCTATGTTTGGAGAGATTAATTTATTTCTACGCTTGCAAGTTATTCAGTAGAATGATGGAATTTTAATCACACAATCAAAGTATATAAAGGAAGTATTGAGAACATTTGGCATGGAAGATGCTAAATCAGTTGGAACACCGATGGTCATAGGCTGCAAACTAACTAACGATGATGAATCTACAAAGGTAAACCAGACATTGTACCGATCTATGATTGGTAAGCTAATGTATGTAGTACATAGTAGACCAGATATCGCACACGCAGTGGGGATTCTTGCTAGATTTTCTGTCAATCCAAAGGATTCACATATGATTGCAGTAAAAATAATCTTGAGATACCTAAAGAAAATAGAAGAATATGGATTATGGTATCCTAAGGAAGGCAAGTTTCAACTAAGAGTCTACACCGAACAAATTGGGCTGAAAATATAGATGACAAAAAGAGTACAACCAGAGGAGCATTTTTCTTTGGTGAAAGACTTGTTACTTGGACAAGTAAGAAACAACTGTGTATTTTTTAGTCTACTTCCGAAGCAGAATATGTTGCTGCTACTACAAACTGTTCAAACATTGCTTACATCAAACAAGTGTTGGAAGGGATGAATGAGGTAATCACTGAGTCAGTGATTATATACTGTGACAACACTAGTGTAATAAATATTTCTAAGAATCATGTAATGCACTCAAAGACCAAGCATATTTCTATTAAGTGTCATTGCTTAAGAGAACAAGTACAGGAGAAGCAAATCAAACTGGAATATGTTACATCAAAAGAGAAACTTGCTGATATTTTTACCAAGCCTCTACCGAAGGAAACTTTTGAATACTTGAGGACTAGACTTGGGGTCTGTCCCCTGTCTACCGGTCACTAATGTGATATGGAGGTTGCATCAGCCTAATCTTATCAGAAGATCATTCATGTTGATGCAACATAGCTCACACTTTGGATTCTGTCTAAGGCTGTGAAAGATTTTTGGAACTAGAACAGAGATTTGCATAACAGTATACAAAGATACATTGTATGCACCGAACAATAGAGAGTTACTTGGATATTGCAGAGTTGTATCTTTTATGTTTTTCTTTGGCATTGTTGTCAAAGGGAGAGATAAACAATATGACAAACTGAGAGATCACTAGAACATCTAAGGGAGAGATAATCTGAGAAAGTCAGGGAGAGTTTTTGAAGATTTGTTGCTGAGAACATAAGGAATCTAAGAGCTGAAAAGATCAAATCTGCAGAGGAAAGTCTACACTTGCAATGCTGTCATGTAATGTAGTGATTAAACATATTAAATATCAAGCTAGGGAGAGCTTACCGAGCTACAGAATTTGCTTACATAGTTATAGAATAAATGTTTGGTATGTGTATGGTATATTTCATATTGCATGAGTTGCCATCAATGCCAAAGGGAGAGATTGATGAACTACAACTGATTGAGTACCTGAATGACTTAAAGATCAGTGATTAGAGATCACCGAGTACTAAATTGTTATGTAAGATAATTGAATTGGTCATTATGTTGTCATTGATGTCAACTAGTTTTGACAGTACTTATCATGATAATTGCAAACATCTACACATATGTAAAGAGGAGAGAAAAGATGAAGAACTGAGATATCTACATGGAGGAAGATGGATATGACAGATGAGGAT
>BSBK01007955.1:505000-587500 GCA_027943335.1 Chamaecyparis obtusa
GGCCAAACACCAAATTTCCAAAGTCTTAGATTTTGGATCAAAGCCTGATCCTCTCACAAAATCTCCAAACTCCACCTCATATTTAAATAGTGGACTGGGTTATCTCCTTGACTAATATTTTAGCTTGCACAATTTTATCTTTTTTTTCATTTCCTGCATCACCTAAGTTGATACCTTTCCTCAATTCATTTTGTTTCATCTTCAACAAAAAGATTTAAACTCATCAGTTTTAATGAAGGAGTCATCCTTTATGAAGGCCTGAGATAATATGATATTTTCATCAATAGGATTTGCACAAGGCAAATCAATCTCTCATACCCCTTCCTCATGATACTCCTCTTTCAGATTATGTCTTATCTCATGGATGTATTTCCCTTCCTCAACTATCACTACCCTTTTAGGATAGCTTCTCACAACTGTAATAGGTTGATCAATTTTCTAAATTTTGGAAGGTGGCTCTTTAGAAAATTCAACCTCATGCCCACTCTCAACATATAGAATGGGTTTCTCAATGGGCCTATTTTCTTGATAAGACAAATCATCCTCTGGCTCTTGTTGTTTTGCAGTAGCCCTAGGTATTTGTGGCATTTGTGCCATGATATCCTCATATGAATCAATAATCTTATTGATCCTCTCCAAATAACTCAATTATACATAAAAACTCTTAAAATTTGGGTCAACCTCCCTGAATTCCTTTTTAACTCTCATCATATCACCCCACTTCCTTCTTCTCCCTTGAACAACATCCTTTTCCAACAAATTTCTAACCACATCCTCCTCATTTAAAGGCTTGCGATCTTTAATATTTTCTCATGGAGTCATCATTTTTAGGGCAATCTTCAAGAAACTCTCTGGATCACAGAAATTGGGTATATAAATGATCATCCTATATTTCTTCAAAAAGGTATTCATTTCCTCTAAAGCTTTCTTGCCAATTGTGAAATCTGAGACCACCTACAATCTAGGAAAAAAGGTTTCTTTCCTATGTGGGGCTAAAAATTCCTTATCAACCAAAGACAATTACCAAATAAATTCTATGTAAGCTATCCTAGGAGGCACAAATTTAGGAAGAATATGTGGAGGCTGAG
This sequence comes from Chamaecyparis obtusa, assembly GCA_027943335.1. NCBI lineage: Eukaryota > Viridiplantae > Streptophyta > Pinopsida > Cupressales > Cupressaceae > Chamaecyparis > Chamaecyparis obtusa. The sequence continues at coordinate 506,089 of BSBK01007955.1, forward strand.
GGCACCCATAAACTCTTATAATGGTGAAATTATAAATAAAAAAATAAAAAATCCCCACAATTATGTGGCATAGGCCATTTAGGGACAAAAAGAAAAGGCCTCAGAATTCTTCTTAATCCTGCAATCAATCTTTCCTTTTTTGTACCTACCATTTCTATGATAGGCAACATAATCCAATTTTCAAAATATAAAAAGGAAGAGAGTGATGATCTACAACTGATTGAATATCTTGATGAGCTGAATGGACAAGTGAAAGACAGTGATTAGAGATCACCGAGCTACTAAAGTGATATGTAAGGCAATTAAATTAGTCAATATGTATTTTCATTGATGTCAACTAGTTTTGACTATACTTATCATGATGGTTACAAACATCTGAAGAAGAAAAATGATAAAGGAATGAGATATCTACATGAAAATGAGATGAATATGGAGATATGGCTAAGGTATACATTGGGTAACTTATTGATGAGTATATGGCATCATTTTGTTGACTTAATTGTATTACATGAATTTGTTATGCATTGAAGATTAGAACTAAACAAGATTATGTGGTCGGTAATTGAATATTTTTGTATACACCGAGCTAGTGCAGTGTATATCGAGTATAGTAATAACTGAGTTAGTATTCACTAACACATTCTGTATTGACCAAGTGAGAGAAACAATTAAAGTTTATAATAGCCGATTGAATTGATGAGTTGACAAGTTGCTTATGATTCCAAGGTAAAAGATAAAGTTTGTTATGAGGATCTAACAACTGACAAAATTCAAGATTGATCAAATGGAGAAAGATGAAACGTGTTATAGACACATTTGTCGAGGAATCTTGAAGCGGAAAAATGAACGATGGAGATTAAGAGGCAAAATCTAATGGATGAGGAGAAAACAGTTTATGACATCTATTTAAAGAGACATGAGATTCATTATTGAGTTTGGGATAATCGACTCTGCGGGAGAAATCGCGTGGAATGACTATTTTCATGCACCACTGATCAAGTTGGTTATAGAAAGAACTGAGCTGAACTACAGACATTATCGAGTGACAGAGTATTATTCACCGAGTTGAATGTGTTGAAGGATTGAAGTGATTATTGATTAGAGGAGGTATTTGAGCTTTGCATAGATCTAAAAATCTGCAATTATTAGTTGTATTTGAATTAGATCACTACTGTATCAGTTTAACCATTGTTACAACTAAATCTCTTAACCGAGTGGACTTAACAGTCTTTTTGTATTTCAATATGACATTCAAGGAATGTTGTTGGTTTTCTTGTTGACCCCATAGTGAATGTTGGTCAAGAGTTAATTGTTAGTGATAAATCCTCTAATCAGGTCACACCTTACAATGTGCATTGTAACCTTTAACAGGGTTGGCTCCTAACCGAGCTCACTTTAGAAGAGTGAAATATTTTGGGTTACCAGTCCCAGGTGGTTTTTCCCTTAGCAGGGTTTCCATGTTAAAATCTGTGTTATGTGTATTTGATGTGATTGGATTATTGTTTTACTTTACACATTTCCTATTTGGATTAATCGGTAAACACAGTATTGAATTTAATGGTATTTGGTAAATGAACAGAAAGTTGTTGTTGGCAAGCTTACCGAGTTGATTATTTGTTTGAAAAAGTTTGATCATATACATCTGGGAGTTTGGGACTGTAGGATAACTGGAATTAACTTATTCACCCCCCCCTCTCAGTTATCTAACAAAGAGATAAGTACTACTATCCCAAACCTTGGTCAACATCTACACTAGAAGTAGCATATCCAATTCCTCCCTTTGCAGAATCAGCTCCTTGTCCATTCAGTCAACATTAAAATAAAAAATCAGGTGTATCAAGATGGAATAGTGTTTGAAGTTGGTCACTAAATCATCCTTCTGAATTTCCACCATACCATCATGAATGTCTTGAATCAAATACCCAACATAATCATAGTCGGTATTCACCTCTAGGTGTTGGACATTCATGGCCATCATCAACAAGTTTTTTGACATAGTACTATCTCCATCAAAACCAAGAAATTTGCATAACCCATACACAGTAAACTTCATGTAGAAGTGGAACATGCTCAAATCATATGGCATGTCAACATTGTCAGGAATTGGAACCAAATACCTCCCAGTCCTAGGCGTGTACCCTAGTAATGCATGTTTCTTCAACACATTTTTTGTGAGTTGAATAATTACTTTTTTCGTTCTCCAAATCAATATATGTGCATGTAGCCCCAGATATTTGGAAAGCCTCCACAAAGATTGTTTTGTTGATAGTCACTAGGGATGACTTATCTTTTCTTTTGATAACCTTAGTTATAGGGCAATAGGCCTTAGCCAATTCCCCCAATAAATCCATGTCCACATACACATCAGGAACCACCAATTTCTCCATGTTTAAATCCCATGGATTGTACATGGGGACTCCCTTTACTCCATTATTCCATAAGTATAAGAACAACGACGTCCTAGACACATTTAGAGTCTTAAGGTTTTGACACTGACTACAAGTGTCCTTCCAAGTGTATTTGTTCATTGATAATCCATTATAGGTCCTAGGCAATAAGTCTATGAATTCCTCTGAGTATTTATTTCCTCCCTCTTTCTTCCCTGACGCCTTGGAGCCACCATTGGATGTATCCTGACTCATGCTTGCAGAAGAGAAAAACCACAATCATAATACAACTAAAAAAATTGGCACCCTCAAGCACCAACACCAACTCACACTTCACAATTGTAGAGAAAATCCACCTATAACCGTTGTCATCTCACAAAACACACTTCAATTCTAGATTGTAATCATGAGACAATCCTTTGCATAATCATGCCTTTATAACTCTTTGAGCCAAAAGCAATTGTTCATCATCTCAATCATTAATGCACATACAATTGGCCATTAACTTTGGAAACTATCTTTGAAAAGCATCAAGTCATCGTGATCTATCCATCAAATTTTGAAAACTATCCTTCATGAAACAAATTATTCAATTCATTAGCGAAAGGTGCCAAAGAATTCCACATGTCACCTTCCTATTTGTCCAGAGTCCTTGTTTCTTTATGTTTCAATAATTGCCACAAAATCAACTGGACATGTGGCAATTGGTCGTTAACCCTTAGCCCAAATGATTGTTCTTTATAATAGCTTGCGACCTAGCAACACACCTCCAACAATTCAATCTCTAACACTCTAACTGAAAATGTCAAAGCTTCAAACCTTCGTGAGTTGGCGACCAAGGCAATCAAACCACCCATTGCTAACTCGTGACCCCAAAATGTTAAGGTCTCTAACCATCATGACTTAGAGATAATAGTGAATAAAAGTTTATCACTAGCTCACTAGCATAAAATATCAAAATTCTTAACCGCAGCGACCTAGTGAGCGTTAGCATAAAACTGTTTGTCACCAGCTCTCTAGCATTTTCTTTTACATTCACTAACCATCGAGAATTGGAGATAACCTTCCATCCTTAAACCCTTGGAAATGTGGCAACTTCTCGCCAACTCTCCACTTTAAACATCAAATGCCTTTTTATCTCGAGAGTCTGTGATAGCATAAAACAAAGCCTTTAGTCAAATGAAATATGAACACTCCACATGGAAACCATTCGCCAACTCTCAAGCTCAAAAAGGAATATGCCAACTCTCTTGTGAGCAGTAGAAAATGTAAAATATAACCTTAGTTATTGATTAAAACAAAACACATCGCAGTCACTCGCTAGCTCGAGACATAACAACACTTAAGACCTGTTAACCTCGCGAGCTGGTGACTAAAATAAAGACTTAACCGCTAACCCTTTACTCACTAATTCATGGCTTTAAAACACTAACACCAAAATGTCTCAAGACCTACCGAAAACCGCAATTTCAAAAGCGCTCTCCAGTTTGCTAGATACAAAACTTAACATTTAAAAAGTCAGAGATCACACGACTAAACAATTTTGAAACAACACTCACTAACTCGCCAGATAGAAAGATAACCATAAAATAAACTCACGAGCTAGAGACAAAACCAAAGACTTTTCTTACCAACTTGTTTGACCAAAATGACGATGACTTGGACCAATGAAATGCTGACAACTCAGACCTTGACATTTGACAACCAGACACTTAAGGAAAAATAAAGACAAAAAAACCTAATTAGATTAACTAGACTTAGAACATGGGAGAAACCATTATTAAAAACCAAAAAACATAAACTACTACATGAAACAAGGATGCCTGTCATGACTTAGCCAAAAAAAAAATTACAGTCCTAACACCTCCTACCCATTCAAAATATTTATAAAGGTTTGAATCCTTCAAAAGGAATGTCAAAATCCTTGATTGTCCCATCACATTCATTTTGTAAAATTATATCAAATGAATCTATTCCAAACTACTAGAGAAAATGTATTTTAGGTGTTACTATAGGTAGGCTTGCAATCCATAAAGCATTTCGGAGAAGTGAATATTCCCACCATCCTCACACATGGTTTCACTAACATAAATTAAAAAAAAATCCAAGCAAGTGTATGTTCATCAAAGTTCAAGTTATAGAAGCAACAAAGCCTATTATTCCACAAGAATATTAACTGATTTAGGCAGCAGTCATGTAAAATGTTTTGACAAGATGTTAAATAGCAAGACCATCTTGTTCTGGAAACTTTGATATCACACTTAAGAATTATTCAAAAAGAATTACAATGTTTAGTACCTATACAAACTGTCAAAAAGGTGCAACTTCATTTAACAAATTTGATCCCTAAAATTACACTCATACACCTAAAATCAGCAAAATACAAAAAATTGGAAAATTCCAAAATCCTTATGTTACACTAGATCCTCTAAATTTCTTGTTAGGATGCTTGTCATCTAAGTTAACATTCCTTGAAGAAAATCACTTCACTTGTATCTTAGGACACTTCCTTTCTAAAAAAAAATAGAAATTAAGAAAATGACACCCCAATATAAAATTAGTGTATTAGTTTCAATATTCTTCTCGAGGGCACCTATTTATTTCTTTAACACATAAGAGTTCCTCCAATTTGGTGTGTTCCCACCAAGAAGGAAATAATATTCATAGAAAAATCTACATGAGAGCAAGGCCTATTAAGAAAGCATTCATCTAGCATGATGCAATGAATATTACAAGTCAAAACATACAACTTTTAGTTATCTTCCTCCTCTATCTTAATGTTTGAACCTATGCTCCCTAGGGATGCATCTCTACCCTAGTACCCCTTGTTTCATTAAATGGCACATTTTAAATATGTGGATATGCCTAGAAAATATCTCTTTCCCATCTCCTTTCATCGCCAAAAAAGGGTATATGACAAGGTACACCAAGAGATGATTAACCATCCCCTACAACCCAATATCATTTGGAAATGAGTTTAAAGTATATATATTTAAAAATAAAAAGGGGATTGGAAAGGTCTACAAGGACCCCCTTACCCCTTTAAACATCTAAATTCATAAACCAAAACAACCAAAAGGAAAAAAATAAAACTATATTATTTTGATAATCACAAAACTTGTGTTAGAGAGAAACAATTGAAAAAGGAGAGAACGACGATTGAAAGAGGATTAGGAAATAAAATCATCTATATTAGAGGTTATTTCTTCATCTTAAATTTATTTTCTCAATTTATTTTGCATTGTTTCAAGTTTTTTCAAATTTTTAACAAATAGGAGGGGCATCGTAAGTTTTATTTTTTCTTATATTTGTACTTAGAGTTTTCTTTTAAATTCTTAACCAAAACAAATCATGAGCATCAATGAGTAGTCAGAGTGATGATATTGAAGATCAAATGCAAGAAGGAATATACTTAGAACTCACAAGAGTATGGCAGCCACTAGGGGTTCCTCAGGGAGTGGAAGTGTAACATGGCCAACAAATTTAAACCCATTTAAATGCCCTTCTAAACTCTTCGTAAAAGGCCCATTTAACCCCAAGAAATCTCAATTATAATTTACCTCATGAATTGATAAGGATGACAATCAATATCAAAGGGGAGTAAAGTATGGCATTTCCTTTTGCGCCAAAAAAATTTTAGGGGCAACTATACAAGAGTTGCCATCTTTTGCAATATGTGGTCTAAGGGAAAAGTTCAAATATATGATAACTATAAGTCTCTCATTTTTTCCACCTAAAGAACATAAGCTAAACACCACACTCCTTTATAGAGAATATTTCAAGGTGATGTAAAATCCACCCATTGACCACTACAATAATTTTTTCCCACTTAACATCAATCACTAGCTTAATCAACCAACTACCTTCCTTTTAATTTACGAGTGGTGATTTTTAAACTCCTCCATTTACCATGGTTGCAACAACTCAATAACACAATATATGCTTACACTTGGTAATCTTAAGCTTCCCTAAGAAGGATTGTCCCTAGACCCAAACCTAAGCTTTGAGGGTTCACTCCTAATGACCCTGCCTACATATCCTAGTGTGGGAAGTCAAAGGCTTTTTAGTTCACACTTCGTGGGATTTTGCTCTCTCCTCTTGATGAGATATTCAATCTCTTTTTAAACCTTGACTATTAATTAAGTGTAATCTATGTTAAACATAGTCTTGTCACAATAAAAGATACCTATTTCCATCAGGTGCTCGTTGCTCGTTCCATACTCATTATTAACAATCATTAGTTGCACCAAGTTACACATATACATATGGGGCATATCACAAATCACACATGATTATTGTGAGCATACACCACATATACACAAGGACTATTTCATACACATCACAAGCTCACAAGATGAATAGTTTTACCATACATCACATAAACAATGACCAGCTCCAGCATACATCACGAAGACAATAGTGAGCGGCTCATAAATGAACCACAAAGAAAATATAGATACTTACCAATACAAGCATCATGAATAATACAATGTCTGGGACATACATGAGTCAAAAAGACAATATTTACTAGCTCATACAAGCATCAACAAATAATAGAGTGTCTAGGTCATACATGAATCACAAAGATAATACTTATTGGCTCATACAAGCATCACAAATAAAGTATTGACTGGCTCATATACAATGGCTAACCATCCTCTATCCATAGTGTATTCCTGAGAGAAGGAATATACGTGCATTATGCACTACATCATGGGTCTTGTTCATTTCCTTGATTTTGCACCAATGGATACTTGGGTAGAGGATTTGATGTATCCCATACTGTTAGGAATAGTCCCAAGAGATAACTAAGAGGGGGGTGAATCAGTTATCTACAAGTTTCAATTCTTTATCCAATTAAGTAAACTTAAAATTTAGGCATAAACACAATGAAAGAACACTTGAACATAACACCAATATTTTGGTTACAGGGAAACCCAAATAGGTAAAAACCCCGGTGGGAATTAACACCCACTAATAAACTTCACTAGTTTATAATGATCTTACAACCATGTTAGGAGTTGATCTTTACAATGAAATAAGTACAGTGACATGGTCAAAGGTCAGACCCTGTTATGAGTCTTTTATGATTGACCCTATTAGGGGTGAGGACGCACTGTCTGAGAGCTCACTGCTCAAAGGGGTGAAGGCTGCAACCTTCTGAATAACAGATACACACTATATCTGGATCTTGTTGAACTGCGGGGTAGACCTGTTGTCTTGATCATTTCCAATGAATACCACACTCTATCTTCTCTATCACATAGACCTATTCTTGATGACACAATACTTCGCACTCTCTGCTCTACTCTAATCTTTCATCTTCATGCCCTTCCCTAGTGATCACAAATGATTGGCTATAAGTATCTTTCCTCTAAATGATATGATCAAGTCGGCCTATTAGAACCACCTTGAAATCATATTAGAGAAACAATAACACTCTCCAATTACATCTCTGTCAGCTCTACTAAGAACGCAACACAAACTGGTACTTGTCCAAATCAATAAGTGTGGACACACGCTACACATTGTCGGCTCTCCCAATTTAACTAATACTTTGTCCTCAAGCTGATTTACATCATGCGCTCTTAACCAAACATTATTAACTCTTCTCCAATCACTAATCCAAGCATGCATACCGAAATGATAGGCGCAACTCATGTACCAATATAATCTATGTCGACATTTTTGGATAAACACAGGAAACTGCAACTGGTGAATAGCGACTGCATAACTTCACTTCTACTACACACAAGACTCTGCATCCATGAATGTAACATCACTAACATGTCTCCATCACATATCCAAACGTGCAAGGCTCCATGATAGCTGTACGAACAATCACTCACAGAACATTGCTTGTAACTCTGTCAGGAACACTGCTGGCATAAGTTGCTACATAATTGTTTGTACTAGCAATTAACCTCTACGTCCATGATATCATGTTGATAACATGTCCATGATACATATACTCAAATCTTACTGCATAAATATTCCACGCATGCTACTTACCATATGTTGTCATCAATGACAAACATACAGTCAGTACTGGCTTGCTGGCAAATCTCCAACAATCTCCCCCTTTGGCATTGATGGCAACATATGGAATGAAAAACACCATCAATCCAAATGAACAATTATTTTATAAGATTCTCCATTTCCTCATCAAAACTCCCCCAAGGATGAATCCTTCATCTGTTGCAATATTCTTCAATATTCTCCATTTCCTCAACTGATCTACTTCCATGACTGAATACTACTGCCCCTTGTTGCTATATATTAGTCCTCCTTAATTTTGTATGTACTCCCCTTTTAATATTGTTTTTTATGACTATATACTACTCCCCCTTTGACATCAATGGCAAAGGGTGCCAAACATTTAAGCACCATTACTACTCCTGAAGTAGAGTAGTCAACCATCCATCAGTCACTGAGGACTGATGCTCTTTTCCACTTTCTCTAAGCAAAATCAGGGAAGGGAATTACTCCCAGCTTTTCCCTGAGATACTGAAAAGTATCATTTAGTAAAGTCTTTGTGAATATATATGTTAGTTGTTCCTTTGTACTCACAAAATCCAATTTGACTTCTTTCTCTACCACTTTCTCTCTTAGGAAATGATACTTAATCTCTATGTGTTTTGTCTTTGCATGCATCACAGGATTCTTTGACATGTTGATAGCGCTAGTATTATCACAATAAATAACAATAGGATAATCAATATGAATTCCAAAATCCTTTATCATCTGCTTGATCCAAACAACTATGGAACAATTCAAAGTTGATGCAACATACTTTGTTTCTGTTGTTGACTGAGAAATACAATTCTTCTTCTTGCTTGTCCAAGTGTCAAGTCTATCACCAAGAAACACTGCTCCTAATGTACTCTTTCTATCATCAATGCATCCTACCCAATCTGCATCTGTATATACATGAAGCTCAACATTCTCTGAATTAGGATACCATAAACTGCCATGAGGTGACTTTGCTTAGGCTCTGTTGCAAATCTTCCAACAATACCAACTACATTGGAAATGTCTGGTCTTGTTTGAGTAAGATATATGAGTTTACCAATCATATATTTGTACAATGTTATATCTACTGCTTGAGAATCATCTTCTTTTGTAAGCTTGCATCCTGTTATCATAAGTGTACCCACTGGCTTGCAATCATCCATCTTGAATTTCTTCAACATCTCTTTCACATACTTGGACTGATTAATGAAAATACCTTTCTCTGTTTACTGCACATTTAATCCCAAAAAGTATTTGATAGGTCCAATCATGCTCATCGCAAACTCGCTCTGCATCTCCTTAGCAAATTTTGCACTAAGTTTGTCATTACCCCCAAAGAATATGTCATCAACAAATATAGCTACAAGTAGTAAACCTTCAGATGTCTCTCTTATAAATAGATTACAATCTATTGCTCCTTTCTTGAATCCAATTTTTGTTAGATATCCATCAAGTCTCTCATACCAAGGTCTAGGGGCTTGCTTAAGTCCATAGAGGGATTTCTTCAATCTGCATACCATATCAGGTTTGTCCGACAAGGTGAATCCTTCTGGCTGCTCAATGTATACTTCTTCCTTTAGCTCCTCATTCAAGAATGCTGACTTAACATCCATCTAATAAAATTTGAAATTTTTGAATGTTGCATAAACTAGAAACAACTTAATGGCTTCTAATCTACTCACTGGTGCAAATGTGTATGAATAATCAATACCTTCTCTTTGTGCATATCCCTTACATACTAACCTTTCTTTATTCCTTACTACTATACCATATTCATTCATCTTATTTCTAAATATCCACTTGGTTCCAATCACATTTTTATCACTAGGTCTTGGGGCTAGTTCCCAAGTATCATTCTTAATAATCTGATCTAGTTCTTCTTTCATAGCTTCATGCCATTCTGAATCATTACATGCATCTTCAACACTTAAAGGTTCAATCTGAGATAGTAAACATACCACTTCATTGCCTGTTGAACTCTTTGCTTTTGATCTTGTTGTGACTTTGCTGCTCTAATCTCCAATGATGTCATCCTTAGAGTGATATCTGGATGTAAAATTTGGAACTTTAGGTGATTCTGTCTCATCTGCCTTCTGAATTTCTTCTTCACTTATTTCACGGTCATTGAATAATATATCAATACGGTCAAACATCTCTTCAACAATTGTCTCACTAGTGGAAGGATTGGGTTCTTCTTCAATCATAGGTGCATAATCATGATATCTTTCTTGAACCATAAACTTTTCATCAATCTTAAAATGAGCACTTTCAATGATCTTCTTCAATCTCAAATTAAAACATCTATAAGCTTTGCTTTTAGTGGAGTAACCAAGGAAAATACCTTCATCACTTCTTGCATCAAACTTGCCTATTGCTTCATCCCTCTTGATGTAGCACTTTCTTCCAAAGATTTTGAAGTATTTCACTGTGGGAACATTACCAAACCATAGCTCATAAGGTGTCTTGTCTGTGCCAGGCCTTAATTGTATTCTATTGATGGTATAGACTGTTGTATTGACTGCATCTCTCCAATAGGTATGTGCAACTTTTCCTTCAATCATGATAGTGCGTGCTGTATCAAGGATGATCTTATTCCTTATTTCTGTAATCTCATTCTACTAAGGGGTTCTAGGTGCACTCAACTGTCTCTTTATGCCATGTTCTTCACAGTATCATAGAATCTATTAGAGGTGAATTCTCCTCCTCTATCCGATCTTAGACATTTTATCTTTAGTCCAAATTCATTCTCAACCTTAGCTTTGAATATTTTGAACTTGTCAAATGCTTTTGACTTATCTTTCAAGAACACAACCCACATCATTCTAGAATAATCATCTACAAACAAACTTAAATACCTTTCACCGTAGTATGATCTTGTTTGAGTTGGTCCACATAGGTCTGTATGAATCAGATCCAACTTGCTCTCTAATGAATTATTCTTGCTTATGAATGAATTCTTCACATGCTTTCCCATCACACATTCCCTGTAATTAGTATCAATTGGCTTTTCTATGCTAGGTAGATCTCTTACTGCCTTCACATTGCTTATCTTTACTATGTTATCAAAATTGATATGACATAGTCTTTTATGCCATAGCCAAATGTCATCAACTTTAGCAACAAAACAACTTGTTTCTGAGTTAAGGTGAAAAACATTAAATTTAGTCTTTGAACCTGATGTAATCATTACACCCTCTTTGTTGTTAATAATGCACTTGTCTTTGAACTCCAACTGATAACCTTTTTCAAGAAATTGCGCAACACTAAGAAGGTTATGTTGCAGACCATCTACATAGAGAACATCATCAGTGGTGTTCTTTCCATCCAATGTGATAGCTCCCCTACCAATGATAGGTTTAGGAGTGTTATCTCCAAATATAACCATGCCACCTTTGTATTTGTCCAGATGAACAAATTTGCCTTTATCACCTGTCATGTGATGTGAACAACCGCTATCTATAATCCAATATGTCCTTATGTCTATTTGTGAAATCAATGTTAGCTCTTGTTCCTTTTTCTCATCTTCACGATCCATCTCATCATACATCTTCTCCATAATAGCAATGAATCCAATTTCATCTTCAGCTGAATCATCATCTGATACTCCATCTCCAACATAACAACATTCCTTTGTCTACTTAGGCTTGTACTTATTCTTGAACTTCTTAACTCTTGTAGGACACTTAGATGCAAAGTGACCAATCTTATTACATGAAAAGCATTTGAATGGCAATTGACCTTCATATTTTCCTTTTCCTTTCTTTTCTCTTTTAGCAATCATAGCAATGAAATCATCTAGTGCTTTCTCTTCATCATCATCATCAAAATTACCAGAAGTGGTTACAGATTTCTTACCATGGACTGTTGCTTTGAAGGTTGTCTCACTTTTAGGTTTTCTCTTCAATCTTGAAATCTCAAAAGTTGAAATTTTGCTGATCAAAGTCTCTCTCTTGAAATTTTTTGTAAGTTGCATAGTCTCATCAAGGATGTTGATCTTGTTTTCATACTATGTTGTAAGAGTATTCATCAACTTATCCATAATGTCTTCCTTCAAGATCTCTCCACCATTGTTTCTGATTCCAGCAACTGCTTCATTAATCCTTTGGTTGTAAGCTCTCTTCAGGTAGCATCTCTAAGGCATTGTATATTTTCTTCCATGTCTTTCTGTGCGCATTCTTTGCTTGTGTATCTCCTTCAAACATGTCTTCTAGGTGCTTCCATATCTTGTATGTTGTGTCTACTTTCTTTATCTCTGAAAACTCACTGTCAGATAAGGTGTTGATAAGGGCTTCTTTGGCTATTGCATTCTGATGGAACAACTCCTTTTGTTTGCTAGTAGCATCATCCTTTGCAAGATCTTCAAGTGAGGGGATCTTAACTTCTTTGATAGCCACTTCAAAAATTTCAAAAGCAATGCACTGCAAATGCGTCACCATTTTGTTCTCCCAATCAAGATAGTTATCTCCATCAAACTTAGGACTGTCTTTTCTAAAGAATGCCATCTGATCAACCTCAAGCTGTTAAACTTCCTCTCCTAGGCAGTTGGCTCTGATACCAATTATTAGGAATAGTCCCAAGAGATAACTGAGAGGGGAGGGTGAATCAATTATCTACAAGTTTCAATTCTTTATCCAATTAAGTAAACTTAAACTTTAGGCATAAACACAATGAAAGAACACTTGAACACAACACCAATATTTTGGTTACGAGGAAACCCAAATAGGTAAAAACCCTAGTGGGAATTAACACCCACTAATAAACTGCACTAGTGTATAATGATCATTGTTAGAAGATCTTACAACCCTGTTAGGAGTTGATCTTTACAATGCAATAAGTATAGTGACCTAGTCAAAGGTCAGACCCTGTTAGGAGTCTTTTATGATTGACCCTGTTAGGGGTGAGGACGCACTGTCCGAGAGCTCACTGCTCAAAGGGGTGAAGGCTGCAACCTTCTGAATAACAGATACACACTGTATCTAGATCTTGGTGAACTACAGGGTAGACTTGTCTTCATCAGTTCCAATGAATAGCACACTCTATCTTCTCTGTCCCATAGACCTCTTCTTGATGACACAGTACTTCACACTTTGTGCTCTACTCTAATCTTTCATCTCCATGCCCTTCCCTAGCGATCACAAATGATCGGCTATAAGTATCTTTCCTCTAAATGATATGATCAAGTTAGCCTATTAGAACCACCTTGAAATCATATTAGAGAAACAATAACACTCTCCAATTACATCTATGTCGGCTCTACTAAGCAAGCAACACAAACTGGGACCTATCCAAATCAATAAGTGTGGATGCACGCTACACACTGTCAGCTCTACCAATTTAACTGATACTTTCTCCTCAAGCTGAATTACATCATGCGCTCTTAACCAAACATTTTTAACTGTTCTACAATCACTAATCCAAGCACGCATACCAAAATGATAGGCGCAACTCTTGTACCAATATAATCTCTGTCGGCCTTTCTGGATAAACAAAGGAAACTGCAACTGGTGAATAGTGACTGCATAACTTCACTTCTACTACACACAAGACTATGCATCCATGAATGTAACATCACTAACATGTCTCCATCACATATCCAAATGCGTAAGGCTCCATGATAAGTGTACGAACAATCACTCACAGAACATTGCCTGTAACTCTGTCAGGAACACCGCTGACACAAGTTGCTACATAACTGTCTGTACTAACAATTAACCTCTGCATCCATGATATCATGCTGACAACATGTCCATGATACATATACTCAATGCTTACTGCATAAATATTCCACCCATGCTACTTACCATATGTCGTCATCAATGACAAACATACAGTCAGTACTGGCTTGCTGGCAAATCTCCAACACATATTGCATAGGAAATCCATCCTCAAACCAACAAGGTCAAGTATACCATCAAAAAATTGGGAAGAGGATTCAGTTCATCTCATACTAAACCATGGGTACATCCTCAATCCCAAGGATTTCCACAAGTAGTGGACCAACCTTGCTAAAGGACATTGGCGACAAGTCTATCCAACTAGGAAGAAGTAGCTTTTGACATATATCACCTAGTGACCTTAGTTATATTATCAGCTATCTTCTTCACAATCTTGGGTAACATTTGGCATTGATTGCACCAATGTTATAGGTGACTGCCAGAAAACCCTCTTGATATGGTAAGGCAACTACCTTTGCAACCATTACAGTCTTGAATCTCCGATAGCCCCTAGAAATCATTAACCTTTGTGAACCACGTGAATGTTGGGTAATCCAAAAGATACAACAACCGATATAAAGATGCAATAGTTGCTATAGGCATATGCCATTAGCACGGTTCAATGACAACCTACTAATTGTTATCGTATCATATCCATAATAGCCTTGTCAACATCACCTCTGTGAACCAAGTGAATGCCAACTAGTCCATTGCAGTATCCCAAACATCAACCATTGGCATGATCCAATGACTTCTTGTCACTACATAAATATCTTGGTGGTTCACACTTGTGGGGGTGATAAATAACAAGAATCACAGTGCTAAACCAATGAATAAATATAACATAACCGATTGATTTAGGAGTGTGTGCATAGATTCCTATACGTCAAGGGTTAAGCTTCAAAAATACATAATAGACACAAAGCCAACACAAGATGACCTTCTTTAAAGCCTACAAAAGGGAGAAGGTCAAATAAATTCAAAAAACAAATCCATTACCTATAGTTACACCCCCTAGACCCTCTTTTTACAATCTTCAGGTCTCAAGGGTATCCGCCACCTAGGGACTACCTATGTTCCCACTTCCAAATGAGTCAAAGCTACACATAATTCTGCTTACGATGTCTCTAAAGGACACCTACATTCAAGTTCCCAAAATCAAGATTTTGTTAATGTTTCCTTTCAAGAATTAATGGTTAATGATACTAAGGTAATCATTAGTAAGTTCACCATTTAGCGACCCATACTACAACCCTTTCATCCATGCATAGGTCATCATCTCAAATTTATACCTTATCCTATTATTCAATGTGAATATCCTAACCTCTTAAAGTCTCACCTCTTTGGCACAGAGGTTTGCTTAACCCCCTGATATTCTTGTTCACATAAACTACATTTATTTGTGGAGCAAGACACCTTTCCAAAATGGGGCTAAACTATAAATAACATTATTTTAACCATAGACATCACATCTAATAAATTTAATCTTGATGCAAACCATGTAAGGTTTCATTGACAATCTTCAGAATGAACAACATCTATTAGACACAACATTATAGAGTTGGGGTCCCTTGCAACTCTAATTAAGCACACCTAGGTATGAGGTTGTTAAGCATTCTTGATTATAACATCAAATGTACATCTATTACATTTATGATTACACACACACACAATATATATATATATATATATATATATATATATATATATATATATATATATATATATATATATATATATATATATATATATATATATATATATATATATATATATATATATATATATATATATATATAACCATAGCTCATATGTTGTTTTCATATAATTTACTTTAAGGATAGGAAATCATTTAAAAGAATATAAGTAACATCATGATTAGCATCAGTCTAAATATAATCAAAATAAGACATAAAACAATAGTTATAAATACTCTAAGCAAGTTGATACGTAAGTCAACTACAGATGTTTGTCAACACTATATGTCTTTTATCATCGTAAGAATATGTACATTAGATATTATGAATAATACGATTTGTAATACTCTATTCTCATTTATGCTATGGCACAATCTAACACTCTTGTAGTAGTATAAATTCATTATTACTTGATATTCTCATTGACTACTTATAATTGAGTATGTTGATCAACGACAGTGATAAGATACTAAGAGATGCAATCCTATAAGATTGCAAATGACTCATCTCTTACTCTCCACAACATCATTTCTTTATATGGATATTTTTCTTATTTCAATCTTACAAGTGGGTGCAACTATATTACCCTTCTCTTAGTTCATATGATAATTCATACATTAGAATACTTTAAGAGATCTATGATCCCCATATTGTTATATAAAGCCTCTACTCCATAACTTTACGTAGATATCCAACCATATCCTACATTTCTATACTTATTTATTTATAGATGGATTCATAAATTGTCGAAGGCTCTTGTCTTTGCAAATATGAATCTACCTTGGTACCTTCTTGGTATCTCTCGTGCCTCCCATATTTCATAACTACAATAAAATTCCATTGAGGTTATTTTTCCCTCACCACATAATCGATTTAGTCTTATTGGAATATTCCTATTTACCTAGGAAATAAAGAACTTTAAGTTAAAATGATTGGTTTAGCTATGGGCTCTATTTTGGATAGAGTATTGCAAGCATGTGAGATAAGTGCAACCTAAAAACTATTTCCTTAGACCCTTCTATAGTATGACTCTTCATAGCAATTCCATGTTTTAAGTAACTCATATTATCAATATGAAATCCTAATACCAAATTATTATACCCTTCAAGGCCCATTTTTTTTTTAAGTTTATAAAAACAAATTTAAATGATTAAATTAAACCATAACCTTGTAATTAAATATTTGGAGTTGTAATGATCAATACAAATAGAAAACATTATAACTACTTCTAACTCAGTAGACTCATGTTTTTCTACATGGTCTAGCTATATATTCATATATCAATATAATTTCTACTACATTTTACACTTATGAGCATATAATGTTGTTTCCAAGCAATGAACAAATTATCTTATCTATGTGCAACAAGATTGGGATAATCGTACCTTACAGCTCCAATAGAATCCATGTATGTTGCCTCCAAATCTGCCCTTATTGGCCTGCAACTTAGAACCGAACAAATTACAAGCTCCTTCCTCCTCATTTTCATATTGACTTTACACAATGCAATATCACAAAAAACCTCCTCTATTGTTGTACTTAAGGAGAGTATAAGCATCGATTATGAGATTTTGATTCAAAGTTTCCAATTGCATTTGCTTGACAAACTGACTCAAGGAGATGTCATCTCATGGAACACAATGATTGTAGGGTAAGCAAAAAATGGATTTGAAGACACTACACAAGCTTTTCAGACAATGCAATCAACGGGCATAAAACCAATTTCTCTGCCAACATCTTCCCTGTGTGTGCCAAAATAGGAGGTTTGGAACAAGGCATGGGTGTCTATGAAAGCATAATGGTTAGAGGATTGTTGTCAAATGTTGCAGTTGTAGGTACCCTCATAGAAATGCATGCAAGATGTGGAAGCATAGACTAGGTATGACAGTGTTACCTTCATTTTTCTCAGCTCCCGGTTTTAGTCTTGGTCAATAGAAGTCTTTAAGTCGAAGTTGAACTTGAATTTTGTTAAGTTGATTCAAGTTCAAGTTCAACCCATTACCGCTTCTGAGTCTTATAATGCCCATGCTTGTCTATCCCTCAAAAGGTTTGTCGGTCTCAAAGCTGAACCCGAACTTGAACCTAGTCCCGAACCTTAAGTTAGTTCAAGTTCAAGTTCATGTTTGTAATATGATAGCTTACACACGGAGAATTCGGCGAGATTGTCTTCTCTTCCAAAAGAAGGTTTCTGTTTTGTAGCACTCCGAGTATTTATTAAGTTTTGGAAACTGTCGTACAGAGATTGTCTCATTCAACTAGATGGCTCATGCATGTGAAAATTGGAAATGACAGTTGACGGCGTGACGTAGAGGGAGTCATTAATGTACAGATATGGTGATCAGGGATTTTCCTCGAGAATTGAGATATTTGTGTTGAAATAGCTGGTGGATTAATCAAGATTGGCCAGACATGTCAAATCAATCATTTTTCCATTAAAAAATTTATTATAGACATGCTTCGAAGATTTATTAAGGATCCTACAAGGCATTTGTGAATAAATGAAGAATGATTAAGGCTTTTTTCTGTTAGTTATTTTGTCTGGAGAAGGAGGAGCGACGGAATTGGTGGTGAGAAATTTACAGAAAGCTGGTGCACAGGACATTGGTGAGTTATCTTTCCCCTTTGCAGTTTTCAATTTTCAGAGGCTCTTTCTGTGTTGTAAGTCTTTTCTCTTCATATTGGTAAGATGTCGTTGTTCCGTCCAAAACTTCTGAAAGAGGAGAGTAGAACCCACCTGTTAGTTTCTCTTCCATACATAGGGGATACTTTCTTGTTGAATGTAAACCTAGGGGAGCTTTGTGATAGAGTCTGAAATGCTTCTGGGGGTTCTTTTTCCAGGAAGTTAGCAGGAAGTGGACTTTTAGAAGCTATTGCATTTCCTCCGGCTCTGATTTGCCCTGAACTGGTGTTGGAGTGTGCTAACAAGTATGACGCTAAGAATAGATGCATTAAGGATGCGTCAGGAGAAATCTTGGTCAAAATCAGTCGAGATACATTAATGGCGGCCCTGTGAATTCCAAATAAGGAACTGTATGAACCATGGACTTATGCGGAAGTAGATCATGTGTATGAGGCAGATAAGAAAAAATACAGCTCCTTGATAGCCCAGGTATGGCTTGCGAAACCAGAGAAAGGAAGATCCAGGTTGTCGAAACCTCTGACAATTGAGCACCTCCGTAAAGACATAGTTGATATGGTACTTCTTCTAAATAGGGTGAAAGGGAATCCCCATGCATTTCATTGGGAAAATTGGATGTACTATTTCATCCAGAAGATTATAGGAGATAAGTTTAGTGACTGGGCTGACCTAATAGCAAAAAAGCTCCACGGAGAACTCTTAAACGTGACTAATTTGACTACATTTTATATGTCTTCCTACCTTATTTATGTCTTAGCATGTTGCCGAGCTTGGGAGGGATTACCTCATGAATTGTGGACAAGTGATATGAGGATATATGATTACTTCGCATGCTTACAAAAGGAGAAGTTCTCCAACGTGTTCAAAACAATAAATGACAGATTTTCAAGAAAGTTAGTTTTTGAGTTGCGAGGGAAAGAAAATTGCAGGCTTTCTGAGGAAGCTAAGCAGGTGATCAATGTTTATGGCTGTCATTTTATACAGTTTCCAAGATTTACTTATCTTAGGGTTGGAGCGTTTGATGAGGAACCCCTATGGCTCCCTAGATTTTGTTTAGATGATGTAGTCTTAGTGGAGCTATGCAGGCAACTCGTTCTAGTTGAACAAAAGGCTGGGACCCCAAAGAAGTCTTTAGGTGTTCTTTTCCCTATTGAATTAGGGTACTGCAGGTGCAAAAGCTTCCAAGATGCTATGGCTATAAAAGAAGAGTTGGATGCCTTATGTTTACAAACTTATACTCCCAGGGTCAATTTTGACTATAGAGGCTTTGCAGGAGCAAATCTCAATGTCCCAGAGACATTCATGCACATCCCTGAGTTAGAGGATTTTTGGGCCAAATGTTTTGATGAACTGGAGGTAAGGAAAAGATTGTGGTCCCAATTAACTTTGAAACAAATCATCACCTTCAAGCTAGATATGGATACAGACGGGGTAGGGGAAGACAGTGAAATTGATGTTGTAGACTCTCAATACTCAGAGAAGGTCGAGGCCCTCCCTATTCCTGAGTTAGATTGGATGGAGCCAGAAGAAGATGATTTGCATAAAAGAATGAAAAGGGTGATTGAAAGAACAAAAGCATGGATGTTGAAGAAAAGAGTTTCTATTGCTCCTTTGCAGTAGGCCAAGAAACAAGTAAAAACCAAAAAAAGGAGTTCAACGAAGAGAACTTCTATTTTAACTAACTTAAGTGTTGATCAATCTTGTGCAGGAAAAGCTAAACCTGAAGTCGAACCTGAACTTGAACCAATTTCTTCACAAGTTCAAGTTCAAGTTCAACACCAAGCTAAACTCGAAGTCCGAGTGACCAGATCAAGTCTAAGGGTAAAAGAAAGGGCTCAGAGGCAGAAAGCTACTCCCAGTGTCGTCATGGATTTAGACTCATCAGACCTTGATCCAAAGGCAGTTTCAGTTGAAAACCACAAGGTACCTGAGATGGCAGACGATCAGCAGATGCAAGAGGAAACGGAGAATACTCCGAAAGACTCGCTAGCTCTTTTGAGTAACTATGATACTCAAAAGAAATCCTTTGTTGCCCCACTATGGTCGGAGACACCGGTAGCCAAGAAAAGAAATGTGGTTCCCTTATCAGTACCCATTGATGATGTAGTAAGCAGATATTTGGGAAAATCTTCTAAGGTTAAAAAAATAAAGATGGAATCCAGAATCGGTTTTGATGAAAGCAATGGTCACTGGATGGCAGAGATTGCAAAGCCTAAAGAGGACAAAGCTGAGGGAGAGGCTTCAGTCCAAGATTTTCAAATATCCAAGGTGGATTTAGGGAGAGACACCAGAGCCGCCGATATGAGATTTTTCGAGGTATCAAATAAGAAAATTGTCAGTAGGATCTGGAAAGATGCCAAGGACAAACAGGAAATGAAGGAGGCTATGAAGAGTATGGCCCAATATATCAATGTCATCCAACATCCTGAACCTTTTCCTCTGAGCGAAATGTCAGCCTCCATTGATATGAAATCCCCTAATAATCAACGGTTTCTTGACCAAGTTCAAAGAAGCAAGGCGGTGAGCAAAGCATTTGATGATTGGGTAGAGAGTGTAAAAACAGAGGTTGCCAAGCAGCTAAGTCATCTAGATCAAACCCACAATGAAGGAGATCACCTTGTAAAGAAAGTAAAAGCCAACATTGAAGAATGGGAGCTAGATAAGACTACCTGGACCAAAGAGCTCCATTGGATTGAAGAAGTTGAAGAGTACGCCTTGCAGAAGTTCCACATGGAGAGTTCAGTACCAGGACTAGATGACAAAGTTCTTTATGTTATAAAGGAATGTATAGATTGGAAAAATGAGGTTGTGGCCATGGGAATTTCTGAGGTAAAGGATCTCATGAAGGGGCTAAGAACGATTAAAGAAATCATCTCCAATGATATAAAATGGATTGATGAGCGGTGCCAGGAAGCTCAAGAGGAGTCAGATAAACCGATTGAACAAGTAATCAAGGATGTAAATACCTAGTTCGACGAGCTCAAAAGGATGAAGGCACCTACAAACGAGCATTTCACAAAGGTTGCACGAATGGAATCAATGATGATCCTTCAGCAAAATCATTTGGTTATGCACAAAGAAAAGATAGCTGAGATCAAAAGGGAGAAAGAAGTTTGGAAACAGAGGATTGATTTGATTGGTTTGCCACACCAACCGGTAATATCCGCATTTACAGCCGCATTTGAAGATTGGAAGGCAACGCGACTTGCAGCGACCTCAACTCCTTAACCGTCTGGAACACTTGGCAACTTTTTGAAGGCGTTTTTGCTCCCAATCTAGTTTTTTTGGCTTAATGCTTAGGATAGTCATTGGATCTAGAAATATTTACTTTCAAGAAAGACAATTTTACCAAGTTAGTTGTTGAAGCCCTACGTGGCTATTTATTGAAAAACTTTAACTGTTTAAGGGTTCGGCTCTCTGAGTTTGAGAGAAACTATTTTCTAAGAACTTAACTTCAAGTTTTTTTTGAAAACTAATATTACAAAATATATGAAATATCCTATGGTGTTGCGTATATGTTTAAGCTTTTAAAATGATAAATATTATCGTTTATCTTATGTGATTTATTTTCTTGTGGAGATAAATTGTGTTGAATAAAGTTTAACTGTGATATAGATGGATTCTATGCTTAGAAGTGACAAAGAGAATTGTTATTGAAGTTTAGATTCAAGAAATTCAAAGTTTGAGATTGGAATAGAAGTAGATATTTTTCTCTAAAATCTGCACATTCTTTTCATGTTGATGGACTAAATGTTTTCCTTAAGTGTTTTCTGGTGAAAAGCACACATGATGTTACTTTTCTATGTTCAATAAAGATCATATTGAAAATCTTTCTAGAAGGTAGCTGCATCTTGTAATTTGCAGAGAGTTTGTTTTTAGCAACTCATTTGTTAGTGTTAAGATTTTTCTCTTCTTTTCATTCTTTAAAGGAGTCTGAGATTAATTTAGAGAAAAGGGAAAAACTGTATGCTAACAGACAGTATCCCAAAGAGAAGTGAGATTTCAAGGATTGCAATGATTGTAGGATTTCCACAAAAATGGATTTGTTTGCAAGATTTGCACACAAGTGGATTTTGTTAGAAAGGCTTTTAAAAACTTTCAGGGAAATGCAAAAGGTAAGCATAAGGCCAAACTCTTTGTCAGTGTCACCCCAACTTGTGCCAAAATTGGAGCAATGAAATCAGGTATGGAGACGCATACAGTAGGGAGATTTCTACCAAATAATATAGCTAGAAACGCTTTGGTGGACATGCAGAAAAATGTGTAATGATGAACCTGAATTGTTTGTTTGAGCGCCTCAACCTCTTATCTCCACCTCACAATAGCAACCAATTCCATTTCTGCTAATTCCTCTAATCTTTGAGGGGCTCCTCGGCCTCTCTAGATTAGAAATACTCAATCTTTGAGGGGCTCCTCTATTCTTTGTTCTTTTTACCAACATTGGCCTCTCTAGATTAGAAATACTCATATATTGTCTTGCTCTCACCAGTCATCCATTTTCATTATTATTTTTACAAATTTACGGCGATGGAAACCCATGGCTTCCCTTTTTACCACCTTCTCCCCCAAATCAGTAAAACATGCTATTTTTTTCAAACGAATCTCTTTTTTTCCCTTCCACAAGTTGCCAATTTTTACAAGGAGCACATGCCCCTAACCAACCCCACCATACCCGCACCATTCTTAATTAATTCTTGGTTTGTACTATCTTTTTTTTTAATTCATTTTCCCCCAAATGTACAATCCAACATGGGCGTGGATGGCAAGTATGTAACAAGTGAGTGTTGATCAAATAGTTGAGCCAAACTTGGATGAGAGATCGATGTTGCAGCATTAAGGATGAGTGGACCAATATAAAAAATCGATCACTCATCAATTTTATTGTCACTAGTTCAATTAGCTCTTATTTTTTACAACTATTGATTGTTCAGAGAGAGAGAGAGTGTTTCCAATTTTAAATTTGGAAAAGTGTAATAAAAGAGGTAAGAGCCTCTAATGTTTTATAGGTGGTGACTAGTTCAGCCCATGTGTGGAAGTCAGCTAGCTTGACGGAGGATGCTTATAAACACAGTTTCTGAGCTTTTGTTTATGCATTGAACAATACCCCGAAGAACATTGGAATAATAGATTGAATTTAGGCAATAGTGTCAAAAGCAAGATGTGCATATGTTCATTGCAACCATCATACTTGCTTTGTTCAACAAAAATTGAGGAAGGAAATACTCAAACCATGGACATTAGATAAGCAGCTACTTCATTGTGTTAGAAAATATGCTTGAAGTCCTATATTTTAAGACTAATGGTGGTTGGTGAGGAGTCGGGTATAGGCAAAAGAAAGTATGCTGGAAGGAAGAAGTAAAATGAAAAAATCTTTGATGATAATTTGTGCTCCGTAATGAGGTAAGAAATTTTTTTTAAAAGATTTTAATTTTTGTAACTCATTTGGACTTGCAGTAATAAGATGTGTTGATATTTATGTTATCTTTGATAGCATGCTTGGGCAAACAAGGCATGAATTCATAGCATGAGCCCTACTTTGGGATTTTGTGAGGTGCATCTTACTTAGGCCCACTGAGATGTGACAATAAAACATTATGATAAAACATTATGACTCAAACTCAAACTGTGATTTCGAAACCAATTGAATTTGCTAATTTAGAGCAGGGACAACCATACATTTTCTCTGTTTTTGTCATTTTATAGTTTTCACTTGCAATCTTTGATCATTTTATTATAATTCCTATACAATATGTATGCACATACATATTAGAAATTTGTTAATTTGTTTGTCGATTCTCATATGAAATCTCAACTCAAGTCTAATGTTATGTATTAAGCTTTCAATAATGTCTACAATGAAATGATTTAGACATGATATCTTCCAAGTCATCCTGTGTGAGATAAGACTTCTACTTAAAGGACTAGAAAATTGAATGCAAAATACAGTTGAAAGCATAAACAATTTTAGCACCATCTCCCAGAATATCTTGCAATAAAGCCACAAACATAGAACTTCTCGTTAAAAATCATCTGCAATGCAATCGCTAGCAAATAATGCATTTTAAAAAAATCTGCAAATAAAATCATAACTCGCCACTTTAATAGGATATCATCCTGTAGAAGAACAGCTAAAATAAAACATTGAAATATAGTGGAAACAACATTATGCCCAGTTGAAAATAATTACTGGGCCTGGTGCCCAAAAGGTGCTTGCTGGTCATTAAAATTAAGGATTACTATCTTTTATAACTTTATGACCAGTTGAAAATGGTAAGAAAACCTGGAGCTGTATGGTGTGGCCAATTTCAAATTATTGCTAGCATTTAACCTGAAGGTTTATTGTCATTGATAACTTTACGCAGCCTATCAGTTTCCTCATCAGCGCTTACTTCATCAATCACCATTTGCTCAAATATGTCATCAGCGTCCTTACCAGCCTTGACACGAGTCGAGAGAACCAAGTTGTAGATCTCTGTATTTACAAAGTGAATATCCCTAAGAAGTTTTAAAACAGAATCTGCAATTTCTACATTCCCTTGCTCCTCCAAATATTTCAGAATGCACACCACATTTTCAGAACATGGTTTCCAGTTAGATCTTGCTGTCAATAAAACTTTCATCATGGTTGTAACTGCCTTATCCATCTGCTTGGTATTTAAATAGCCCTGTGCAAGAATTTCCCATGTTCTACAAATTGGCCCCCCGCCTCTTTCCTTTATGATATGACTGTGAAAACTTACAGCCTTTTCCAGCATACCTCCCCTCACATATGCAGCAAGAAGTATGCTAGAGACGCTGAAATCATAACTTGATCTTGATGACTCCCATTCTTCAAATATCTTCTCAGCTCCTTCAATGTCTCCAAACTTTGCCAGCGAAGAAAGCATAGACTTATAGTTATTATTATTTAATTTATCAACGGATGTTTTTAAGGAATTCCATATCCTGTAAACTTCTTCCTTATCACCAATAGAGGCATTCATGGTAATAAGGTAGTGTGCTTTGCACCCTTTGCGCCCACGTTTAGCAATCTTTTTTTCTGCTTCTTTCAAGGCAGACTTCGCTTTGTCTAGAAGACCACCTTTGATGTACATGTTTACTAGAGCAATGTATGCATTCCCACTTACACTATGATAATTAGTAGATTTTAATTCATCCACTATCTTCTCTGCATCATCAATGCTAGTCATGGCAGCACATGCATTGATCCAGAGTCTATAAGTATATTTATTTAGCTGTATATCCATTTTCTTCAAATGCTTGATTGTTAAAAGAACCTTATCTGTCTGGCCACTTGCCAAATAGCAAGTCATCGCTGTATTATAATGATCAACAGTCATAGTAAATCCCAACTCCTGCATCTTTTCCATCCAATTCTCTGCTTTTTCAATCAATCCCTTTCTGGCATAACAGTTTAGTAGAGCATGATAAGTGATTTCATTCTTTGCAAACTCCGGTAGATCTTGAAAATACTTCTCAGCTCTATCAATGCCATACACTTCAGCAATCAAATCAAACTGGACACAATAGTTACCAGGTGTAAAGACAAACTTAGGGTGATTTTGCATCCACTCAAAAACCTGAAATCATCATGAAAAAATAAGTTGCAAAATATGTTGACTGAATTGCTAAGTATTGGCATGCAACCAAATTAGAAAAATACTGAATTTTTCTCCTAAAGGAAAAAGCACTTGTGAAAAAAAAAACCTGGTTATGAATACTGT
Organism: Chamaecyparis obtusa; assembly: GCA_027943335.1. Taxonomy (NCBI): domain Eukaryota; kingdom Viridiplantae; phylum Streptophyta; class Pinopsida; order Cupressales; family Cupressaceae; genus Chamaecyparis; species Chamaecyparis obtusa. The sequence goes on from BSBK01007955.1 coordinate 532,261, forward strand.
AAATTAAACATATAATCATTTGCATAAGAATGATAGCATTGCTATAATTAACAATCCAATTTATTACATGAGTTCCAATGTAATTAGTAAGAATTAATTAAGCCTTTGGCATCATTGATGAAGGCGCTTGAAAGGCTTAAAATTGAAATGAAGAGCAATTATATTTTTTTTCCCTATTGGTAAATGAAATGCTTATGTTAATTTAGTGCAAGAGCCCACCCAATAACACAGGAAGCCCATAAGAATTCGCAATCAACGGAGGTCCACAAAGCATAATTGTTGTGACCCTTTCACACCGTCGCCCTTCTTGTGCTGGGTAGTTTAGAGGTTTGCTTATGTTAGCCTCAGCTTGGCAGTGTTTTGCAAGTCTCAGGTGTTCATGAAGTCTGAAATCTGGGTAAAGGTGCATGAATGTGAGGGGTTGAACACTTGAGAAGGTACTGAATGAAGAGTTCAAAGGAATTCCTGGTTTACTATCCTTGGAAAGTTGGGAAATTCAATTAAGTGCTCAATGAAAATTTCTGTTTGAGCTTCTGATCTAGGTTGTCCTAAGACATCTCAAATTTCTGATTTCATTTGATGGACAATCTCACTTGCAATCAACATTTTGGTCGAATCCTTAAGTATTAACTGAATACACTCAGACTTTTAAGGAAAATTCCTAATGAAGGGTGAATTTCCAACCTCCTGCTTTAGAAAATTCCTAACACACGAAGAAATTCTGATCTGTTTTGGGGATGATCTTTATCAAGGCTAAAAGAGCATACAAGTTTTGAATGAATAAACCTTACAACTATGGGATTTCCACTCAGGTATTTATCCTTATGGAGGTTGCATTTTTTACCAGCATTTTGATTCGTCCTCGTCAAAGGTGATTTTGCACTTGACCATGAATGAAAACCTTTACCAAGTTGAAAATCAGATTGAGAATCTAGTAAAATTCCCAACAGGGTGCTCATTTCCAAATTTGCATTTTCAATGTAATGCAAAGGCAAACCTGATTTCCAATCTACCTTTGGGAAGGAATTCCAAACCCTTGGTGAATTTCCAATCTGGCTTTGATGGCAAAATCCTAACAAAGGCTAGTATTTCTAACCTGCCTTGGACAAAATCCAGACATGTGGATTTCCGCCCAGCTTTTGAGGAATTCCATACAATTTTAAGGATTGTGGTTTTAGTTGTGACCAAAATTCCTAACACCTGGTGGATTTCCAACCTTGATGATGCATTTTGTCCTAACAAGCACCAAATTTCCAACCAATATGAGCAAAGTTGTCCAAAACCAGCATAGAATTTCTAATCTGCTTGTGATCAAAATTCCTAACACCTTGCTAATTTCAAACCTAGGTTATAAGCAAATTCTGAATGAGCATCAAATTTCCAAGCACCCTTTTGAGACTTATCCAAACACATGAAATTTCCAAGTCGCTTGTAATGTAAAATTCCCAACATTTGTCAAACTTCCACCCAGTGCGATGAAGAGAAATCCTTACACTAAGCAAATTTTTTATCTACTTTTGAAAAATCCTGAGACAGTCCTGATTTCCGACCTAATTCTAATGCAATATTCCTAGCAAAAATGGAATTCTGACCTGTATGCTAAGATTGCAAGAGAGATCACACAGGTAATTTCCAAGGTTCCTTCTATGTGTGGATAAGCTCAATGGTTAATGTGATATGCTGGTATCATGAGGGGAATTACATTATTTCCTCGAGTCGACTTCAAACAATACTGGTTTATGGGAGCTTTCAGATGATATGGAAATGAAAGTACCTTTTGGGGATTTTCAAAAAATATGCAGAAAGTAAATAAGATAAGGGTTTCGGAGTTCTACTCTAATCCTAAGAACTTAAAAGATGAATACAGGTACGATGAAATCTACCAGACTTTGCTTTGCCAAATCTAACAACTACACAAAATTGGTACAGTCTTCAAGGGTTGTGCAAAGAATTTTCATATCCCAATGAACACTGTCATAACAAACAATGTGCATCCCAGATAGAAATAAAGCATCCACATAAAATCTTAGACAAATCTTACACTATGAAGGGTTGTACTCTTTCAAAGGGAGGAAATTGTGAAAGGATGTGATTCTTGCAAAGGGCAGAAATGATGATGAGGTGTGACTCTTAGCATTAGTGGACATTGGTAAACGAATAAGATAGATATAAAAATAGGGCCTATCAAGATTTAGATCTTAAGTTAGATCATATCAAATTGATCCTATCTCTTGTTGGTTTAATCAGACTTTATACTTACCACTTAATTAAGATATGACCATTAATTTCTCTATAGACTATGAGATAACTTTAGTTGGTTAGAGAAATGATTAAGGGTATCCTGTTTTAGAAATCTATTGATGTTGACTTCTATATGATTAATTAGTTGTTCTCACTTATATATTATACTAAGTTACAGGATTTAGCCCTTGGAGTGCCCGATATCGCTCCACTTCAAACCCGGTACCCATCCTAGTCCAATACTCCCGTGGATCCAGATAGGGTGGCTCCAAGGAACGTTGGATTGTTCGAGGTAAACCCAAGCCAAACCCAAATACCTTGGTACCATTTTTTAGATATTTTTTGCAAAATTTAATTTTTTTTCCATGACTTCCATGAAGCTATATGAAACCCTAAAGTGAATTTTAAAACACTTAGGGAGGTTATGTTTTCTCATTTGTTTTCCAAGAAGTTGTTTTTCTCTTGTAGGTTGTGCAAAAGTTTAGCTTCTAGCATCAAATAGATGGAGTTAAAGATCGGTTTTGAAGCTTGATCAAGTGTTGCAGCTTCATTCCTACTCATTTGCAAGCTTCCATTGGCTAAAAGAGGTAAGCTTTTTTTTACATTTTTTCATCCATTTTTGTTTCATAAACATGAAACATTATGTTTATTTTACCTATTTTTGTCCATTCTTTTGTTTTTGTTATGAATGTGTTCATAAAATTTCTTGCCATATGAACTAGAATGGCATCTACATCTTCCTCCATAGGCACAAATGAATAACAAAAACACATCCAAATTCTCCTCTATGTAAATATGTTGATATTACACAATTGCTTCTAGGAGGTGGAGGATACTGTTGGAAATACCAAGGATGTGATTCAGAACATAATAGTTCATATTTTCGAGTGGTAGGCCATTTGTGTGGAATACCAAGAAGAGGTGTCACAAAATGCCCTAAAAGCAAAAGAGAGAGAAGCATGTAAATTAAATCTGCCCATTCCAAAAAAATAAAGGGAATGAAGCCCCCTCTAATGCAAATATTGTGGAAGAATATCACCCATTTTTTATCACCACTGAGCTTGAAAGTAGAGCACCCATTATACGCAAAAAAAAGGGACCTTTGGAAAGTGCATTTCAAAATGAGAGTCGAGGCATTGTCCACCAAGATGTAGAAAGATGTATACATGCAAATGCGTTTGCTTTCAATGTTGTTTGCTCCCCATATTGGAAAAAGATGTTGAAAAGTGTTAAAGAAGCTTCAAGAGGGTATAAGGGCTCGGATTATGAGAAGGTATGTGGCACCTTGTTGGAAAAAGAGGTCAAAGGAGGTTGAAGATGCATTGAAGCCCAAAGGGATTCATGGATTGAAACAAGTGTATCCATTGTTTCAAATGGGTCAAAAAAATGGTCCCTTGATCAATATCATAGCGGTGTCCCCTAAAGGGGTAATGTTCTTGAAAGTTGTGGATTGTGACGAGTAGGTAAAAGATGGGCAATTTATTGTTTACATTCTCATCTCTGCCATTAAGATAGTGGGACCTAGACACGTTGTTCAAGTCATAAGGAGCAACACAAAGAATTGTAGAGATGTTGGTTTGTTGGTTGAAGAACAATATCAACATATCTTTTGTACACCTTGTGCAGTTCATAGGGAGCAAAATTGAGTAGATCAAAAAGGTGTATTCAAAGATTGAGGACCTCCAAATGTTCATTGCCAACCACCACATGTTTCAAGGAGCTTTTAGATCATTTTCAAGTTTAGAGCTATTGAAGGTGAGTGAAGCAGCAATTTAATTAAAAAAATTAGTGTTTTACATTTTCTGATTTTCATTCTTTGATTGTGAAATATGTATTTGTTAAGGTTTTTAGGATCGTTGCAAATGTAATCGCACTATCTGATTGTATGTGTTTTCCAAATGCAACAATCTCTTGCATTTATATTGAGAATGAGCCAAGATAAGACATGTCCCTTCATGGGACATGTCTATTCATTATTATGTAATTAATATAATGAAAATTATGATTATATATTTATATATATATATATATATACACATAGTATTAATATTTTTATATATATACATCTCATATATACTAAATATATATATATATATATCTTCACTACTATTGACTCGTAGTGTTTATCTAACTGAAGCTACAAAACATCAACACTCCCTCTTAGCCAGGGAAGATTGAACACATGATTAGGATCAGAAGATATCATTTACCGTGATATCAGAGATATGCTCTAACTAGGAATATCAAGTCGCATGATATTCACCATAACTCATAGATTCATAAGAATATCATCTCATGATATTAGGAGTAATAGCCATAGAATATCAAGTCACATAATATTCACCATGTACTCAGAGTACTGGCCATGATGTCCACCAGGTACTCAACAAATATTTTAGATATCACCTCAATATGATATCAGAGATATGGTCTGGCCAAGAATATCAAGTCTCATGATATTCACCATAACTCAAAATATATTTTAGATATCACCTCAATATGATATCAAAGATATGGTCTAACCAAGAATATCAAGTCTCATGATATTCACCATAACTCAAAAATGTTTTAGATATCACCTCAATATGATATTAGAAATATGTCTAACCAAGAATATCAAGTCTCATGATATTCACCACAACTCAAAAATGTTTTAGATATCACCTCAATATGACATTAGAAATATGGTCTGACAAATAATATCAAGTCTCATGATATTCACAACTCAAAAAATATATTAGATATCACCTCAATATGATATCAGAGATATGGTCTGACCAAGAATATCAAGTCTCGTGATATTCACCATAACTCAAAAATGTTTTAGATATCACCTCAATATGATATCAGAGATATGGTCTGACCAAGAATATCAAGTCTCATGATATTCACCATAGCTCAAAAAATATTTAAGATATCACCTCAATATGATACCAGAGATATGGTTTGACCAAGAATATCAAGTCTCATGATATTCACCATAACTCAAAAATGTTTTAGATATCACCTCAATATGATATTAGAGATATGGTCTGACCAAGAAAATCAAGCCTCATGATATTCACCATAACTCAAAAAATATTTTAGATATCACCTCAATATGATATTAGAGATATGGTCTGACCAAGAATATCAAGTCTCATGATATTCACCATAGCTCAAAAATGTCCTATAGGTAATGTGCACATGTACCCTCAATAATACTTACCATAGGAACATTCCTATCATCTATCACGATCTATTTCAGCCATCATAAGATATCTATCACAATAGAAGATCATGGCCTGTTTAAGGAACTCAATCCACCATGCAAGATATCATCTATCATGATCTGTTTCAGCCATCATAAGATCTCTATCATGATAAAAGATAAAGTTATTGTAAGATCGTCACCTTCCAATAACTTTAACAAATAAAAGTGATAATCATTTGGAAGTCGTCACTTCCTCATGATTTACACAGGGCCCAAAAGACATTCACGATTCCTAGTCCTCTGACTATTATAGATTCTTGATCACTAGAGAATCCATCTCAGTATGGACTACTCCCTTTGAATCAATACGACCAAGATTATCAATAGTTGATTAAACCATATCCTCTATCTACTCCCTCGGAAGCTCAAGTTCTTGTATCAACCTCGTCTTCTTTTGAAATGTCAAACTCCCTTTGCATCTGGTCTCAATCATCAATTCGTTTGCAAGCATTAAGTTCTTTCTCCCTTGAATGCAATTTTCTTGTGCTTCCATCCTGAAGGTATGTCAGAGAGAGATTACAAATAGCTCACTAAACTATCTAGACCAAAAATACCAATGATAGAAGCATACAAGATTTTACTAACCAATAGTATAACATGAATTACAAACTTAAAACAAATTATGTGCATTAATAAAACATGGAATACTTATCTTTTATAAATTTTAGGTATTTCATTCTGTAAGGTGAGCCCATATAGAAAATATCATGCAAATTCACAGAATGATGTCTCCATTCTCGAACATTACCAGAATTCTTCACATGACATGTCTTGAATATCCAAAGGTTCTATAGACTATTAAAACCATAACTCTGATCAGATCTCCCTTCAAGCGGTTAGGCTTTTAAAAAAGGAACCTCCCTCTTTTACAGATTTCGCATAGACTCGTACACAGTCAGTCATAACTTTTGAACCCAAGACTTTCTCATTAATCGCTTCGGTGAGAGTCTTCTAAATTTGTTTATCACCAACATATCCAAAATTTAGCAAAATCCAACGGTGTATTTGTGAAATATGGTCCTCGTACTAAGACTGTATTTTCTGAGACAGTCATACATTCACCATCAACAAACTACTCTCTTACATTTGCAACTTGGCTCTGATACCATGTTAAGGTTTTTAGGATCGTTGCAAATGTAATAGCACCCTCTGATTGTATGTGTTTTCCAAATGCAACAATCTCTTGCATTTATATTGAGAATGAGCCAAGAAGAGACATGTCCCTTCATGGGACATGTCTATTCATTATTATGTAATTAATATAATGAAAATTATGATTATATATATACATACATATAGATATAATATCTCAAGTATTATATTAATTTCTCTAATATTTACATAATAATAACATTTATATATATTTAAGTATATATACATCTCATATATACTAAATATATATATACATATCTTCACTAGTATTGACTCAATGTTTATCTAACTGAAGCTAGAAAACATCAACAATATTCTTTAAAACTTGTCTTTGATTTTTCATCATTTTTGCTTTAATTTCTATTATAGGTTGCAAAGATCCATTTTGCATCTAACACAATCATTTTGAAAGTTCAAGTGTCACTTTGTAATATGGTCATTTGGCAAAATTGGTCTATATAGAAGCAAAGCAGCACTGAGAGGGAAACAAAAATTAAGCAAAAGATATTAGATGACTCATGGTGGGATCGCATGGAACATCTCCTTTGTTTCATCGAGCCCATTATGAGCATGATTCACTACACTAACATGGATAGGACTTGCTTTGGAGAGGTGTGTGATGGCATCAACTCAGTGCTTGAGAAGATGAAGTGCATCATAAATGCAAAAGAGCAAGACCCTGATACTTTCTTCAAACAATTGCATACAATTGTTGAAGAAAGATGGAACAAGAAGACCACTCAATTGCATCTTCTTACATATGCATTGACTCCAAAATATTATAGCAAACACTATTTTGATACGCCAAGAAGGCTTGCACCATATAGAGATTTTAGAAGTGTCTGAAGGGTACAAGGTAGCATTCCTTAGACTTTTCCTTGAAGATGATGTGCAATATTTGATTACAAATGAGTTCATAGATTTTGTGAATGCAAATGGTCTAAGTGTTGACATTCTTCCTTATAGGTTTAAGAAGGATGCTCATAGTTGGTGGTAACTTCATGGCCAATGCTTCCAAAACCTACATTCCCTCGCAATAAAACTCTTATCACAAGTTTAACAATTAATGAATATTTATTTTATCACAAATAAGTTTATTTAAAATTTAACTTTATCTTCATAGATTGCTAGTAATTTTATAACTTTAATTATTTACTTTGTCTAGTTTTCATAGGTTTCTAGTTCATCTGCATCAGAAATAAATTGGAGCACATACTCTTTCATCCACTCAATAAAACACAATAGATTGCAATCAAAAAGAGCAGAGAACTTAATATATGTGCATTTCCAACTTGCATCTCCTTTCACACAAGGAAAATGAATACAAACAAGGGAAGGCAAAGATGTGGGATATACAACTAGAGCATACGGAATTGGATGTTGCATTTGAGGACTTGGAAAGTGAGAATACTAATAGTGCAAGTGAAAGTGGAATTGGCATTGCTTGTGAATCATTTAATGCCAATGATGATGTTCATGATTTAGAGAATCCATTTGATGATTAAAACTCAAAATTAAAGTTTAAAGCTCCCATTGTTGAATCAATGATACTTGAACTTGATATTATTATTTTAATATTTTGATATTGAAACTTGAAGTATATGATGCTATGATTACAAGTTTATGGTGTTTTTGTTGTTTATATGATACTCTGACATTCTAATCTTGATTCATGCTTCTAAGCTGCATAGATATATAGATATATATATATATATATATATATATATATATATATACAGAAAACCCAAATGAACACAAAACCTCATTCAAAAATTTTGTTGTGCCAGCAAATTGGGTTTTCAAACCCAAACCTGAATCGGCAACTTAGACTTCGTTACCAATTCTCCTATTTAGGCCTACCACCTAGTATTGGTACGGCTTTGGTTCTGGTTCTTCTTGGGTTCATCCTAGGTGCTTGGGTTCTCTGTGTGTCCTTCTGTGAAAAACTCTGGCACCCAGGAAGTACCTGAGGACGGTACCCAAGTAAATATACCAAAATATGTCCATGCATATAAAAAAAATATGCATTACTTTTAAACTCTCATCATATCTCTAGATGAATATACCAAGTGAATCTCTATATTAAGCCTTAAATATTTAAAAGCAAAATATTAAGTACCCAAGACTACGTATGATGCTTCTAATGAAGAAAATATGAAGATTAAATTTCAATTGAATTTTGAATTTTTATTGTGTAATGACATTATGAGACTTCAGTATTTTTATTTTTGCAAATTATGAATATGATTTATGAGATTTTATTTATAATTTTATTGGCAATTATGGATTCATTAATATCACTCTTCTTTTAACATTTATAACTTCAATGTTTAAACATGTGTGTGCCTGTGTATAAACGAATGAACCGAACCCGTACCCAAAGAAAAAAATTGTTGAGCCCTCGTACCCGAACCCCGTGTCCGAACCGAAACCCAAATCAGCAACTTAGATTATAACATATTAAGTAAAGTGAATTTTCATGCAGCTATGAATAACATCAGTTGTGGAGGTCGCCTTGTATGTTTTTCTAAGGACTTAAAGACTAATTTGAAAGTGTAATTATCTATGCATGCTTCAGCACTTTAAAGTTTTGATCATTGTTTGATTAATGCAATGTTAAGAGTATTATTTTGTTAATCCAACATTGGGCCATTACTCATCTTGTTTGAAATTTTCCATGAATAGTCATATTGTCATAAGTCTTACATTGCCTATATAGATCTGAACAAGCTCGCTGAAGTACTTGCTAAATAATCTCACTACACATGAACTCATGGATCACATATCATGTTAAACCTATAAATGTGTAAAATGCCCCCTTTAATTAACAAAATACTTTTCCCTCCCAAATATGAGAAGAGTAGGGCAAGTAACTAGCAAGATAGCATGCTTTACTGGATCTCCCTTGTAGAATCCCCTTTGGAGAGAGCCTGTAAGTCGTCAAATTTTCTCTATGTTATCCTGATTTATGATCTTTGTCTCTTGTCCCAATTGATTTGGTTTGTAGACACTCTATGAAATCGATCACATCATCTCAAAAGTAATTTATCTCTTCTACAAAATAAGAATTCTATAGTTAATGGATACTAACCTTTGTGAAATCATTTGAATTAGTCTTAAAGAAATATTTGCATTGCTCCAAGGACTTCGTATATTGTAGACCCATCTACTTCAAACTTTCAAGTGTCTATATTATGATGATGGCTTTGCTAGATATTGTTCATATGTCTAGTTTAGTTGAGGTTTTCATCTACACATAGGGTAAATTGATGCATAAAATTGCTAGTGAAAGCCAATCAAGCAACCTTGCATTAGAAGTCACGTTTGCCTATGTAATGGAGGAAAGGTGACTCTACAAAACAAAAATTATGTTCCTTTGAGAACCAATTTCACTACATACAATCAAATATCTCCAACTAGCGAAAATTGTGAAGATATCTAATTACAGATTAATAAAATGAAGTTCATGAATATCGAAATAAAAAGTGCAAATAATAGAATCTTCGACCAAAATCTGAGTGTCTCGAGCAAGGACGACAATGCATCGAACGGGCATTCGGGTGACCTACTGTAGTCTTATATGGACCATGAGAAAAAATACTTAAAAATTAGCAAAGACCCAACTCTATGCTTTGACTATCCTACAAAACCCAGAAGTCAAAAATGCGAAAACAAATAGTAGATAATAGAGATAAATAGAAATGAAATAATTAGATACCAACAAACCTTTGTGTTTGATTGCTTCCAATAAACCTTTACACGCAGAGAAAAAAAAAATGTTTGGGGACTGTTTTGAGACTTGCCTTAGTCAAGTCCCTATTTTGGTGTTTCTACCTCCAGAACAACCAAATATAAAAACAGATTGTAATGTTCCCAAATACTTTAACATTACCATTTGGAATAAAAATAAAGAATAAATAACGAATTAAGAATTTTGGCTATTTCCAATCCATGTTACAAGACTGGCCTTATTATTACTTCAATCCTTGAGAAGGGAGAAGACATTGGAGGCAAACCAAAGCGCTTAGAGACCATTGATAGACTCCCTCAAAGTTTACAGACTCAGCCTTTAACCTGTCTCGAGCTCATGCTCTCAAGGTTAAAGAAGGGCTGGTCCCCACCCTATCTTGAGAGCTATCCTGTTGGATTTAGACTGCCCCTCTTTGGTGGCCTCTGCCTTCCATTCTCATGTCAGAAGTAGTAATCTAAATCAATTTCATATTATGTTTGGGATTCCTGATTATCTTAATTCCTTATGAGATAATATAGACTAATACCTCCTCCTTGGAGAATATCAATCTCTTATTCTTCCTCCATAATATTAGTGATATTAATTTAACCATATATATATATATATACAAATGTTCTATATATTAGCCCCTATATTTCTGATTATTATTTATATATATAACAATATATATCTTAATCTATATATATATTTCTGATTCAGTAATATTAACACATATATAAATGCAATATATATATTTGTGATTTATTGTTATTAATCTATATATAAATGTTGGATATATGTAAGTTCATATATATGTATATATAATCCTGATATCACTGTTATTCATATATGTATATATATAATTCCCTTCAGTAATTCTGAACATAATTAATCCCAATCTCCCTTTTGATCTCATTTTATTATCAATATTAAATATGTTAAATCTTATATATACATATATAAGTTCGATAGGTTACGTATATAATTCTGACACATATATATAAATCCTCTTAGTATATCCCTTTGAATATATCATCGATCATTTCCATATTGTCTTATTTACTGTATACATATCTGGGATTACTCCTTTTTATAGTATATATATTCCTTCAGCGATAACCCTTCATATCTCCTGCGATATGAGTACGAACCGTCTTTTATATACTCTTCAATCCATTTCTTACATCCCTCTATTATGTTCTACGATAATGTAACAGCGGTCATTAAGCAACAAGTAGACTCTAACAATGAACAGATTTTGGAAATCAGCGCTATCAAGGATAAACAGGTACAACTAGATAATAAGCAGGCCTCTTTGATCACAGAAACCGAACAGAAATTGAAATCCTGGACTTCTATTTGCAACAACACCAATCCCGTTCCCTTCTCTAGTGTCGAGAAACTCGTTCAGGATAGGCCGGCAGACAAGTGTGTCGGACGGGCACGTGAACTCAATTTACGTGTCCGCGGCCTCACTCTCTTCCTCTGATGATCCCGTTGCAGAAGGGCGCTCCTTCCTCACTGATCAGCTTGGCATCTCCGATATCACCATTGACAGAGCATGGATTGGTCATGATGACACTCTTTTCCTCCGCTTTCTTTCCATGGCAGATAGGCTCCGTGTTCTTAGGTTGAGGAGGAAGCTTTTCCCTCTTCCCACTAAGATTTACTTAGACGAGGATCTCGCTAAATCTCAAGTCACTGAAACTTAAACATTCTAGGGGACTGGTGGCAGAGGCTAGGCGGAATGGGAAGTGGGCTGTTATCAGGAACCTTGGAGCTGTCATTCGCGAGTCTCCTCCTCCGGGATGGGAACCCAGGCCGGCTTTTAAAGCCAAATGACGCTCCATGCGGCAGTTGGGCAAGAGAGAACATCACAGTTGTTCCTTGCTTGTCAACTGCTAGAACAGTAATGGTACTTTATGGTCCTTACCAAGTCTCTTTCAAGATGCTGTTGGTTCTGCGGATATTCTGGTTGTTACGGAGACTCACAAGAGTCATGTCCGTCCTCTACCTGGCCTTCCTGGGTATCAGTGGCTTTCTGTCTTTCGGGACGAGGTCAGATCTTCTGGTGGGGTCCGGGGCTCTGGTGGGGTCGCTTGCCTTGTCAGTGACCATCTCTTCAGATCTACTTCTATTGTTCATGCCGACAACTCTGCCAGATTTATGTGGATTCGGATTGGTCGTACCACGCCACATCACAGAGACATCTATATTGCTATATGCTACTTTCCACCGGCTTCCTCGTCCTATGTTGTCCACAACACCAAGTCTGGTGATCCTTATGATGATCTTCTTGAGCATATTATCAAGTTTTCTGCCATGGGTGACATCATTATTCTTGGAGACTTCAACGCGCAGACCAGGGACCTTCAGAGTCCTCTTCATGATCGCGGTGCTGACTTTGATTGCTCTTCCGAGACTGACCCGCTTACTATGGGTTTGCAGCGTCCATCTGATGATTGCAAGGGCCCACTCACTAGGTATGGTCATCATCTTCTCCAGCTCTGTGAGTCCTCGGATCTTGTGATCCTGAACGGGCTTCCATGCTTTCCTGATTCTGGATCCTTCACCTATTGGCCTCACTGCGGCGACTCGAGTGTCGTGGACTATGCTCTTTCTTGCGCCTCCTTCATCCCCTCCATCCACCACTTCACTATCTCTCACCTCCCTCTAGCCGATCATGCTCTCCTCAGTCTTTCCATCAGAGTCTCCCCTCCCCACTCGCCCACCCCCTCTCCTCCGCTTCCCATGCCGACCCTCACCCGCACCTCTTTCCGTTTCTCTGAGAGCGACCAAGATCTCTTTATTTTTCACCTCAGACGACTCCTCCCGCTTGCCTCCTTTTCAAAGACTGGAGATGCCTCCTCCATGTTCGACATTCTTGCGACCACTCTTTGGGAGTCCACACTCCTCTCCATTCCCCACCACACCACACCTCTATCTCACAGCCCCAAGCGCCGGAACACTTGTCCCATGAACCAGTGGTTTGACGAGGACTGTAAGACCTTCCACCGTTATGTTCGCTCTGCCTTCTCCGCTCACCCTCGCTCCTTCACCCAATTGAGACTCTTACCACCATTTCCTCCGCCACAAGAAACGTGCCTTTTATTCGCTACAGTGTCGATCCCTCTATGCTTCTCTCTTGAGCTCCCCCAAGCTCTTCTGGCGCACTTTATTCCCCCGCCATCCTCCTCCTTCCACCCTGGATCTCCGCTCTCTGATTTCCCACACTTCCATCCTCTACGACATCCCCGACCAGCCCTCTTTCCACCTCACTCCACCGCCCTCTTGCCATCTCTTCACCTTCTCCAACACTTGCGAGGCAATCAAGTTGATGAGCACTAGCAGGACAGCACATGAGGAAGGGTTCCAAGCGGAACTCTTCAAACTTGGTATCAGAGCTCTGGGTTCTTTTCTCGTTGTGCTCTTCAACAGAGTGGTCTGCACTGGATTTCCACCCTCTTGGTCTCGACACATCATTTATCCGATCCACAAGACCGGTGCGGTCTCCGACCCCAGGAACTACAGAACCATCATGGTTGGGCACACTTTTGCCAAACTCTATGCTACAATTCTGAACACTATTTTATCCAAAGAGCTTGATCGTCGCCAGTGTCATGCGAAGATTTAGGCGGGCTTTCGTACTGATTTTCAGACCATGGATCACATCTTGACTCTACGGACCATTATTGAGGAGGCCAGCTATTGCTCGGCGAAGGTCTACTATTGCTTTGTGGATTTTCGCAAGGCTTTTGACTCTATTCCTCGGGTGGCCCTTTTCCAAAGACTCAGAGACATTGGGATTTCCGAGACTCTCCTGACTGCTATTATGAGACTTTACAAGCATGTGGTGGGCAGATTTAGGACTCCACAGGGGTTCTCCGAGCCGATTCAATGTACCATCGGAGTGAAGCAGGGCTGCCCTCTCTCTCCTATGCTTTTTGGCATCTACATTGACGAGCTCAAGACTTTCCTCCAAGATCTCTCGCTCCCTGACGACAGTTGCTATCTGCATCAGGTGTTGATCTCCATTCTTTTATTTGCTGATGATGTGGTCCTCCTGGCCTCCTCCCCCGAGGGTTTACAGAGACTCCTTGATGGCTTAGCTTCCTTTTGTGATCTTCGGCAGCTGGTTGTGAAACTAGGCAAGACCCGGGTGATGGTCTTCAATTGTTTGAAGACTTCTCATCTGCACTTCTATTTTCAAGGCTCGGAGATTGAGATCTCTTCCTCATACACTTATCTTGGTGTTAAGTTCTCTGGTCCTCTTTTCAGCTTGAGACCTGCTATGTAGCCCCGAGTCAACAAGGGGTTGGGCTCCTTGGCCCTGCTCGAGAGATAGCGCTTCAGACATCACTTTCAGGACATCAGGTCCAAGCTGGCTCTCCTTGACTCTTTAGTCAGGCCGACTATGCTATATGGCTCTGTTGTGTGGGGGCCCTCTCTTCTTGAGTCGGATTGGACTTCTGTTGAGAGGGTGCAGATCCTCCTCCTTTGGCGCCTTGTCAGATGTCATCGCTCTACTCCTCACAGTGTTATCCTCACTGAGTTTGGTGCTCACCCTTTTAGACTTGCAGCCATTTTCGACTTGGTCTGGTTCCTTCACCGTCTGCAGGGATTTGCTGATTCTGTTGTCGGTCGTTAGAGATACCCTTATCTTGCTTACTGCTCTTCTTTGGCCCTTGCTAGTGCTGATCCCTCGGGTAGAGCCTATTGTTGGTACGCCCAGGCCGCTGCCTTGATAGGTTCCGTGGGGATCTCGATTGATCATCTACCCCCATTTCAGTTCTCCTTGGATGCTCCCACCCACCTCCCCTCTCAGCGGGAGCTGAATGGCCATGTCAAACTTGACATCTACAAACAGTATATCATCACGACCTAGCGCAACCCTCCTGGAGGGCTTCGTCCCAGGATGGCCTTCTATGCCGAGCACTATATGGAGGTTCTGGACGGGGTCATTGTGCGTCCATATCTGGCCCACCGTTGGAGTCATGCTCTCCGTATCTCTTTGGGGTCCTTCAGAGTCGGTTCTCATCGGCTCTGCATCCAGACAGATCACCATATTGATAGAGCTGACCGGATCTGCCGCCTTTGCACCTTGTTGGAGACTGAGTCCAAGACACATTTCATTTTCCGATGTCCCATTTATTACGAGATCAAAGGGAGATTTTACTGCTTGTTCAGAGATTGTACTTCCCTTGCCTCCTTCAGATATACCGACCAGTTGTGCCTTGCTCTTTATATTAAGGAGACCACTCGGCTTCGGGATTCCACCCTCCAACTTCTATTTCCGTCCAGCCAGAGATCTGATCCTCTTATCACATCATTTTTCACCTCAGTGTCTCCTGCCCGTGGAACGAAGCGCCCTCTTGGTCCTCCTCCTCCTTCCGGACACACCAGATCTGTGAGACCCCATAGAGACCGCAAGGGTCACACTCGGCAGCAACACTCCACCTCAAGAGTTACTCAGGGACGGTCCGGGCCTCCCTCTTGTCTCGGATCGTATCCTTCGGTGCTTGATTACTTCTCGCCCGGCAAGAGCCTTTAGGCGCTCTTCCCGGCTCTTTTATTCTCTGCTTTCTTGTTGTTGTTCTTTCCTCGGACACCGTTTGGTGCTCCTACTGTTGGCTGTTTTACTCTGTTTGTTTCCAGTCCCCTAGACCCTTTTGGCGGTCTCTTGTTGGACATTAATAATTTATCTTATCTATCTTATCTTATCTTATCTATTTATTATTTATTCCCCGTATTCTCTTGTTCCGCCTGTTGAAATGAGATTCAAGTCTTTTTATATATGTTTCCTTGAGTTGAAAGCTTGTGACTTCTTACAAGAGTCACGTCACCTTGTTACTAATTTGTCTTATTCCATAACAATCTCTAATTGCTGCCGCTTAGTATTTATTCATTTGACCAACACAATTTCTCATTATAATCGCTTATTAATATTGTTTGACTATAGTAACTTCTCCTTGAATCGTACCCTTCTTTAATTTCCAATTAGAGTGACATTTGGCACTCAACTATCGTATTATTAAAGGAATGACTATTAGTATATATTACACTCTTTAATATATTCTCTCACAGATTTATCTTAACATCGCTTACTGATTAGACTAATCATCATCAGTTATCTTGTGATAACTCTGCATTTGATAATCCCCCACTTACAAGTGCCAAGCAATCGACCATCTCAATATCACATTGCTCCTTTGGTTTCGACCATCATAATATTGATGCAAGACGATCAATTTCAGATAATCGTCATTTTCTTCAGTGATAAGATTATAGATTGTTTTATCATATTGTTTCTGTATACTAAGAGATGACGATATGAATTCTCTTTGAATGATCAATGCATAAATATAAAATTAATTTGTTATTATTTTATTTTATTAAATTCTATTTCAAGAGAGCGGATATCACAATCCTACCTGCTCCAAAATTGCTTTGTCCTCAAGCAATTACATGTTTCCTCATTATTCGATAGTAACATTTGGTAACTTAACTTCAGACAAGTTTTCCTCTTATCTTCCTAAGGAAAAGGATTTAGACACAAAAATAGTTCAGACATATGGTATGTACACTTATGAAGTAACCATGCAAAAAAACATCTCAAACATGAAGGAGACATATAAAAATCATCAAAGATGTGAAGCATATCCATGAATGTACATGAAACCTACACACAAGGCCTATAATATACACTTAGGCCATGAAGCATCTATTTAAGTTATTATATACATACAGTATAAATCATACATATGACTACACACAAAGCACAAATCATACACAAGAATACATTAGTGCATATGAATATATGTAAGACATGAATCATACATACAACACCCATAAGTCATGATCATACATATGCAAGGCATAAATTTCAAATATACGTAAGGCCAGTATTATGCACTCGAGGCATAAACCGCACATCATAAATCACATAAATAAATATATGTAGAATATAAGGCATGAATTCACTTAAGTTGTGAAGCATATAGCACCTAAAGTATACACACAAATTCACTCAAGGCATGAAGAATACACGAATTTACTTAAGTTAGGAAGCACATATGTGAATGCACACATCACATGAAGCAAGAAGTATCCACATGAATTCACTAAGTCAAGAAGTATATACATAAATATATATGGATTCACTTAAGCATACATACAATACATGAAGGATACACTTAAGGCATGAAACATACATGGAGCACATGAAGCATGAAGCAACAATATATATAGGTACACCAAGCATCATATAAAGTAATCACATAACGCATGAAGTACAAATTCAGATAGGGCATGAAGCCATATAAATGTACACAAGGCAATAAATATATGTCAGACACTTAAAGCATGAGGTAGCACACTTAATTACACCCCAAACATAAAAGACATGAAGCAATGCATAAGTACACATCAAACACATCAGAAATACACGTCAAATATTTAAGGCATGAAGCAAGCATTAAGCATACATGAGGGATGACCTCATGGAGTAACATGTATGAAGTGAGGCAAACACAAGTACACATATGAAGAGTATTAAATAAACTTAGAGTAAGTATATGGTTCAAACCACCAACGTTTACTCATAAATTCATATTTTCTCAAATTATTCTCTTGTTTTTAGATCAACCAAAAATACACTTGAAAATATGAAGTATATGTAAGAATGTATGAAGACATAATGCATACACCTTAATACATGAATACACAGAGCATCCACAAAGTATACAGACATTGACTATTCTATTATTTTTATATTTACCCTGCAGGATGGCAAGATCAAAGCTCTGACACCACTTGTAATGTCACCAAATAATTTAACATTACCATTTGGAATAAAAATAAAGAATAAATAACGAATTAAAAATTTTGGCTATTTCCAATCCATGTTACAAGACTGACCTTATTATTACTTCAATCCTTGAGAAGGGAGAAGACATTGGAGGCAAACCAAAGTGCTTAGAGACCATTGATAGACTCCCTCAAAGTTTACAGACTCAGCCTTTAACCTGTCTCGAGCTCATGCTCTCAAGGTTAAAGAAGGGCTGGTCCCCACCCTATCTTGAGAGCTATCCTGTTGGATTTAAACTGCCCCTCTTTGGTGGCCTCTGCCTTCCATTCTCATGTCAGAAGTAGTAATCTAAATCAATTTCATATTATGTTTGGGATTCCTGATTATCTTAATTCCTTACCAGATAATATAGACTAATACCTCCTCCTTGGAGAATATCAATCTCTTATTCTTCCTCCATAATATTAGTGATATTAATTTAACCATATACATATATATATATATATATATATATATATATCTTAACAATATATATATACAAATGTTCTATATATTAGCCCCTATATTTCAGATTATTATTTATATATATAACAATATATATCTTAATCTATATATATTTCTGATTCATTAATATTAACACATATATAAATGCAATATATATATATTAGTTCATATATATATTTGTGATTTATTATTATTAATCTATATATAAATGTTGGATATATGTAAGTTCATATATATGTATATATATTCCTGATATCACTGTTATTCATATATGTATATATATAATTCCCTTCAGTAATTCCGAATATAATTAATCCCAATCTCCCTTTTGATCTCATTTTATTATCAATATTAAATATGTTAAATCTTATATATACATATATAAGTTCGATAGGTTACGTATATAATTCTGACACATATATATATAAATCCTCTTAGTATATACCTTTGAATATATCATCAATCATTTCCATATTATTCTCGAAGGCAACAATGGAAAGTGGTGACTCAATTGTAATGAAAGGTGGTGACCCTTCCACCAATAAAGTATAAATGAGATTTCATTCCAATCAAAAAAAAGGAGCAACAAGAAAAGAGCATTATTTAGATTTTGAGAGCAGACTGAGCAAAAGAATTCCATTTGATAGAGATAATCAATCTAAGAGATCAACCTGATATGAGAAATCAGACTTCAGATATTTATGCAGGTTATCTTATTCAAGTAAGAATTGCATCTCTAGCTACATGTTTGCTTCTCTTTCATTTTGGATTTGTAAATTTAGGGTAAATTACAAGGTGATCCCAAAAGGGGACATTACAGTCGTATCAGAGCAGCGTTCCTCCCAGCCTAAGAGACAGTACAAGTAGTCTTTGGACTGTCTAAATAAGAAGTTACTGGAGATCATTTTATCATGGACTCAATTAATTATTACTACGATTAAAAAGAAAATCTGAGCAGATCTTGTGAACAGATTTTTGAAGGTTTAATAATCAAATAATTTCAGACTTTCTGAACAGATTTAGCAGACCTCATGAATATTAAACATTGAAGTTTATAAGCAGATCCTGAAGCAATTAATTGCAGACATTTTCCAGATTTATTGGCACACATTTTCCAGACTTGTGAACAGATTTAAGGAGATTTAGCAGATTGTATTAGACCTTCTTGAGCAGAAAGTTTTGAAGAACATTAAGAACATTTTGAAGGTGTTTTGTTGCAGATCTTAAGGGCAAATATGTACAGACCTTGAGTAGGCTATAAGCAGATTTAAGAAGAGATGTTTAATTTTTTTGAGCAAATTGATGAGGGAGTTTCAAAACTAATTGAAGAAAGAGATCAATCATTTATCCGTTTATTTCATGGAGGATACATATCAATTATTACACTGAATAATCACCATTGGAACAATCTAAAACCCTTGGAACAATCCAAGGATTTGGTCTATATGGAAAACTTTAAGAACATAGTTGCAGACATACCAAAGGTAGCATTGAGAGATAAGATGACAGTCCATAGAACGTGATAGAGAAAAGCCAAGCCCGTGTTGCATGGATGAAGGTATGAAAGTCCAAAAAGAGATATTCACGACTTTCTAAACCAAGAAGACACAAGACGGACAAGGGTTTTGTGAACTAAACAAACATGGAAGGGTAATGGGAAGTGACAGTCCTATGACTGAGATAAGAAGGAAGTTAGACTACCCCAAGGAATGGATCTAGTCCTCGTTGGACGATCTTGTCACTTGTGGGTTGTGTTGAATGAATACCACAAGAGATAGATCTAGTCCTGGTTGGACTGTCCTGCCTCTTGTGGGCTAAGTGATGGATTGATTACTCCAAGAGATGGATCTAGTGCTGGTTGGTCGTTCCCCCCTCTTGTCGATTGGTTACTCAAAGAGATGGATCTGATCCTGGTTGGACATCCCTACCTCTTGTGGATTGTTACTCCAAGAGATAGATCTAGTTCTGGTTGGACATTCTTGCCTCTTGTGGATTACTTACTCCAATAGATTGATCTGGTCCTTGTTGGACATTATTGCCTCTTGTGGATTGGTTACTTCAAGAGATGGATCTGGTCCTGGTTGGACGTTCTTGCCACTTGTAGATTGGTTACTCCAAGAGATGGACCTGATCCTGGTTGGACATTCCTATCTCTTGTTGAATGGTTGCTACAAGAGATGGATCTAGTCCTCGTTGGACGTTCTTGCCTCTTGCCGATTGGTTACTCCAAGAGATTGATTTGGTCCTATTTGGACGTTCCTACCTCTTGTGGATTGGTTGCTCCAAGAGATGGTTTTGGTCTTGGTTGGACATTCCTACCTCTATAGATTGGTTACTCCAAGAGATGGTTTTGGTCCTCATTGGACGCTCCTACCTCTTGCGGGCCAAGTAAACTATGTATTAGAAAAAATATCTCCTTCAGTTAGTTAATTTCTATTTTAATGTTCACTCTAGATTTCGTTAATATCTTGTAAAAAAGTTCTTTCTATTTCTCGAATGTTTCTTTTTAGAAACATCTAGTTTGTACATTCTATAAAAACATTTTCGTTCTTTGTTAATAAACATCCCATTATTCTATCATCTAGCCTGTGTAACATGGTATCAAAGCAGGTCATTGGGATTTCATAAAATTTGGCGAAAATTCGAGCCTCTTCTGGTTTGGATTTTTTTTCCAGAAATTTTTTTTCCGATTTTTTAAAATAAAAATCGTTGGAGGTAGACGTTGATGCAAGGGCATCCTCGGTTCCTAAAGATTCTAGTAGTCTTGGTAAGTGTCTGGCGATGTTCGATTAATTGGCTGGTGATCTCGGTGGATGATGGTCACCCAGTGACTTGGTGTATTGTTGCTTAGTGCTCGGTTACCGACGGGGTCTCGGTGTTTATGTTTGTTGCTCGGTTGCTGGAGGACTTGGTCGCTGAAGGAAGCTCGGTCATGGAAGGGGACTCGGCATTTCTGGTGCTCGGTAATGCTTGTGGAGCTCGGCTGGCATGTTTCCTCGGTATATCTCCTGGCACTCGGTAGTTTGGATTACCGACAAATGTTCTTAGAAATTCGGCTTGGCTGACTGGTGCATTTAATTTGGGTCGCGCTCCTCGAGTTATGGATTGACCATTGGACGTGTGGGGACCTAGATCTAGCGTGTTGCATTCTCCTATGTGGATCTGGAGGCTGACATGGAGAATTTAATTATTGTAAGGCTGTTTGAGAGCCGACTTGTATTTGCATTTAATATTTGTTCGTAGGAGTTAATTGTTTCATCCAGCCGACTTGTGGCTGAAGATTAGTATTTAAGGGGTGTTTGGGGTAGTTGTTTTGGGAGCCAGTCAGAGCAGAGATCTGGAGACAAAAATAGATCTGGTGGTAGAAGTGTAGCATAGTTAGTAGCTTGCGAGCTTAGGAACAAGAAGATTGCTTGGTGGCTTGCGAGTACAAGTTTAGATCTTTCTTGGAGTGCCTACAAGTGTCCTGTTGTGTTACAGACCTGGACTAGCTGAGAAGTGTGTTGGATCCTACGTGATCTTGTAGAACCGTTTCTTGCTTTGTATTTGGCCGTAACCGGGAAGGCCTTACAGCCCGACACATTGCATGTAATCAGTTGTTGATGAATAAAGATATATGTTTTCTTGCAGATCTGGTTTTGTTGTTGTGTTATTCCGCTGTGTTCTTGATTGGCTGCAAGGTTGGACTGTCCTTAATTGGATCCACCACCCTTGATCTACGTCAAGTGGTATCAGAGCTGAGTTGATCTTGTTTGGAGAAAGGTTGGCGAAGAGATTGTGTGCAATCTAAGTTACAGATTCGTATTACTGAACTTGTGAAATCGTGGCCTAGTTGTTCATGCGAGGTGGCAGGTTGCGATCTGACTTGCATACAACTTGGGGATTGTCACAAGGTGGTCGATTTAGGGTTTGTTGCAAAGGGTTTCCGAAAATCTTTGGAGATGTCTCCGAGAGGATTGGACCCTAGGGCGGTTGCAGATCTCTGTGAAGTTGTAGTTTGTGTGGCGGATGATTCATTTCTGGAGTTCTAGTTATTTTGTTGTGAGGTGCTAGATCGTGGTTCTCACTCGCAATGGCATAGGACTTGCAGATGGATTGTGCAGGTAGCAGATCGTTGGGATTTCGTGCACAAATCGACGATGTGAAGAAAGATGGTGAAAGAAAAAGGAATCCTGCAAGTTGGTATTCGAAAGACCCTATTTAGGTTAGAATGTGGGAGGAATTCCTTGAGTATTGTATAGTACCGAGTTGGCATGTCTCAGGAAAGAAGGTTGTATGGCCTATGAAGAAGATTGTGCAGAGACGACGACAGCTTGTGGAAGTCCTTGATGACTTGGATGGAGTTGATAAAGTATCTTTTGGTTCGCATGAGCAGATGGATGGATCTGACATGAAACCTGCAGAGCAACTTGTGGCTGTTGTTGAGTTACCTATGCTTACCGACGATGTTGTTGACCTTGTTGAGGTTGGAGAGGAGATTAGTTTTCATGTTCACTCGGTTGCGCCTAACATGGAAATTGCAGAGCATCTGGTTGTGCTTGATCAAGTTGCTATTGATGAGGAGTTACCTGCTGTTGAACACCTTTGTGATGATGGTGTTGCCGAATTGCTTTTGTTCGATGCTGAGGTGCAGATGTTGTTTGCTGGTTGTGGACTTGAGTTGCTGGTTGACAGTGATAAGTCTTGTGATGGGATTCTGAGATGGGATTCTGACTTGATATTTGGTGATGGATTGAAGGCTTGGTTTGTTCTGGATGTTGAACATACTGACTGGTTGGTGGCAGATCGGTTAAGGAGGTCTTGGCTGATGAACTTGTGCATTTTCCTGGCTTCGTGGATTGACAAGCCTTGTGTGAAGATGAAGTGGATGGCGGATTTTCTTGAAGGAGCAAAGTGTGGGACACACTTTCTTATTTACCCCGGGTGTCTGATGCAGGGGCATCCTCGGTTCCTGAAGATTCTAGCAGTCTCGGTAACTATTTGGCGATGTTCAGTTAATTGGCTGGTGATCTCGGTGGATGATGGTCACCCGGTGACTTGGTGTATTGTTGCTTGGCGCTCGGTTACTGACGGGGTCTCGGTGTTTATGTCTGTTGCTCGGTCGCTGAAGTGGCTCGGTCGCTGGAGGACTCGGTCGCTGAAGGAAGCTCGGTCATGGAAGGAGACTCGGCATTTTTGGTGCTCGATAATGCTCGTGGAGCTCGGTTGGCATGTTTCCTTGGTATATCTCCTGGCACTCGGTAGTTTGGATTACCGACAGATGTTCTTGGAAATTCGGCTTGGCCGACTGGTGCATTTAATTTGGGTCGCACTCCTCGAGTTATGGATTGACCGTTGGACGTGTGGGGACCTAGATCTGGCGTGTTGCATTCTCCTATGTGGATCTGGCATGGAGAATTTAATTATTGTAAGGCTGTTTGAGAGCCGACTTGTATTTGCATTTAATATTTGTTCGTAGGAGTTAATTGTTTCATCCAACCGACTTGTGGCTGAGGATTAGTATTTAAGGGGTGTTTGGGGTAGTTGTTTTGGGAGCCAGTCAGAGTAGATATCTGGAGACAAAAATAGATCTAGTGGTAGAAGTGTAGTAGAGTTGGTAGCTTGCGAGCTTAGGAACAAGAAGATTGCTTGGTGGCTTGCGAGCACAAGTTTAGATCTTTCTTGGAGTGCCTACCACTATCCTGTTGTGTTACAGACCTGGACTAGCTAAGAAGTGTGTTGGATCCTACGTGATCTTGTAGAACTGTTTCTTGCTTTGTATTTGGCCATAACCGGGAAGGCCTTACAGCCCGGCACATTGCATGTAATCAGTTGTTGATGAATAAAGATATCTGTTTTCTTGCAGATCTGGTTTTGTTGTTGTGTTATTCCGATGTGTTCTTGATTGGCTGCAAGGTTGGACTGTCCTTAATTGGATCCACCACCCTTGATCTGCGTCAGAGGTATTTTATGAAAATTTGGTGGTTCGTCTTCGAAGATATTTTCTAAAAATCGCGAGCCTAGTTGAGGGATTTGATCATGCGATTTATTGGTTTGAGCAGAAGTCTTTGATTTTCAAGGGTTGCATGTACTTGCACGTTGCTTGCTTGTGCTTTTTGTGAGTTGCATGTTCTTGCATGTGTTATTTTACCGTGCAAAGTCTCGTGTTTTGCTTCATGAAGGTTTCTCTGATGGGTTTTAATTAAAAATTTCTCCAAAATTATTTGTTGGGGTTTACCGTTTTTTCCTAAAAAAAAAAGCTTTGTATTCTCTGATTTGGGTCTCGAATTCTATTGTCTAGTTTTGATCAATTTTTCACCTCAAAAATCGTGTCTAGTTTTTTCGATTTTTCTCCTTAAAAATCGTGGTTTTTTGCAGTATGTTTTAGGGCATCATACTCATCTGCAAAGTTCGGAGGGTTTGTCGATTTTTCCTCAAAATCGTGCTAGTTGTTCTCGGTGTTTGTCTCTGTCTTCAAGGAAGAGCAGCTCCGTTATCCAACATCAGGTTGGATGTTTTGTGACAATTTTTGGTCAGATGTTTTGCTAGTTGTAGGAGGGTTAGTGGCAGACTCATCTCAGTGGCAGAGTTAGTGGCAAGCTCTTGTCTCTTTTTGCTTGTTTTCGGTCTTTGTTAATAAACATCCCATTATTCTATCATCTGGCCTATGTAACACTATGTCTACATATATTCATGTGTATGCTTCATGTTTTCATGTGTATGTTTAGTGTTTTCATGTGTATGCTCTGTGTTTGGATATATTCATGTGTCTAATCATGTATACTCTATGTCTTCATGTGTTATGTATGCTTTGTACTTTGCTCTATATTTTTAGTTGATCTAGAAGAAGAGAATAACTAAGAGTGAACCAAAAGATATGAATTGGAGGCATGTTATCATGCAAATGTTGGTTTTTGCAAATTTAATTGACACCATTATGAGATGGCTTGAATCCTTTTCTCTGAAAGATGAGAGAAAACTTGTCTTAAGCTTTGCAAGTTTCTACTATTGATCGTAATTCACATTCAAAACAAGGGAGAAAACATATATGATAATATCAAAGTTGCGCAGCAGAAGGTGGATTACGGATGAATTTCCATGATCATTCCCTTATTTCAAATAAGATTTAATAATAAAAAATAATATCAAAATATAAAAGAATATAAATTAAATATAAAATAATAAAATTGAAATATAACATAGTTAGATTTAGTTAAGTTAATATAGGATTAAAAGGTGTGAAAGAAAAAGTTGTGACTCCCTCAAACATAAGATAATAAAGGGGAGAAGAGAACTTCATTTCAAAAGGGGGAGGAAAGGAAGAAAGGAGCATAAGAATTAAGGAAGGATTGATGGAAGAAGAAAGAAAGGGGAAGAGATTAAGGAAGTGACTTCCAAAGGGGCAGCAATAATGAAGGATTGTCACTCTTTGAAAGGGTGGCAATTCTGAAAGGTTGTTAATCTTCCAAAGGGCAACAATGATGAAAGGTCGAGACTCTTTAAAAGGGTGGCAATTCAAAAAGGTAGTGAATCTTCCAAAGGGAAACAATGATGACGGGTTCTGACTCTTTCAAAGGGTGGTAATTCTGAAAGGTCCTGACTCTCTCAAAGAGCATAAATAATGAAGGGTTGTGACCCATCCAAAGGGTGGTAATTGTAGAAAGTTGTGTCCTTTGCAAAGGGCATCCGTGATGAAGAGGTGTGACTCTCACCACATTGGAAGACATAATGGGAAAAATAATCGAAGGAGGACATCCAAGGGAGAGCATTTTGGGAAATAATATATTATTCTCAAAAGCAACAATAAAAAGTGGTGACTCAATTATAAAGAAAGGTGGTAACCATTCCCCCAATAAAGTAGAAAGGATATTTCATTCGAATAAAAAAAAAAGCAATAAAAAAAGAGTGTTATTTATATTTTGAGAGCAGCCTAAGCAGAAGAATTCCATTTGATAAAGGAGATTGATCTAAGAGATCAACCTGATATGAGAAATCAAACTTCAGATATTTATACAGCTTAACTTATTCAAGTAAGAACTACATCTCTAACTACATGTTTGCTCCTATTTCATTTTAGATTTTTGAATTTAGGGAAAATTATAAGGTGATCCTAAAAGGGGACATTACAAGGCACCTCAAATCTATATTAGCTAATTTTCTTCTATTAGGTTAAATATAGAATCAAATTCGCTCCAACATGATCCTTCCTAAGAAAATTTATAGTTGCTTTTGATAGCGTTATGATTTTAGAGTAAAAAGCCCCTTCTTTTTTCACAAGGTTTAACCAGTTTGTACCAGCTACCTAAGTTTGACTATCTAATATTTATTTTCTAACATAATCCTACAATTTTTGTAGAAAATATAGCTCCATCCATGGCATATTTAG
The DNA here is from genome assembly GCA_027943335.1 of Chamaecyparis obtusa. NCBI lineage: Eukaryota > Viridiplantae > Streptophyta > Pinopsida > Cupressales > Cupressaceae > Chamaecyparis > Chamaecyparis obtusa. Next base: position 559,313 of record BSBK01007955.1, read on the forward strand.
GGTTAGGTGATTAGAGGAAAAATTATTGACATTTCGTTCAATGTTGTTGAGTGAATAAATTCTAAGGAAACTATATTTCCCATGTTTGGTTTGGAGGCTAAGCTCCCCAAACTCCTACCAAATGATGTGAATAAGAACAACATGATAGAGATAGTGACGAGCACTCAACTATACTGAAGGGGGGTGAATCAGTATAACAACCACCTTTTACATTTCAAACTTAATGAATCACAATTGCAATTCTTCAAAACTTAATCATTCACGGCAGTAACATAAATGCAAGATCAAGCAATTCAGAACACAAGAAGAACACACAATTTACTTGACAACCCTTGCAAGAGAAAACCATAGTAAAATATTGCTTTTGTATTAGAAACTCTTACAATCATCGTAGGCAACAACCCTCAAAAGCAATCCCCTTTAGACCATTCGTAGGCACCAAATCAGCAAGAGACATCAATCTCTTCAACTTCCAAATGAATAAGTTCCATCTTCGGAATGTTGCTTCTTCAACGATGATGGATATATTTCTTTTCACAAATATGCCCTAAGACTGCTATAGATTAGCCTTAAATGGCTGCTCCAAATATCTTCAAGATTTGCCTTAACACTCTCTCAAAATATCTTTTAAATCTGCAATAAACAAATCTGCCTTAAAGACTTCTATAGATTTGGCTTAATGGCTGCTCCAAATATCTTCAAGATTTGCTTTAACACTCTCTCAAAAAGTTTGCTCAAAATATCTTTAAAATTCGTAATATGTCTGCTCAAAATCTTGCACTAATTCACCTTAAGATCTGCTCTCAAGTCTGCAATAATTGCCTTCCATAAATCTGCTATTATATCTCTCCCAAACCTGCAATTGTGTCTTTCATAAATCTGCTATAAATCTTTATTCAGCTCTTCAATATAAAAAAATATTAAATGAAAAAATTGCACGATATATGACCAATATACCTCCTTTTATACTCCACACTTGCACCTTTTCACCCAACAGGGATGACCCATCAATGGAGGTAGGCCAAGCGCATAACACTTCTATTAATTGTTACTTTTTATTCCCAAGAGAAAGGCGGATGGCCGAATGGGGATGACCCACCAATGGAGGTAGGCCAAGCCAAAAACACCTTTATTAATTTATTACTTTTTATTCCCAAGACAGAGGCACCTAGCCAAAGGGGGTCAGCCTCAAGAAAGATTTTAATTTTATTTGAGACTTTTTCATGCAAAACAGGGGCCGGCCCATGCATGATTTCAGATTTATTTTTTTACTTTTAATATACCCAAGGTTGGGTGACTGCTTATGCAAGATTCGTCCTCTAGCAAGACATTTTTATTTCTATTAATATTTTTAAACACTTCTTAATATGGGCACCACTGAAACAAGGGTTGGCCAAGCTAGCATAAAATAAGGAACTTTATTATTTCTGCCATTGATAGAATAAATTATGCCTTTCGTTTGCTTCAGCAACTAGATCTCCTTTGACATCATGGACAATAATCCAACTAGTTCTCAACATTGTTGGACTTTAGAATTGAACACTAATGGAGCTTCTTGCTTAAAACCAAGGCATGGGGATTAAATCTACGAGTAGAAACAACAATGGAAAGCCAATACATTGTCAAGTCCTACATGTGATTTGATACATGGAAAGCCTATGAACAGTGTTATCCGGGGATGGGTTTCCAACATAATTTGACTCGTCCTAGAAACTCGGAAACCCGTCCCCTGGCTGTCCCATAAAATTAATTTAAAAAGTGTTTGAGTTTTGATAATTTGTTTGACTTCCACTCTTATGTGAACTCTCAATTTAAATTATTTAACACAATGTTATATGTTGAGATTCTGTAATGTATATAAGCATGCTTTATCAACATTTTCATATGAATATTTAAAATTTCCTTATATATTTTAAATTTTCCCTATTTTTTATAAAGCCATCCCCACTGTTGTCCCCTACTCCGAGAAAAAAAAAACCATCCCGGAAACCCATTTCCCCATCCCCGCGTCCCCCGTCCCAAAAACCCAAGGTAACATAGCCTATGAATTAGATACTAATTGCCTAATTGTGGAAAAATTATCTATCATTTTTGCAACTCCTTTGAAAACTTAAAAACAACACTAGATAGTTACTAGCTCTACTTCTTGGCAGCAAATATTTGCAACCTTTATGATTACATAAAGCTATTTATGTTAACTATCAACCATGAGAGAATAATAATGTTGCTAATGCCTTGATAAAAGTTGCTTTGAAAATCTATACTCAACATGCTTGGGACTATAATAAATTGACACAATATCACTAAGGGAATCAAAGTTGCTCTCACATCTATAATTGATATTTACAAGACTTTTCCTTGAATACTCTGGAGTCTACAACATACCAACATCAATCAAAATTACATTTGTTAGATATAAGATTATGTGGGGAACCCAAGTTCTAGAAAAATAATTCATTGAAAATTTCACACCAGCCAAACATCAGTAGCGTATAGTTCACCTCACCATTGTTTATCTAACATTTACAAGAGCGATGTCCAAGGAAAGCCCCATTGATGATTTTATTCTCTTCTCTAATTTTAAATATTGTCACTACTTACTATATCTACTCTACTCTCATCATCCAAGATAATTTTCATGATGGCTTGATATGTACTCAAGCATGAGATGAGGATGGTGAGGCATGTCCTCAGAATACTTTATAAAAGGTAATTGTGAAGGGCTTTGTTTCATATCCTTGCCCTTAAAAAGAGGATGTCCAATCTTGAAATATAAGGGATAGAAGCAAGGCAAGGAAATCTATCACAAGGAAAAACGTAAGGATTTTAGATATCGATCAAAAGATAAGGGAATCATCCAAATCTATGACGAACTGAGTGCAAAGATATAGCTATATCTTATTATCTTGTCATTTTAGCTTCGAAATGTGCCACACAATATTTGGACTCTACTAAAGGAGGTACTCCTAAGGACCCCCAATCTGCCCAAAGCTTGGCTACTAATGCCCTTGAAGATGTTAGGTTGGACTCTACTAAAGGAGGTACTCCTAAGGAGTACCCAATCTGCCAAAAGCTTGGCTACTTAAGTCCTTGAAGATGTTAGGATCCTTCAAGCATTCAATATTCAAAACAATAATGCTGAACACTACAACCCTACAAACAATACAAATCTCATATCCAATGTAAACTTAAAATTAAAAGCATATATATTTTTACAATGACAAATATCAAGATGAAAATAAACAATGGAAAAAATAACTAAACTTCACTACTCAAAACTATCTAATGGGTAATTCTTTCAAATAAAAAGCCCAACCAAAAAATTTGTGCCACTCACTATATTAACTCAACAAAGTGATTGCAAATATAATTAGCTTTTTTGCACCTTAAGCGTTTTCCACCCAAATTTTAAAGGAATTCTGACAACATTCCCACAATACTCCTTAATGTCCCCTTATTGAAATAGGACTTATTAATAAATAATAATAATAAAATTAAAATATAATAGAATACAATTAAAATATGATATAATTAAAATTTAACTAAATTTAATGAATCATCAAAAGGCATGAAATGAAGAGTTGTGACTCCCTCAAACATAATATAAAAAAGGGAGAAGAGTTCATTTGGAAGGGGATAAGCAGACAAGAAGAAAGAAGGGAGCAAAGGAATTAAGGAAGCATTAATGGAAGAAAAAAGGAAAGGGAAGAAGATAAGGAAGTGACTCTTTCAAAGGGGCAACAATAGTGAAGGGTTGCGACCCTTTTGAAGGTTAGTAATTGTGAAAGGTTGTGAGTCATGACCGTTATGAAGAGGTGTGATTTTCCTCCACATCGGAGGATATAAAGGGGAGAAGGTTTCATTTAAGGAGGAGATAAAACGGGGAGATCAATTTGGGGAATAATATATTATTCTCAAAGGCAACAACGAAAAGTGGTAACTCAATTATTATGAAAGGTGGTGACCCGTCCACAGATAAGGCATAAAGGAGAACTCATTCCAATCATTGAAGGGGGGCATTATAAATAGAAGAAATTCAAAGGCAGACTTAGGGAAGAAGGTAAATAAGGCATTCAATCAAGGAAGAAACTTTCAGCTTCAGAATTAATAAAACTAGACTGCAGACTTATAACTGTCAAGTCATTGATATAGTGCATAGTGCATTCTGATCTAGCTGAATTATAATCTTATCTTCCATTGGATAGGAAGTAGGAATGCTATGTAGATAATCTATTGTTTCTAATATGTGTGTGCTCGTGCGCATAATTAATGATGATGAAGATTCCTTTAAAGCTTGCAGCCAATTTGCTGTCCCATATGGAGGGGCAAATGTACATACAAGGGACGCAAGTAGCATAAGGGTCCATTTGAGTAGAGTAACCCCGAGTGGGGCTGGGAGGCCGAATGGCGGGTGACATTCCATGCTCTTGGGCTTTATGGATAGGCTTGAAGCACCTTGTATGATCTCCCATGGTGCTCCATAATATCGATGGGTTGTTTGGAAAAGCCTTGAGGGAATCCCACTCACATAATGCTGGAATATATAATAAGGGAGGCAAGTAGCGCATAAGTTTTATTCAAGTAGAGCAACCCTAAGTGGGGCCAAGAAGCTAAATGGTGGATGTCATTCCGTGTTCTTGGGCTTGATGGAAAGGAATAAGCTCGAGGCGCCTTACATGTATTTCCAAGGGACTCAAAATGAAGATAGGTTGTTAGGGAAAGTATTATTGAATCCCACATGTACATTATGTAAATTATAATGATGATTAGAGTTTTCTTTATGACATTGTTGGTTATATGTTTTCATAATGATAACTAACCTGGTCACAGGTTGATCATGATATAAAATTGGCAATTTACATTCCTAAATATGCTCCATACCTTATTTGAGAATTCTAGGGCAAAGTAGAGTAAAGACCCAATAGGGTCCCATTACAACTCCTTACATTTTGTACTTAAACAAATCCAACAATTCACAAATACCATAAGGAGCATCCACCCACGCGTCCACTTGTCAACACACAACATGGGAGTCCAATTCCTTATTCTCTCAACTTCAATAGTTCATTTTCAGTAACACATATCTCCCTATTTGTAATAGATTCTCTTACAATTCCATTTGTAAGTCCTGTTATCCTTCTCTTACAAAGTAGCTTACCTATTACACCCAAAATTCCAACTAACAAGTTGTGAAAATCAGGTAATCTTGTGGATTCCTCCAAGGATAGCACCCCATTCAAGGAGGGGACAATATTACAAATCAATATAAGCATCAAAATATTATGTTTTGCAAGATGTACAACATATCTAACCAAATATCCTAACAAAACAATGTGGGGCCAAAAGGGGTAAGTTTTTTAAGGTAGCCATTGGTGGAATAAAAGGCATTATGAAAATGCAAGTGGACCTAAAGAATGTTTGGGAATTAATCGTAATCAACTTTATCTTAAATAAATGGACGAACTCCAAGCCAAGATAATACAGAGTTTGCAAGAAAAGGTTGTGGATGACCATAATTACCCAGTCTTTACCCTAACCTTGGCACTTATTTTCAAATGATAACTTTTATGTCTTTATACATCTATTGGAAGCATCTCTTAAAAATTGGGAAACTTCTTGTTTAGGCTTCTAAACTATATCATATAAATTACACTAGGTTTTTCTCAAAACTGATAACTTGTTAACAAGAGCAAAAACAATTAAAGAAATACACCAATAGACATAATTTCTAGTTTCTGCATGAGAACTTGTGATTTATTTTATAACAGCAAATTTTCTGAGATCTGTAATTGCACTGAAGTTTATAAACTTATGGAAAATACATTCATATTCAAAGAGCCTACTGATGTTTTTAAAACAATCGCATTCCACTCCCAGCATTTATTCTCGTCTCCAAGTGATTATGGTTTAAATCTTTATTGTTTATGTCATGGTAATGATTATCAAACATCAATTTAATTAATCCATTGCTTTCATTAAGATAAAACATTTAACTTTTAAGCATTTTAATAGTTTACATTGTTTAAAGTGGCATATCAATTGTACAATTACTTTTTTCTAAATTTAAATTACAAATATAAATATTATTTTATTTTTGTCATCTTCCAAGTACCAATCTCCATCTTCTTTTCAAAACAGCATATTAATACCCTTCTTCATTTCTTTGAAAATGGCATACTAGAAGCCTTACATATCTCCGATACAAATGCCAGTTCTTGTACCTTGGAAACTGCACTATTACATTACATACAAGTAGGAGATGCAATCTCAAGCAAAACAACATTCAACTCCCACCAGCACTCCGGAGACCATCCATTCATGATTCTTTCTCGAACTTAGAAGAAACCATGGATTAATGCGGTTGGTGATCAGAGTTGCTATTTTCGGTCTCCTTTCAACCCAGTCGTAGAACTGATGTCGAGATGTATGGTAAGCCTCCTTTTGGCTAATTTTAGTTTGTTTATGTTTATGTTTATGACTTTCCTGAATCTGTTGATGAATATAAATTTTTCAGTCGTAGTGTCAGTCATAATTTTAAAACTAGCAGGGCACTTGCAAATCATTTATGTGCCAAGAAACTTGCCCACCTACTCATGATCAAGCTTTGTCTGCAACTCAATGCTAGTAACCACCACAACTAAGTACAGTTTCTAGCTAGTTTGTAGGTAACGGTAGGATTCACTGCGTTTTTCGGATCATTCAAAGAGAGCTATGTTACTTCCGATTTTTACAAGGCAACCAGACATCCAAGATATGCTCAGTCTGTGCCTTGCTTAACCTATAGTAGGTAACGGTAGGATTCACTGCTTTTTTCGGATCATTCAAAGAGAGCTAGGTTGCTTCCCATTTTTACAAGGCAACCAGACATCCAAGAAATGCTCAGAGTCTGTGCCTTGCTTAACCTATTGTCTGATACTGTGATAGGTTCTGCTTGCACCGCGTATTTTGTATACACTTGTGTGGTTTGTGCTCTTAATCTGGGGAGTCAGTATAGGATTTTGCAGCTTGTTTCGGCCGTTTGGCTTTATTTGTAACCTGCTTTGATCGCTATGAGGGAATATAAAAACAAATAGAAAAATAATGGCTTAAACTAGGAAACAGAGTGCTGGATGTTTATTGGAGTTTTAAAAAAAAACCCAGAAGCATAAAATTAATAACATTTATAATTTGTTTCGGTTAAACTTCGCGCACCTCCAAAGCCTTCTTGTATTTGCGAAAGTAGCGAAGACCGCGCAGAAGGCCCTGCAAGTCACTTGTCTCCAGCTTATTCCCATCATTTACCCACTTCTCAAGTGCCGATCCCGCTGAATCTCTCGAGACATTAGAGACCTTCCAGTATAAACTCTTTGACAAACTTTTACTGCGAGATTCCTTCAATGGCTCCTCCGTATTCTCAACGGAAGCTGATTCTGCCGACGAAAATGTTTTGAAAAACAAAGAAAAAACTACTCTGCTCTCATCATACGGGCTTCTTTGCTGGAAAACTGACCTACCCAACCCCTGCACTCCAAGTCTGCAAAGAAAAAATTATTACGACCGATTACAAGTGGAAATATGCTGATCGTTTTTCCGAGTTTTTTATTTTTATGGTTTGGTTTAATGAAATCTTACCGTTTGATGGCATTAACGAGAAGAGCCGACCTCATCTTGTCCACAGAGAACTGCAAAATGATCAGAAGTGAAGATTTCTGATTTGGCACCGGCTAGGGTGCAACATATTTGCACCGTCGAAAATCGTGCCATGCCCCATGCTTTCGATGGGGCAATGGCTAAAAGTGCGAAAATTTGCACCTCGTTCCCCGTGTCCTTGCCGTTGCCGTTACCTTCCCCCGTCAGCCCAGTCTCCCGCCCGTACTTTTCGCCTATAAGAATTTATCGGCTCGTGTGGTACTAGCTCGCGAGGGCACTGGCTACACAAATTTGGCAGCGGCTACCCAGCCGACAATTTTCCCTCCTCCCATATGCCATGGCATGGCATATCATCGTTTCCGTGCCGTCAGCCTTCCATCAAATCAGCCTCCGTCCAATTAATTATGCACTATAAATTGTCTTAGACACGCACGACTTCATATCTGACATGCATACTTCTTTACCGAATTTTTTTAAAAAGTATTAAACACGAAACCCAGGCATTTTTGTTTGTAATTTTTTGTCAAAATCTTTTGTTAAATATAAGTATTCTGATGAGACTAGATGATTATTGTAAGTATTCTTTTTCAAAGTATTCTTTTTAAATTATTTTTTACAGAAATAGAAAGATATAATGTGGAGAGTGGATGATTATTGTTAAAAATATTAAATTAAATAATTTAATGATATTGTTAAAAATATTAAATTAAATAATTTAATGATAATTGATTTATGTAAAAACTAAATTTAAGAATTAATTTAATTTTTTTTTCTTTATATTATGTTTTAAGTATTTTAAAATTTTGTATTTTTTAGAAAATTATTTAATATTTATTTTTTAATAAATTATAATTCTATTGAAGACATTTAACTCATTACTTACAACATCATTTTACACTCATAAAAAATTTTTAAAATATTTAAGATAGAAATGTAAGCATATTTCTAAACAAACTTAAACACTAACATTAAAGCTAACCCTATTACAATTTAATTAACTTAAATCCATCGTATACAATTATGTAACCCTATTACAATTTATTGCTCGTTAATTTTACAAGAATATAAAATAATTGTTTAATTACAATAAGAATTATTCACCATAATCATAACCCTAATCCTAAACCCTAGAACAGATTCTATTAGAATAAGTTTTGATAAGTATAGAGTTAATAATATAATAGAGAGAATTATATATTTAGAATTAAGTTAATTAATATTTTTATAAATAATGATTAATCAATTTTATAGGAATCATTTTTATATTTAAATTTAAAATATATAAAGATTAACAATGTCTAGAATCTACATATAAGTTAATCTTCAAACAATCTTAGTGTTAGACTTTACTGAGGGTTAGCTTCAAGGTTAGTGTTCATATTACATAATTGTTTATTAATGTTTAAGATTAGAGTTTAATTAAATTAAGGTCAAATTAGGATAATGATTATGGCTAGAGTTTAGTTATTATTAGGGTTAGGGTTGAATTTGATTTGTATGAGACATCTTTAGTTAGAATTTAATCATAGTGTTGTAGTCTGATTAGGGTCATAGTAAAACCTTTGAATTATTGATAGGATTAGGGTTTAAAATTAAATTATATCAAGAGTTCAATTAGGGTTATATAATAAATATGCAAGTTAGGTTAATGTTAAGGTTAAATGAGTTAACTACAAAAAGGTTAGGGTTATCTTTAATATTAGTGATCAGTTGTAAGGATTAATATTAGGTCTAATTAAATTTAAAATGAGGGTTCAATTAGGGTGAGAAATATTGACTACAATCATAATACTGACCATGAACCCTAGCCATAACATTGATATAAACCCTAACCATGATGAAAAACTTAACCATAAACATAACCCAAAATCCAACTCTAATCTTGATCAAGATGTCTACCTTCACCATGATGTAAACTTTAACCCTAAATCTAACCATAAATCCAACCCTTAACCATAATCCTAACTACAATCCTTACCCTAATGTTGACCCTTAGCCTAACCCTAATCATAATCTTAGCCCTAACTATAATCGCAATCCTAAAAACATCTCTAACTCTAATCGTAATCCTAATCTAAATATTTAGCCTTGACCTAATTATAATTGTAATCCCAACCCTAATAATAATTCCAACACTTCCCTTAGATCAAAATGCTATTCCTAACCTGAAACCTATTATAATTATAATCCAAATCCTAACCTTAACCATAATTATATTCGTAACCATGACCATAAACCTAACCTTCACACTAAACCCTAACCCTAACTATGATGTAAATTATTACCCTAAATGTTAACCTTAATCAACCATGACATACTTAGAATAATAATTAAAAAATATTTCTTTTTTAATTCATTTATGTATCAAATAGCAATTTAATTTTACCTACATCATTTTTAAAAAAATCATATATAATATGTGAAATAATAAATTATTTAAATAAATTTTTAATTATTATAGTACATTAAAAATATAATTGAAGAATAATCACACTAATTGATCTAAAAAATATGTTTACAATTTTATTTATTTATTAAATTTAAAAATCTAAAATTATATAAAAATATATATTAACATAAAAAATTATAAAACATTTTTACCTTCGAAAAATAAAACAATTTAATTATATTCACTAAAAATTTATTAAATATTTTTATGAACCTAATTTTCTTTTAACACTAATTCTTTCTTTTTACTTATATCAAATTAATAAGGTATACTTAAAAAAACTGACTAACTTTGGCCATACTTATGTAAAAAATAATAATTACGACACCTAACTCACAATAAATGAGTGATGAAGTATGGATGGTACCCTATGGAACAGAGCCATCTATACAACTGATCACTAATATTAAAGATAACCTTAACCTTTTTGTAGTTAACTCATTTAACCTTAACATTAACCTAACTTGCATATTTATTATATAACCCTAATTGAACTCTTGATATAATTTAATTTTAAACCCTAATCCTATCAATAATTCAAAGGTTTTCCTATGACCCTAATCAGACTACAACACTAATTGAATCCCTAAGGAAATCCTAACCCTAATTGAATCCTAACCCCAACTTTATTTGAAGCTTAACTAATATAAACCAAAACTATGATTAAATTCTAACTAAAGATGTCTCATACAAATCAAATTCAACCCTAACCCTAATAATAACTAAACTCTAGCCATAATCATTATCCTAATTTGACCTTAATTTAATTAAGCTCTAATCTTAAACATTAATAAACAATTACGTAATATGAACACTAACCTTGAAGTGAACCCTCAGTAAAGTCTAACACTAAGATTGTTTGAAGATTAACTTATATGTAGATTCTAGACATTGTTAATCTTTATATATTTTAAATTTAAATATAAAAATGATTCCTATAAAATTGATTAATCATTATTTATAAAAATATTAATTAACTTAATTCTAAATATAGAATTCTCTCTATTATATTATTAACTCTATACTTATCAAAACTTATTCTAATAGAATCTGTTCTAGGGTTTAGGATTAGGGTTATGATTATGGTGAATAATTCTTATTGTAATTAAACAATTATTTTATATTCTTGTAAAATTAATGAGCAATAAATTGTAATAGGGTTACATAATTGTATACGATGGATTTAAGTTAATTAAATTGTAATAGGGTTAGCTTTAATGTTAGTGTTGAAGTTTGTTTAGAAGTATGCTTACATTTCTATCTTAAATATTTTTAAAAAAATTTATAAGTGCAAAATGATGTTGTAAGTAATGAGTTAAATGTCTTCAATAGAATTATAATTTATTAAAAAATAAATATTAAATAATTTTCTAAAAAATACAAAATTTTAAAATACTTAAAACATAATATAAAGAAAAAAAATAAATTTATTCTTAAATTTATTTTTTACATAAATCAATTATCATTAAATTATTTAATTTAATATTTTTAACAATAATCATCCACTCTCCACATTATATCTTTCTATTTCTGTAAAAAAAAATTTAAAAAGAATACTTTGAAAAAGAATACTTACAATAATCATCTAGTCTCGTCAGAATACTTATATTTAACAAAAGATTTTGACAAAAAATTACAAACAAAAATGCCTGGGTTTCGTGTTTAATACTTTTTAAAAAAATTCGGTAAAGAAGTATGCATGTCAGATATGAAGTCGTGCGTGTCTAAGACAATTTATAGTGCATAATTAATTGGACGGAGGCTGATTTGATGGAAGGCTGACGGCACCGAAACGATGATATGCCATGCCATGGCATATGGGAGGAGGGAAAATTGTCGGCTGGGTAGCCGCTGCCAAATTTGTGTAGCCAGTGCCCTCGCGAGCTAGTACCACACGAGCCGATAAATTCTTATAGGCGAAAAGTACGGGCGGGAGACTGGGCTGACGGGGGAAGGTAATGGCAACGGCAAGGACACGGGGAACGAGGTGCAAATTTTCGCACTTTTAGCCATTGCCGCCTTCGATGCCATGGCAGTACATAACTACCCGTACATGCCTGTTACTTCTGCCACGCAGTGATAAAGTACAAACTCTGCCCGTACATGTCTGTTATTTATGCCGCGCAGTGATAAGGTGCAAACTCTATTTTTTCTCCCGCAATATTTGTTTATTAGGAGGGTAATATTTGTTTGTTGTTATGTTATATTGATATTATTGAAAATAATTTTTTAATTTTAGTACATTGTAATAAAATATCTATTTAAAAAAATAGATGAATAAAAATTTGAAAAATTTATAAATAAGTTAGAATAAGAAAATTTAGAGGCATCTTTAATTAGATGGGAAATAAGATTATTTAAGTATTTTGATTTTTACTTTAAGATAATATTATAATTTCTTCCATCAAAAAATTATAAAATTAAACAACTTTGTAGACTATTAAATTAATTTATTTTAAATACTTTTGTCATAATTTTTTTAATAATTTATTTAAATTTATTATTTTATCACTTAATCAACTATTGTATCACAGATATCCACAATCCATCATAATTTTAGTATGCTTGATCTCATGAGGATGAGAATTCAAAGAGGCAAAAAAAATTAAAATTAAGAAAACATAGAGTTGAAGATATATATATATATATATATATATAAAAAAATTTTACTATGTCAAATAATTATATGGTTACCTTAAAATATAGAATTTTAGGCATATAAGTTTAAAAATAATTATAACTTCAATATTATTATTATGATGAATATTAAATTGTAATCCCTAATCTCCTTCATTATTAGTACTTGTCGTTGCACCAATTATAATTTAGTATTTTCTTATTTTGTTAAAAATAACACATATTCTATAGTTTAAATGTTAATTTTTTAAGTTTATAATTTGTAAAAATTATTTTTTGATGATATGATTAGCTAATACATTTGAGCTCTTATTACTGGAGTGAACCAATTAAAATCTACCATTATTTATTGTACATGAAAATTTATATATCATCTGATTTTATTCCGTTTATTGGTTTACAACTTTATAAATACCTATTATAAAAGAATTAAAGTTTATTTGAAAACTTATAAATTAATTTATTAGATTTTTAAAATTTATTTATTTATTTTTTAATAATTATTAGTTTATATTACTTTATTTTAATTTTCTTCTCTAATTATGTACAATTATTTATTTATGTCAATGTTTTATCTATCTATTTAAACAATATTTAAATTTTTTTTCAACAATATGAATATAATCCTAATAATTTTAAAAATAATAAACAAATAGTTCATAAGAGGGCAAAGGCAGTAAATAAATGTAAACTAAAATGCAAATTTTACCAAGGGGGACAATTAAGTTTTTTTTCAAACTTTTTCGAACTTTACGTTTTAGTTTAAGAATAAAACGTAAATATTGGGCATAAATATTGTCCCACTAAAAAAGAAGGTTGCCCGTACATTGATCAGTGTGCATGGCAGAAATGACAGACATAGGCAATGCGAATGTCATGGCATAGCAGGCATGGGGCATGGCACGGCTTTCGACGGTGCATATATGTTGCACCATAGCCGGTGCCTTCTGATTTGGGTGAGAAGCATATTGGCAGGGTTGAATGAATGAATGGAAGGAAGATTTAAATAATGTCTACCAGGCGAAAGAAGCCTATGCATCCGCAAACTTGCACACCCCCTTATACATACAAGACCTCTTATTTAAATCTATTCGTTCCCATGGATTTTGGTCATTAGGCTTGCAAATATGTCTAAACGACTTTTTTTCAAATAGGTAGTTTAAGTTGTTTGTTTCTAAAATATCCATATAACCAAAGTTAATGTTGTATGTCAAGCATTCTATGATAAAATGACATTAAGTTTCAACCACTTTCATGTAGTTTCAACCGCTTTCCTGTTGCAGAATAGACATGTCATGTTTTCCCACTCTTTTTTGGGGTATGAGCACCTCAAATGGTGAGAACTAGTTCTGGGCTATAAGTATTTTTGCATTCTATTTAATATTTGTTCCTATGTGTGCTTTTTCCTCACGATCTCTTATGGGGTTAAATTCTTTGACATAGTATTTATTTTTTCGTCTATTTTGCTTTGACCATATGATACTCCTAAATTTTTCCTCTACAAACTTCTTTATTTTTAGGGTTTAAGTTTTGTACTAGGGTTTTGGCCAACTTAAGGAAATTATCTTCATTACCTTAATCTTGGTAATTTTATTTCAATATTTAGGGGCACCCTAACTTCGAGGTCCATGTGGTTTGCCATGTAGACCCATGATCCAATTTTTTTAATCTGCCACCTAGATTGTTGAGTTGGCAATTCTAAATAAAAATTTATCTCTATGGCTCTACGATTTGCCATGTGTTTTGGTCCTATTCTTTTAATGTGTCTACTTATTGTCATTTTAGTGCGTCAATCGGGATGTGCGCAGGCCCACACCCCAAACCTGCCCCCATATCATTTGAACTAGATAAGGTGGTCGCATGGCATTCCACCACATGGACACCCAATCCACCACCCTCACTACCATTACTTCTCGCTAACACCTTAAATTGCAACATGCAGTGGCATTTACTATGTGTCACCTCTCCTTACAATCACCTTAGGAAACATGTTATTTGAACAAAACTCCATTCAATTCACCTGACTCCTCGTAAATTGAGCCATGTTACATTCCTTTCTATCCCGCCCATTCTGGAGTGTTTGTTTGTTTTGTGACCATGACATGTTTGATCGGCGACTCTGCAACTTCCACACCTAATGCAAACGTGCTCTTTTCTTCACCGGCAACACCATTCTATCTACAAGTGATACTTGATTTTTTGTTCACATTGTTTCACATTCACTAGTATAGATTGTATTGCATTATTTCGTTTCGCATTGTTTCATATTGCATTTATTTCCTCTCTCTTTTTTTTGCAGTTATGGATTCTAGATGCAACTGTGTAATATGAAATGGTAAGCAATGAAAGGGGGTAATTACTCAATCCATAACAGAAATTAAAATACAAAACCACCTCAAAATGAATTGGATCAACACCACTTAGTGAGAGATATGCTAATGCCATATTTTTGCTTCTGGGGTTTCTATTCCTTTGTTGCTTAAAATTGAGAAGGAGAGGGATGATATCAATATATAAAGCACTAAATAAAATAGATCTAATCTAATCCAACTTAAAAATAATGTAAAAGAAAATGAAGAAAGATTTGAATGCACCTGGAAATGAAATAGGAATAATAAGACTTCAAATTTAAATTCTCAATTGTTGGAATCCTGGAATGACCTGTAACTGCAGAACTGAAATCTTGAGACCTATATCTTTATCTGCCTAAAATTTCATTGAATACTAAGAAGGAAAAATCACCAATGTTGTCATGCACCTAGGGACATGTCACAAATGTTGTCATGTACCTTGGGTTTTCTATCAAAAAAGTTGTAGACAATCTATCTCAGTCTCAGGAAGGCACTAACAACTAAATTTGAGGTCTTTTGTACCTAAAAATCCAAGATTTGTGTATGTGGGTGGCTATATAGGGGTTCACCTTAGTCAAGCCCCCATTTTGGTGATTCCCACCTCCACAAATAGCCAAATATAATAAATTGTGTAGTGTTCATGAATCTAGAGTACGTATAATTGCTATGAGAAAAAATGCATAAATAAAATACTAAGATCTACCCTAAGTGTGATAGAGTAAACCCTAATATGAAAAATGCAATCAAAATGTGATTGACAACATGCAAATAAATATAGATATGAAGAAGAAATGTATAGATTTGAAGATAACAAGAGATCATACCCAATCCTAAAAGGAATAATGCAAGCCAATCATAAGTCGGTGATCTTCTAGTTATGATCATAATCATTTTGTAGCTCCATGATGTTGAAAATATGCTTGGATACTTGAAAAGGGGTTTGAATGCTTGATAGAGGAGTTGTTGCAGCCTTGATTCACAAGTCCTCACTTTATGAGATGTCTTCAAATTGGAGCTTCAACCTTGCAATTACTTTCATCGTACCAAAATGAAGTGTGAGACTTGCTTTTATACAAAATCAGGAGATAGGGTAGAGAAGGCCAAATGTAAATATAAATCCTCCGCTAAAACCTCAAGATAGAGACCCATTTATATTTGGGCACAAAATTTTGTGGCAACATATAACTAGGACATGTTGCTAATGGCATGATGTTCCACTCTAAACATGTCAAAATTTGGTCTATTGGTCCCAGAAAGTCAGGGGATGTAGGATTCGGTCAGATAGCTAATTGTGATGTCGGGACAGTATACATAGGCCACAAATAGTTGAATAGGGCCTAGGAGGTGAGATGAATTATTTTATTGGAGAAAAAATTAAGGAGCACACTTAGAAATAAGGGCTTACCACAATTTTGAGCAAGTTTGAAGGGATTAGAGGACCCATTTTCAAATTTAGGTATGCATTAAGTGCAATTATGAGGTCCTATTATGCAATCTATAATGAGAACACACTAAGGTAGGTGCTAAACAATATACACATTATAGACCACTTAGGTGCTTACAATTTATGACGGTACAACAATGAAAATGAGGTTATCAAACATTGCATGCCAACCCTTCACAACGACCAGTGGGAGGAGTTATATGTCACATTTTCTCTGCTTGTCCTCGATATAGGTGAGGATTTTATTCTCATTAAGGCCACTGAAGACCTTTCAGGGCTTTCAAATATGTTGTTTTCCATTTCTTCTTTTATCCTCTAACTCTAATGTGGAATGTTGTGTTTGGTGCTTCTTGCAATTTTTTTAAATAATTTGTGTTTATGGACACAACTTATTGTGCTCATAAACACTTATAAGTTAATAAGGGAATCATACTCATATGTTCTATCTTCACTTGCATGTTCTTAGTTCTCTAAATTTAATAATTTGGTTTGTTCAAGCATCATTTTTTGTATTTGTCTTATTGGTCTAATTTGTTTAAGGCTTTAAAGTAAACTATTGTTTTTGGGTTTGAGGTATCCAATTTCACTGTTTAATGGTTTCGATTTCACTGTTAATGCACTAGTACATTTGACCTAGTTTTTCTACCAATATTTTCAACCATGAAATAAAAAGGTTTTGGTTGGTCGGATTATAGAAGGAAAACTTTCATTTTTTTTAATCCATACCCGTGTTCGTTGAAAGTTCGACCAATACCGTGTATGTCAAAATTTCGTTGAACACGGGCATAACTTTAAAAAAAAAGATTTCATTTCTCATTTCATTATTACCACGACAAATTTTTTCAAGGGTTGCAGCGCGCGAAACCTCATCGGCCAGGGCGGATTCGGCACTATGTATAGGGGTTGAAATTTTTATCTCGACTTGGGCCTTTGATCTTTGAGCTTGGTTTTGGAAACTTGGCTTTTCCTCTCCTTATCAAATGGAAGCTCGTTGAGGTAGGGATTGTGTCATTATCTCCTCTGCATTTTGATAGAATACATTACATTTGATCACTTGATTGAATACCATCATGTATTTCGAGAAAACATCTTATTGTGATCATTACTCCATGTTTTTTTGTGTCAATGGCATTGAGTTCATTTCTTTGGATGATTTGATCATGGCATTTACATCTAGATTCTCACTATTTTATTATGAGCTAGGGCATCATGTAATGTTTATTTTCTATTACTACAGTCTGTGAGCCTGATCTGCATCTTTGATTTTATCACACTTTATGTGTTAGTGAACTAGGGCATCAAGTTAATGTGTGTTCATTGGATTCTCTGGTTATACTGCTTACTGCTTTTAGAACCCGTGATCCTCATGGCATCATTGGCGACATATTTCCTTCTCTGCTATGCTAACTAGTGTGCACCATTGTTTTACATGGCATATGCCCTTGGCTCGTGCTCTTCATATTACCACTATTATTACTTTCTTGGAGTATCATTGATTACCCACGAGCTAGGGCATCCATTTATACATTCCATCCTTTGGCTTCTTTGTTATGATCCTATGGCATGCTTCAATGATGACCCACGAGTTTTTCACTATTGTTATGATGTTGTTTACATGGCATCATTTCCCTCGACCCGTACTCCATAGCTTATGTTGTTGTTACCATAACATGATTATGGTTTAGAGCCCATGAGATAGGGCATCTTTGCCATATTTGTACTTTGTTGTTTCAACATGAAATTGATGGTGTTTTCCGTTTGCTTGGGGACCTGTGAGGTTGCAAAAAGTTGTATTTTTGCTATTAGATCATACATTAATATTATTTTTAATTTGAGCTCGGACATCATGTTTACATGTTAATGCTTTCTTGCTACTGTATGTTGGATATTTGCCAGCAAGCCAGTAGTAACTGTATGTTTGTCATTGATGACAACATATGGAAAGTAGCATGCGTGGAAGTCTTATGCAGTAAGATTTTTGTATATGAAGCATGGACATGATATCAGCATTATCATGGGTGCAGAGGTTAACTGTTAGTACAGACAATTATATAGCATCTTGTGTCAGCAGTGTTCCTGACAGAGTAACAGGCAATGTTATGTGTATGGTTGTCCGTATAGTTGTCATGGAGCCTTGGGCGCTTGGATATATGTTGAAGACATGTTAGTAATGTTTCAGTTATGGACACATAGTCTGTTGATGAGTAGAAGTGAATTTATGCAATCGCTATTCGCTAGCAACAGTTTCATGTGTTTGTTCAAAAGAGCCGACAGAGATTTTATTGGTTATGTAGTTGCGCCTATCGTTTGGGTATGCGCCCTTGGATTTAAGATTAGAGGAGAGTTATTGATGTTTGGTTAAGAGCGCATGAAATAATTCAGATTGAGGAGAAAGATCTAGTTGTTTTGGTAGAGCTGACAGTGTGTAGCGTGCGTCTATAATTATCTTATTGAACAGGTCCTAGAATGTGTTGCGTGCATAGTAGAGCTGACATAATGTTTATTAGAGTTTGTTGTGGTTTCTCTAATATGATTTCAAGGTGGTTCTAATAGGCTGACTTGATTATATCATTTAGAGGAAAGATATTTATAGGCAATCATTTGTGATTGTTGAAGTGTGGTTCATGGTTGATTAAGCAGAGCAGAGCAGAGTGTGCGAAGTGTTGCGCCATCACAAGAAGGTCCATGCAACCAAGTAAATTACTTGTGCTATACATTGGAACTAATCCAGATAGCAGGTCAAAGCGCAGTTCACCAAGATCCAGATATAGTGTGTATATGTTAAACAGAAGGTTGTAGCCTTCACCCCTTTGAGCAGTGTGCTCTCGAACAGTGCATCCTCTCCCTTAACATGGACAATTGTAAAAGACTCCTAACAGGGTCTAACCCTTGACCAGGTCTACTGTACTAAATATATTGTAAAGCAAATCCTAACAGGGTTAAGGATCTTCCAACAAGGATCATAATTCTCTAGTGCAAAATATTAGTGGGTGTCAATTCCCACTAGGGTTTTTACCTATTTGGGTTTCCCCGTAGCCAAAATATTGGTGTTGTGTTCTTGTGTTCTTTCATTGTGTTTATGCTTAATGTTTAAGTATACTTAATTGGATAAAGAATTGAATCTTGTAGATAACTGATTCAGCCCCCCCACCCCCCCCCCCCCCTCTCAGTTATCTCTTGGGACTATTCCTAACACTGTCATGTTCCATGATGTTTTATTGTTTATTCATTGAGGCCGCAAGCCATATGTTGAATTAGTGCATACTGTTATCATTTCCTTGGTTGTGATTGCTACTGACCTTCATGGCATGATGATGCGACTTAGGTTTTATTTATTTGCAATGCTTTGGCAGCCTGATTTATGTTGATCTTAATTATATATGATACTTTTTTGCATGATCCTATAGAAGCCATAGGGTTCTTGACAATGAATGAAGGGGAGAGAATCAGATATATTATACAGAAGTTTGGAGGACTCTAGTTAGGATGGAAAATCTTTTGATAAAATTGTGTGTTTATTTGATCCATGTTTCAAATTATAACTACTATTTCATATTAAAACAATATTCATATGAATTTTGTGAATTTTGAATGCTTTGTGATTGTATGACTTGTATGAATCGATGTATCTCTCTGCAGCAAAATTTTGGAAATCTTGTGATGGATTTAATGAGAATTAAATTGATTATTTTGAGGCTTGATGCCCCTATGCTCTACCTCCTAAAATTATTGAACTCTCATACCATTAGTAGGTACTGATTTCTGAGGACTATTCTAGTTTAAAGACCCTATTTTGTTGTTGTATCTAGTTGCTTGCTAGTTACATGATGTTGGATTTTGAATGATGTATTGAGAGTCAGTGATGTTTCTATATCCTATGAGCACTAAGTATGAATATATTAGGTTGATTTTCAAACTTATTATTTTTATATGGAAGCACTGGTTACTAACAATTGAGATCCTATTTACTCATGGATGGAAACTGCATATATCAATAACTAGTGAACTAGACATAATTCTTATTTGTTGGACTATGCTTTTATTTGTTTTGTATCCTTTGAAGAGACCTTAAGTTGGACACTTGTTCATTGGAAACCCTCTTTATGAAGGCCTTGAAGTTGACTAATTCTAGCTCAAGTATAGTTAAATTGTCATTGCTGCCCTAGAATGACATCTTTGTTCAAACCATTGATTGCAAACATTTTTTAAGTTCTTGAATCTACAATAGAACAATAGTGGTGAATGTATGATTATTATAATCATATGATTATATGTTATAATATTTATGTAATAAATGTAGTAACGATGGTGTGGTGCATTATTGATATAGGCTCGATGGCTCTTGTCAATGTGCCAAACTGTCAATGTGGCGGTGGGCAGTGTGTGTTGAAGACTTCACGAACACAGAGCAACCCTAGATGACAATTTTGGTGCTGCCCAAATAGAAAAAAGGTTGCCAATGTGTATATATTTAATTTTTCTAACGTAAATACTATTCATTATATTATAAGAACTAATGTAGATTGGGCATCACAGGGAAATAATGGCTGCAGATACTTTAGTTGGGTCGATGACAACTCATCTGCATCTATCTACCCATCTCCACTTATCTGCAATGAAGGATTTGAGTGCAAAATGTGTCAGGCTAGGGCAAATGCCGAAATTATATTTTTACGACGCCTTCTCTGTATTGTAATCACATATCTTTGTTGCGACCATATGCAGAGATGAGCTCAGGAATTAGTCAGTTTAGTATTTTGATATTGTAACTAATATTTTAATATGGATGTGGCATAACTTCTCTTTGCCTCAAGTGCACATATATATGGTTTACATCTTTTTTTAACAATAATTCTTCATGTTTATGGCTCAGGTGAGCCCCAATTTGCTATTAATCACATGATTTAATGTATAGTGATTTCTTGGTTATTCCATTTGTTCCTTGATACATCAATTTGACCACACCCACTCCACTTCACGTGGATGTCTTTGAAATAGACTCCTAACTCTAATAAACTGATTGTAACTACTAACTAACTTCTAACTGTCTGATACCAATCACCAAACTGACTGTATTAACAATCTAAACAAGAAATTTGTTGTCAAGTTGACAACAAAAGTTGTCAACTCAACAACACATCATCCAAAGCCCATCTAAAGACTTCTAATAGGTTTAATGACAATCTTTAAAACCAACTAATCCTATAACCCTTACTACTAACCCCCACTAAGCCTTTTTAGGCTCATATTGCCAAAATAGGCACATTATAATATTTTACACTTCAAGTGCTCTTGACAACATTTAGAGGCTTTAATAGCCTTATTACATCTTTTAAAACCATTATTTGTCATTTTCACAATCCCCTAACCTAGGATCAATCCATAATCTATTCCTAGTGACACCTAGGTACCTTTTAGGCTTATCATTGCTATTAAGGTTTACATTCAAAATTTGATTACAATAAGATCAATATATGATCAAAACAATATCATATGACCATGAATATTCTTCTTACATGATTCAATGACCTTTGAAGGCCATTTGGTTTCAACTACACCTAAGGATCCATCAGTGACCCCAGTGCTCTTCATGATTCCTGCCTTTGACCTTGGTGCTCCTGCACCAACTGCTAGCACGAAGGAAGATTTGACATAAAATATATGAAGGCTACTTAGTTTATCTTAGGGATAGAGATAATTTAATTTTAACTTTGGTTGTGTTCAAGGAACTATGTTGACTATATTTTGTAGTTGTTTAACATGAGATTTTGTAGATTAATAGGAGTTCACATTTTTATGGGAAAGTATCATTCAATTGAGCATTAATGTCCATCTATATCTAGTGATATGAACATAACTCATGTGCCTCATGCTAGCATGCTTGGATACCTTGTATACACTATTTTGCATTAGACTAGACATTATCCAAATAGTGAGTATTTATATAAAGTACTATAACACACAAGCGGTCCTCCTTTTACCACAATTAATAATAGTGACACCTCTCACAGGTGGTTGGATAATGTCTAGTCTAATCTAAGCACACTAGCATGAGGTACATGAGTTATAAACTCTCATGTTAAACAACTACAAAATAAAGTCAACATAGTTCCTTTAACACAACCAAAGTTAAAATTAAGAATTTTGGTGAAGTCAAGGAAGTAAGTGTGAGATCAAAATCAGTCAAGTCCCTGAATCTATTAAACAAAATAGAATTTTTAGAATATTATTATCATTCTATTTCTTTGTTGTAAACATGTCATTGGTTCAGTTTTGTAAAAAAAATTGTGTTAACATGCCATTGGTTCAGTTTTGTACACATGCTCGCAATCTCATTGCCAAAGTGGCCAAAGACTATGTTAGGTTGATAAAATATGAGGATTCTCTTTACTGCTGCAAATCTTTGAAGGTTGTTGCACTTGGACGGATGTGTACCATTGTTAAGAGAATTGGACTAAGTTTGGCTTACCTCAAACATGTGAGGTAGCATATAGAAAGGTTGTCGTCTATTGACCCAAATACCAAGACTATTTTGATATGTGGGTACGCTAATATTAGCAAGAGTTATTTTATTAATCAAATTACTAGGGTAGATGTGGATGTGCAACCTTATGCTTTTACTACTAAGTCTCTATTTTTTGGGCATACTGATTATAAGTACTTGAGGTATTAGGTTATTGATACCCCTGGTATGTTGGACCACCCCTTGGAGGACAAGAACACCATCGAGATACTCAGTATTATTTCCTTGGATCATTTGAAGGTGGTTGTTTTATTTTTCCTTGATGTTTCAGGGTCCTGTGGTTATAGTATTGTGCAACAGACAGCTCTGTTTCACAGCATAAAACCTTTGTTTGCCAATAAGCCTCTTATTGTAGTTTGTAATAAGATTGAATTGCAACCACTGGAGACACTACCAGAGGAGGATGCAAAATTGGTTGCAGAGATGAGATCTGAGGCTGGGAAAAATATGGGTGGATTCTTTGGGAATCAGGAGGGGGGGATGATGAAAAAGAAGCTCTAGCTGCAATTAGGAAGAAGAAGAAGATGCTTATCGTCAAACACAAATTGAAGAAGAGTACTGCAAAGAGTAGGCCTACCATACCAAGGAAGTTTGACAAGAACAAGGAATATGGCTTAAACATAATGGGAAGACATATTTATAGCCTGGGCTTGGATCCTTCGGCAATTAGCTTGATAATAAATGAAGTAGATGAGAGTTGAGCAATTAGCTTCCCAAGAAAAATCTCATAAATAAACTATGTGTACCCTGATTCATGTGCCCTCTTGTGTACCTAAATGATATATTTGAAACAACAGGGTAAATTTAGCCTTACCCTTGTTGTTTCAAATATATCATTTGGGTACACACATAGGGCACAAGAATTGGGGTACACATAGTTCATTTATGGGATTTTTCTTGGGAAGCTAATTGCTCATTTGTCATCTACTTCATTATTATGAAGCTAATTGATGAAGGATCTAGGCCCAGGCTAGAAAGATGTCTTCCCAAACACATAAAAAACATGCACATTATAAACACGACAGCTGAGAAACATAAATGTAGATATCACAACAACTAAGAAACATAAATGTAGGAATCATGGTCACAATTTTTTGGAGACAATATAATTGAGTTGTATACCCAGACGATGCAAAGCAACTTCTACTCCTCTGGTTCCAAGTTGACACTGCGGGATCCAAAGACCATGGATTAGGAATAAATTTAGAGAGCGGAGGAGGGCCATAATGACCAAAATAATATAGGACAAACCTCAAGTTAAATGAGGCAACTGCAAATATTTTAATAGATTTTTATTATTAAATAATGAAATTTGCATATACTAGTGTTCTAAGCCCCCTCATTACATGATTTATTATTGTAAGACCCTTCTGACTTACACATCTAGAAAATGAAACTACAACCTATTGGGATTGAGACAAACCTTATAAAACAACAATAGCTAAGAAGGATCACTTGCCAACATTTGCTCATGAATACAAGGTCCTCCAACAGATGTATTCAACAAATGTTGGCAAGCGATCCTTCTTAGCTGTTGTTGTTTTATAAGGTTTGTCTCAATCCCAATAGGTTGTAGTTTCATTTTCTAGATGCTTAAGTTAGAGGGGGCTTACAATAATAAATCATGTAATGAGGGGGCTTAAAACACTAGTATATGCAAATTTCATTATTTAATAATGAAAATCTATTAAAATGTTTGTAGTTGCCTCATTTAACTTGAGGTTTGTCCTATATTATTTTGGTCATTATGGCCCTCCTCCACTCTCTAAATTTATTCCTTATCTATGGTTTTTGGATCCCGCAGTGTCAACTTGAAACCAAAGGAGTAGTAGTTGCTTTGCATTGTCTAGGTATACCACTCAATTACGTTGTCTCCAAAAAATTGTGACCATGATGCCTACATTTATGTTTCTCAGCTGTTGTGTCCCAGGACCCCTTATGACCCTTTATGACCCCTTACAATCCCTAATAATACATCTTAGAGGTCTTAAAATGTCGTAAAGGGTCATAAGAGGCTCCTAGGATGGGCTAGATGAGCTTCCACCTTCACATGGTTGGCCTTGTTAAGTAGAGAATGTTAAACTATTCTTGAAACAAAAAGAAGCTCAATAATTTAAGGTCTTAGTCCACAGACAAATTAAATTAGACTTACTATCCAAATTGGAAAAATTATTTTTGTTTTACATGGCACTTGGAGTCAAGTTTGTCTAAACATTGTGAGCTTTCCATATTGTTTGAGTGTTCTGTCACAATTTTATTTGTCAAAGATTGAATTAGAGATTAAGCATTTTCTCACAATTTTATTTGTACATTGATGAGAATCAATGATGGAGAGTTTTTAGATTCTGAGAAGACGTATATGTAGTAGAGGCCATAAGGGATTTTTGTGGAGATTTGCTAAATGTGGAGATTTGCTAGAGTGGCTATATACATACAAGGGTTTCCAGATTGAGTACTAGTGCAGAGATGATGATTCAGTAACCTATGTCTATAAAAACTTCACAAAAATCCCTTCTTTGGCCTCCACTCATATCTCTTCTCATAATCTAGAAACTTTGGATATTGTTTCTCATCCATTCATAAAATGTGCTAGTGATTGTATAAAATTACTTAAAACTAGTAAAGGGTGTTGGGAACAGCCTTTGGATTACGAAGGGATATTCTATTCTGGTGTAGGAAGTATTTTTAGATAGGGCATAAAGTTTCCCAATGCTCCAAGAAAACAATGTCCAAGGTCGCATCTTGGTGGATGATTTGGATGATGGGCAAAGTGCTAGAAAGGTAGCAGTCACACTAGAGGGAAGAGAAAAGAAAGGACCTATTGGGTGTCGAGACAAGCTGGATGAGTGATTAGATGATCATCTGCATCAACATGGGAAGTTTGGCTTGGGTGTGGGTTTTATTTTAGGGGATAATCTCAGGGGGATAATCTCGGGGATTGGCAAAATGAGGCAGCCAAATTGGAGGATGGGTGGGAAACTGTAAAAGGGAGAAAAAGGAAAAATGAAAAGAAAGCTTTTGACACGATCCTTCGTTCTCAAAAAAAGGGTGGAGTTTAGAGAAAACTGTGGAGGTTCTTTCTTTCTTTCTTTTGAAGCTTGTGTGATTGATGTGGTTTTACCAAATATTTGGGGAGATAGCTCTCCTAAATGTAGCTATCCCTGGTTCGGGCTAGTTTCTAACCCATTACGATTAATAAAATTACCAATTACTATTAATTTTTTTTTAGTAAAGTAACATAACAAAATACACAACGATATATATTAATGTAAAGTAACACCTGAAGATAAATATCTAGACTAATCATTGAGTAGGATGTCGTTGGTGATTACTCTGGATATTTATCTTTAGTGGTTTTTTTTTTAACATTCCATTATTAGTTGAAATTTTGAGGACCTTTGGTTGAAACCCTCACAAAGATTGGTCTAAATATCGACCAATTTGTGTCAAAATTTGTCATCGTGGGTTTGGCATCTTGGTCGGATGGTCTAAATATTTCGATCGAGGAAGGTCAAAAGGTCTAAAGATTTCGACCTAGTTTGGTCGAAAGTTCGACCTAATGAATTCCTAATAGAAGATATGAATTTCAACCAAGATTAGTGTAGAACTTTCTACGTTAAGAACAATATGTCAAAAATTTTACTCGAAAAATAGCAACCAAACCATTGGTCGATTATTCGACCAATTTTTGTAGAAAATTCGACCAATTGTTCGTCAAAAATAGGTGCCAATTGTACTAGTGATGAATATCAAATTTCATTGTTAATGGGTTTCCAATTTCAATGCTTCTATTACTATAAGGTTTTCAATGGTAAAGGGTTTCCAATTTGAAAAGGTTTTCATTTTATTGTTACTATAGGCTTTAAGGATTTCGATTTCACTATGGGAGTGGTTCAATTTTATTGTTTAAGGGTTCACAATTCCACTAAAAAAGTATAAGGATTTAAGGGCATCAATTCATATGTTTCAATTCGGTTTAAGGATTTCGATTTCACTATGGGAGTGGCTCAATTTCATTGTTCAAGGGTTCACAAATTCACTAAAAAAGTATAAGAATTTAAGGGCATGAATTTATATCTTTCAATTTGATTTAAGGGTTTCAATTTCAATTTCCTAAGGTTTTAATTTAACTAATTTGGGGATTTAACTTCACAGTTTAAAGGATTCAATTTCACTTTTTAACAGTTTCCAACTCAATTTACAACAGTTTCAATTAATCTATTTCAAGGATTCAATTTTACTATTAAGGGTTTCCAAATTTTTTTCCAATGTTAGGGATTTAACAGTTCCGATTTCATTATTGATGGATTTATAATTTCATTGATACTATTGAAGGGTTTTTATTTTATTGCTACTATAGGGTTTAAGGGTTTCAAGTTCAGTGTGGGAGTGGTTCACAAATTCATTAAAAATGTATAAGGGTTTAAGGGCATCAATTTCTATGTTTCAATTCGGTTTAAGGGTTTTAATTTAATTGATTTAGGGATTCAATTTCATAGTTTATGGGATTCAATTTTACTTTGTATTGGTTTCCATTTCAATGTACAACATTTTTAATTAATTTGTTTTGGGGATTCGATTTTGCAGTTAATGGTTTCCAAATTCTTTTCCAATGTTAGGGATCAAGGGTTCCAATTTCACCGTTGATCAGTTTACAATGTCACTATTACTATTAAGAATTTCCATTTTTACTGTTACTATAGGGTTTAAGGGTTATGAGCTCAATGTGGGAGTGGCTCAATTTCACTGTTTAAGGGTTCACAATTTCACTAAAAATGTATAAGGTTTTAAGGGCATCAATTTAATAGTTTAAGGGATTCCATTTCACTTTTTAACAATTTTCAATTCAATGTACAACATTTTCAATTTATTTGTTTTAGGGATTTAATTTTATTGTTTTAGTATTACATCAAGGTTTTAGTAAAAATAATAGATAAGTGGAAATGAATTGAATAACAATGTAACTAAAGGGGTTTAAGGGTTTCCAGTTCGTTGTTGGACTCTTCAATTTCATTGTTTAAGGGATCAAAATTTCATAAAAATTGCCTATAATAATTATTTGTGGGTTGTCAATTTATAATAATAGTGTCTATAAGTCTAAACTCTTAGGCTAATCTATAATTAGAACATAGGTTTTACAATGTTGGTTATCACC
>BSBK01007955.1:592500-596988 GCA_027943335.1 Chamaecyparis obtusa
AGGGAAAGAGGTATGAATCCAAAGGGCCAAATGATTGCTGGTACTGTGGAAAACTAGGTCATAAGAAGAAAGATTGTTGGTCTCGGAATAAAGATCAAGGAGACAAACATGATGGAAACAAGGAGGTAAATGTGGTAAGTAATAAATCTAAAGAGGATGCTTTGATTCTTTCTTTAGAAAGTATTGATGATTCATGAGTTTTAGATTATGGGGCTTCATTTCATGCTACACCCCATAGAGGTTACTTTCTTGATTATGTCCAAGGGGATTTTGGGTTAGTTTATTTGGGAGATAATGAACCTTGTCAGATAGTTGGAAAGGGAAAAATTAAGATTAAGTTGCAGAATGGGAATCATTGGCTACTACAAGAGGTAAGACATGTTCCAAGGTTGAGTAAGAATTTAATTTTAGCAGGGCAACTGGGTGATGATGGTTGCACAGTTACTTTTAATGATAGAAATTGGAAGGTTTCAAAAGGTTCCTTAGTAGTAGAAAAAGGTGTGAAAGTAGGCACCTTATATCTTTGTACAGGTCATATTGTTTCCTTCTACTTTAATTGTTTCAGAAGATAATGAATATTCAGGAACAGTGGCTGCAATTGAGCAGGAAGAACATCAAACCATTGTTGTAGATTTTGACACAACACTGTGGCATAATAGACTTGGGCACATGAGTGAAAAAAGTATGAAATTACTTCATTCAAAGAAAGTTTTACCTGGTCTGAAATGTGTCAATATGGATTTCTGTGAAAGTTGTGTTTATGGAAAACAAAAGAGAGTTAGTTTTGTGAAGAGTGGGAAGGAAAAGAAAAATGAGAGATTAGAGCTTATGCATAAAAATGTATGGGGACTAGCTCAGGTATCTTCCCTTGGTGGCTCTCTATATTATGTTACATTTATAGATGATGCAACAAGAAAAGTATGGATTTATTTCCTTAGACATAAATCTGATGTATTTCAAACTTTTAAGAAATGGAAATGCTTGGTTGATAATGAGACTGGTAAAAGGTTAAAATGTCTTAGATCTAATAATGGTGGTGAGTATTGCAGCACAAAATTTGAAGATTATTGTTCCTCTAATGGTATTCATAGGCAGAAAATTGTACCAAGGACTCCACAAGAAAATGGAGTGGCTGAACACATGAACATGACAATAATGGAGCGTGCAAGGAGTATGAGGTTGCATGCTAGGATGCCCAAAAATATGTGGGCAGAGGCTATGAACACTGCTATTTATTTAATCAATAGAGTCCCCTCTACTCCTTTGGACTGTGGTATTCTAGAGGAAGCATGGAGTGGTAAGAAGGTGAGTTATTCTTTTCTCAAAACCTTTGGTTGTGAAGCTTTTGCACTTATAGATTCTGAAAATAGAACCAAGCTGGAAGATAAGTCAAAGAAATGTGTATTTGTTGGATATGGCATTGATGAATTTGGTTATAGGCTTTGAGATTTTGAAAATCATAAAATTGTAAGAAACAGGGATGTCATATCAATGAGAAAGTATTATACAAAGATCTATTGTAGCAGCATGAGAAGAAAGAAAATGATTATGTAGTACTGGATGATACTCCAAAAGATGATGTTCCAATAGTTCCTTATGCTCTGCAACAACAACAATAGCAAATACCACACACCCCAGTGAATGTTATATGGTCAACAAGGCCAAGTAGACCTCCAGAGAGATTCTCTCCCTCTTTGTATTTTATTTTATTAACAGATGTTGGTGAACCTGAATGTTATAATGAAGCTGTGCAGGTGGAAACAAAGCTTCAGTGGGAGTCTACAATGACAAATGAAATGGACTCTTTGCTGCAAAATCAAACATGGGATTTATGTAAGTTACCTGTAAGTAAAAGGGCTTTACAAAATAAATTCGTTTACAGGATAAAAGAAGAAGATGGAGGTAAGAAAAGATTTAAAGCCAAGTTAGTTGTAAAAGGATTTGGATAGAAAAAGGGTATTGATTTTGATGAGATATTTTCTCCAGTTGTTAAAATGACTTCTATCCGTACTGTTTTAAGTATTGTGGCTACTAAATATTTGCATTTAGAGCAACTTGATGTTAAAACAACTTTTCTTCATGGTGATTTGGATGAAGAAATATATATGGTCCAGCCACAAGGATTTGAGCTCAAGGGTAAGGAGAATTTGGTGTGCAGATTGCAGAAAAGTTTATATGGCTTGAAGCAAGCACCTCGGAAATGGTATATTAAATTTGACACTTTTATGAATGAGCATGGATATAGTCGATGTCATTCTGACCATTGTGTTTATTTTAAGAGGTTGGATGATGACAGCTACATTATTTTATGTTTATATGTTGATGATATGCTTGTAGCTGGGTCTAACATGGATCACATTAAGGGGTTGAAACAATAGTTAGCACATTCATTTTCTATGAAGGATTTGGGAGTAGCAAAACAAATCCTTGGTATGAAAATTTGCAGAGATAGGAAAAATAGGAAATTGTCTCTATCTCAGGCTGATTATATTGAGAAGGTGTTGCAACGTTTCTCTATGGAGAATGCCAAAGCTATCAGCACACCTTTGCCTAGTCATTTGAAATTGACTAAGGATATGTGTCCCAAGACACCAGAAGAAGAGACTAAAATGTCTAAGGTACTTTATGCTTCAACTGTAGGGAGATTAATGTATGCTATGGTATGTACTAGGCCAGATATTGCATACGCAGTGGGAGTCGTTAGCTGATATATGAGTAACCCTGGTACTGAGCATTGGAATGCAGTCAAATGGATTCTCAGATATTTGAGAGGTGCATCCAGTAAGTGTTTACATTTTGGGGGTTCTACTACTATTGTACAAGGCTATGTTGACTCAGATTTGGCAGGAGATATAGATAGCAGGAGTACTACAGGTTATGTATTTACTGTTGGTGGGACAACAGTGAGTTGGATTTCTCGACTACAAAAGGTGGTTTCTTTATCCACTATAGAGGCAGAGTATGTTGCTACTACAGAGGCAGCGAAGGAGATGATATGGCTTCAATTCTTCATGGAAGAATTAGGACATCCTCAGATGGGTAATTTTCTGCATACAGATAGCCAAAGTGCCATTCATCTTGCGAAGAATTCTACTTTGCACTCAAAGACAAAACACATACAGTTGTGGTACCATTTCATTCGGCCAGTTTTGGATGATGGGCAGTTAAAGCTGGAAAAGATACATACAGATGATAATCCAGTAGATATGTTTACAAAGGTAGTAACAAGGGAGAAGTTGAACTCCTGTTCAACTTTGGTTGGTCTACTAGACTGAACAGAATAAAGGGACAATTTGGTGTGGAGTCTAATTAGTCCCCAAGTGGGAGATTGTTAGCTTGTGGTGACTGATCAGGAAAGTACTATACACTTTTCATTAGTATTTTAGGGTTAACTTGTTAACCGACATAAGCCTTGTTATATTGGCTTAGGGTTATGGATTTCATTATGATGTATGATTTTAGTACTTGCGGCAGAATTGAGCTGTAAGGGATTACAGATTGTAATCAGGTTGTAATCACTAGATAATAATTTTGAACTCATTGTTGGTGGACGTAGCCCAGGGATTGGGTGAACCACGTTAAATCTTTGTGTCTTGTGTTCTTTTCTGTGTGGTTTATTATTTTCTGATATTGGTTATATTTGCACATAATTGTTATTTTTGCCTTGTTAATCCTAACACTCAAGCAAGTAAGTGTGGGCTCCTGACCTTGGCCTAGGGCCCATTCTTTTTAATCAGCCACCAAAATCCTAAGTTGGAAACCCCAAATAAAAATTTATCTCCATGGCTCGATGATTTTCCATGTGTTCCAATCTCATTCATCCAACATGTCAACACTTTATAACAAGACCAATATTCTATCTATTGTTTCCTTCATGTTCATTTCCTTCTCAGTTTTCTAAACCCTTGCATAAGCATTCACATCCTAACAAATTTGCAAACTTCACATAATACTCTTTGTATTGTTTCCTTCATGTTTATTTCATTTTCAATTTTCTATACCCTTAATGACAATTTTACGTCCTCATGATTTGTATTATTTCTCTCTATTGTTTCCTTCATGTTCATTTCGATCTCAATTTTAAAAACCCTTAAACACTTGCATAAGCATTCACATCCTAAAAAATTTACAAACTTCACATAATGCTCTTTGTATTGTTTCCTTCGTGTTCATTTTTTTTAGTTTTCTATACCTTTATTGATTGTTTTATAACCTCATGATTTGTATTCTTTCTATATTATCCCTATTGTTCAATTCATTTGCAGTTATCTATTCTGTATATTATTACCTTGATGTAATACTGAAATAGTGAAATTGAATCCCTAAAACATATAAATTAAAAATGTTTTACATTGTATTAGAAACTATTAAAAAGTGAAATTGAATTCCTTGAGCTATGAAATTGAATCCCCAAATCAATTAAATTAAAACCTTAAAAAATTAAAATTAAAACCCTTAAACCAAATTGAAACATAGAAATTGATGCCC